>JAUTXW010000897.1:0-104671 GCA_030620095.1 Kuschelorhynchus macadamiae | reverse complement strand
TTAATAGCAAAAGGTTCAGATGTAATAACGCTTGAACTTTTGTAAATATATATATATATATATATATATATATATATATATAAATATATATATTATATATATGTATATATATATATGTATATTTATATATTTATATATATATATATATATATATATATATATATATATATATATATAATATATATATATATATATATATATATATATATATATATATATATATATATATATATATATATATATATATATATATATATATATATATATATATATATATATATATATATATATATATACATATATATATATATATATATATATATATATATATATATATATATATATATATATATATATATATATATATATATATATATATATATATAAATATATATATATATATATATATATATATATATATATATATATATATATATATATATATATATATATATATATATATATATATATATATATATATATATATATATATATATATATATATATAAATATATATATATATATATATATATATATATATATATATATATATATATATATATATATATATATATATCACCTCTAGGTTACGCATAGGCCATACCAAATTAACACATAAATATCTATAAATATCTGATTTGGATCCGTCAGCGTATATAATGTGATATTTGGAGTCTAAAAGGTTTGTTGGGAATACAATTTGTCCGACTGACTGCTGATATGTTTGTTCGTTGTAGTGTCTATATCCGTTGACGTGAACTTTTTTGACTGTCCTTATGCCAGAAAATGTGATTTATTTCATATGTATCACTATCTTCGTTCTTGGCCAGGGAATCAGCCATTTCATTTCCTGGAATGCTCTTATGACCGGGAATCCACATAAAGACTATCCTCTTTTTTAATATGTAAATTCTGTCAATTTTGTTATGTATTTCCTGTACAAGAGTGTGAGAATGGGACAGTGATTTAATAGCAAAAGGTTCAGATGTAATAACGCTTGAACTGTTGTAAATATATATATATATATATATATATATATATATATATATATATATATATATATATATATATATATATATATATATATATATATATATATATATATATATATATATATATATATATATATATATATATATATATATATATATATATATATATATATATATATATATATATATATATATATATATATATATATATATATATATATATATATATATATATATATATATATATATATATATATATATATATATATATATATATATATATATATATATATATATATATATATATATATATATATATATATATATATATATATATATATATATATATATATATATATATATATATATATATATATATATATATATATATATATATATATATATATATATATATATATATATATATATATATATATATATATATATATATATATATATATATATATATATATATATATATATATATATATATATATATATATATATATATATATATATATATATAAATATATAATATATATATATATATATATATATATATATATATATATATATATATATATATATATATTACAACAGTTCAAGCGTTATTACATCTGAACCTTTTGCTATTAAATCACTGTCCCATCTCACCCTCTTGTACAGGAAATACATAAAAAAATTGACAGAATTTACATATTAAAAAAGAGGATAGTCTTTATGTGGATTCCCGGTCATAAGAGCATTCCAGGAAATGAAATGGCTGATTCCCTGGCCAAGAACGAAGATAGTGATACATATGAAATAAATCACATTTTCTGGCATAAGGACAGTCAAAAAACTTCATTCTTCAACTTCACGCAACATCGTTCAATTGGAATGGGACCTACTCACACAAGAAAATATAGATACTCCAAATGTAAATAGACGAACCTCTATAGTCACCTCTAGGTTACGCATAGGCCATACCAAATTAACACATAAATATCTATAAATGTCTGTACATATTGTAATTCACTACTAACAGTTAAACATATATTCAATTCCTGCATCTACTATAACAGAATAATTTCAAATTACAACTTACAGGACCTTTACAGGAAATCCTTTCTTATGAAAACTCACAAAAACTTATCACTTTTCTCAAGGAAACATCACTCTTTGAACACATATAATGAACCGCAACTAAAGACACTAAAAAAACCCAAGGGTTGATGTGTCTATAATCTCTCTCTCTCTCTCTCTCTCTCTCTGGATGACTTTTCTTTTTACCTGGGACACTTTGTTGAAAAACTACGAGAAGGGGGGAGGGGGCGTCAAATTGTTCCTAGGATACTTACGAAGCTGACAAAAATCGCTTGCTAACTGGGCTAGAAATATTCACACGTGTATTAAAAAAAATTTCAAAACATGTGTTGAAATATGCTTTTCAGCGCGATAATCTTGTGTCAATGTCACAGATGACGTAACGGGTATCAATTTTTTCCAACACTAGTGTTGAAACAATTTTTTCATAATGTTGACATATACAAAATAAATCAATTCTACTGAACATTTTGAGTAGGAAGGCGTAGGAAAAATAGTGTAAATTACTCGTATCAAATTTGTCGTCTTCAAACTCGAAGGATTTCCGCACTCAGCTAACACCTCGTGCTAAATAACTCCTCGTTTAAAAACTACCACTTTTTATGCGATATACTATTAAGGCCACATTAGTGCATTTGAAAATTAATCCAAATATTATTTTAGAAATATTAAAAAAAAATTATATATATAACTAAAAAAAATAAACAATCTGTATTTGGAGCGGAAAGTGGAACTATGTTTACAAAAATAATAGCTTTTTTGGTATGTATTTATGGATCTAGCTAGCTTTTATAGATTTACTTTTAAAAGTGGATTTCCGTTTTGTCATTGAAAGGAAATTAAGGATGCTTTTAATAAGATAATTTGCGACATTTTAAATATTACATTAAGGAACTCAAAAATGTGATGCAAGCTGCTTTCAGGATGTCATAAAATCCTCTTAAATCTTAACCAAATTAAAAACACAAAATATGTAAGAAATTGAACGATGAGTTAACATAGATGCACAGCTTCTAACTCAGCAGCAAAACTAAATATGCTGATCACATCTATACTAACTTAATCGTATTTCTTCTGTCTATATGTTGTATGACCGGAGGGACAGGAGGTTGATTCAAAAATTTTAATAAACTAAATGAAAATTTTGTTTCATAAACCACACAAAACTAATAAAAAAATGTATATACTAATTATAATGAGTAAAAAAAGTTAAAAACTAGTAGAAACAAATATACAAACTGAACACATTTGTAACAAAAGGAATCATAGTAATTCTTCATAATAAAATATCTGACACCATAAAAAACAAGAAATGAGGATACGTTCCAAATAAAAATCCCGAAAGAAATTATTTATTTTTTGGCTTCTTTCCCGGTATATCTTTAAGAAAGATTTTTAGAAAACTCATGACAGTTTTATGTTTTACCACACAGCAAAATTCCGTACTTGTCGCCACTTTAATCTGTGGAAAATCAACTAATCTCTTTAGAATAAGAAGATCTGCTGAAAATGTAAAGAATAACATCCAAACAATGCACACTGGTACTTAAAAAGATCGAAACCCCATCGAAAATTAGAAAAGTAAGGACCTTAATTTCTTCTTTTCAAAAGTTTATTTCATAAGAGGCCTATTTGAATCTAAAGCGCCTCTTTGCCAACTACATATTTTTTTACTAACAATCGCATCTGCAAAATTCATCAGTGCATTTCCATTATATAAAATAGCTGGGCTGAACACTCGAGTATCTCAAGTACAAGCATTAACAGATATATGCTTAATACACATCGATATACAGGGTGGTCCAACATTGCGTTCAAGTTCAATAGCTCGGACTGTGGGAATTAGAAAAAAAAATACATGAAAGTTGTAGGGGCTGCGGAGAGCTACAACCTAAAATTATTTTCGATTATACAGTGTTATGGATACCTTTGCCACAAACTAAGCTTACATTTTTTTAAACGGAACACCCCATATAATGTTTCATTTTCAGATTCCTCCCTTTTTGGCCATTCAAACCAATATAGGGTTTCTGGGATCTATACAGAGTCATTCAAGATTTATGGCCACTTTTCGTAAATATCAGAGGTCTTTTAAGGCGATGTATTTTTTAATGCGTTAACATAAATCATTTCAGCAAGGTAAAAACTTCTAAATGTAGTCTTCTTTTAACTGCGGTATTTTACTTTAGTATTTTTCAATAACATTTTTTTATATAGGGTAAATGAAAATCCTGGATGCAAATTTTCTCGATTAATTTAAATAAAACGCTCTGTATATTATTATATTTTCAGATTCTTTCCTTTTTGGCCATTCACCCAATATAGTATTTGTTGGGTGTATACAGCGTCGTTCAAGACTTATGGCTACTTTTCGAAAATATGAGAGGTACATTTGACGTTAACGGACCACTTATTTTGACTAGTTGTGCGAGTAAAATGAGGTTTTTCAGTAGCATTATAATGAAAATTATATCTATTGAGATTTCTATGGAATGTTGCTTCGCACACAAAAAAGTCAGCAATTCTTGGCTCTCTTTAAATTTGTTGTAAGTAATGCTGGTCTTGAGTTTTCTATTAAAAACTAAGTACATTTTCTATTGTAAGAGAAGAATATAGCACGAAAAGTATCCTGATAGAAGACAACCACATAAGCGCTTTTGAAAGGCTTAAGCAACGGTTTGAGAAGACGGGAAATGTAGAATGCACGAAAACTGAACCAAACCTGTTTTAAATGAGAACGAGTCAGCGGTAAACTTAAAAGTTATAGAAGACCGACATATTGGCTCAAGAAGAATTGCAAGGGAAACAGATGTAAGTAAAACCACTGTTCTACGAATTCTAAAAATTAACTAAGTTTCACCCTTCCGACATTCAACTCCTTTAAGAATTAGATCAAAATACAAGAGTTCTAACCACACTACACCACAACTTGTTACGTTCTGGACGAGCGTTTCGCTAACCAAATTAGCATCATCAGCAGATAATATAAACTAACTTTTTTTTTGGTTTATATCATCTGCTTATGATGCCAGCTTGGTTAGCGAAACGCGCGTCCAGAATGTAAGAAGTTGTGCTGTAGTGTGGTTAGAACTCTTGTATTTTGATCTATCTTCCACCACAGGTTCCAGTGTTAGGACTCTTTTAAGAATTGTTTGAGAATGATTATCAAATTCAGAGAGAGCCAAGATTTACTATCCTTGTGTCATTTACTGACGAAACAACATTCTACAAAATTGGAAAAGTTAATACACATAATTTTCATTACTACGCTACTAAAAATTCTCACTAATTCGCACAACTAGTCAAAATAGGTGGTCTCTTGATGTCTGAAATGGAATTGTTGGAAATCTTGTCATCGGTCCGCATTTTTTTGAAGAAAGGCTTACTTTGAGGGAAGATTTTAGAACACTATTATACCAAATCCCTATTAACGTCCGTGATCAAAACATGGTGTATGCATGACGGGCCCAAGTTCACCATATGGCTGACATTCGTGTATTTCTTAATGAACGATTTTAAAAACGCTGGATAGGAAGGGGAGGATCGATTGCGTGGCCGCCTAGATCCCCTGACTTGACAAAAATTGACATTTTTCTTTAGAGCTCTGTTAAAAATTTAGTTTATCAAACACCTTCGAGTATAAAAAAAAAATACGAAGGAAAGAATCCGAAGTGTATTTAATAACATTAATTTTAATACATTAACCCCCGATTGCACAAAACTTAACTGCTGTTTAGAATATTTAACCGAACTTTCGGATTTGACAAGTTGCTTAGAGAAATCTAGGAAGTCGCTGTCAAATTTGACATTCCGTTAAACATTCTAAACTTTAATTGAGCTTTCTGCAACCGGCCGTTAGAGATGTTAGCATAACTTTTGAAAATCGTTTAAAAATTTGTGTCGAACAAAACGGTGGTCGTTTCGAACACTTAATTAGTAGTTTTTGCTCTTTTATGGTATTTATTATTTAGTAATGTTGTTTGATTGTTATTATTTTTTTTACTTTTACATTCTAATTACTCTAGAGTTTACAACTTAACAACTAGTTTAAACTAGTTCTTAAGAACTATTCTACATTTCACGTCTCATCAAACCGTTGCATATTTCAAAAGCGCTTCTCGTGTTTGTCTTCTAGCAGGATACTTTTCGCGATATATTCTTATCGCTAACAAGCAATTCCCTTCACTTGCTCCTAACACATAAATCATATCGGCCATTTCGTAATAACCACCAGTTTTTATTACTAGATTATTGTAATACTACCATTTGTATTTGTGAAATTTTGGATTAAATCTTTTTTTATTAGTGATAATTTTTAATTTTGAAGTTTTAAACTTTTTTGACCCATCCATGCTGGTATGAATAAATAAAAAAAACATAGATGTTGAAAGAAGAACATTTTGCAATATTGTGCCGTAATACATTGAAATGTCTACCTCTAATATTTTCGAAAAGTGTCCATAAATCTTGAACGATTCTTTATAGACCCCACAAACCTTATATTGGGTGAATGGCCAAAAAGGGAGGAATTTGAAAATAAAACAATAAACAGGGTATTCCATTTAAAAACAATATAAGTTTGATTTGTGGCAACTTATCCTCAACTCTGTATAATCAAAAATAATTTTAGGTTGTAGCTCTCAGCAGTCCCTATAACTTTCGCATATTTTTCTTTTCTAATTATCACAATAACCGAGCTATTGGACTAGAACGCACTGTTGGACCACCTTGTATAAAGCCATAAAAAGAGACTGAAGTTTTTTTTAAGGTGCGTGTAAAACAATTCAGAATATCATAAAAATAATTAAAAAAATGCATTGGTTATTTGAATAATTTAAACAAGTAAGTCAGTAAATATAAGGTTTAAATTATTTTTACGAACTATAAAAATAATTAAACAAAAATAAATGAAAATCAAATAACAATACTTTATTTAATGCAGATATTTATTTAAACTTACACACCATAATTTCGTTTCAATTAATTAAATCACACCAATGAAAATAAAATATGTATGTAAATGTTTAGGAAACAATATGTTTTATAATACAAGTCCATTCCTAATGTTAGTTAAAGTATGTTATCGCATTTGACTTTAACATAAATTACGTTAAATTTATATTATACAAATTAATTGAAAAAACCTGTAGTGATGACAAGATTACTAAATAAAACAATATAAATGTAATACGTTTTACCACGAAGAATAAAAATACTTTGCATGCCATTTCATTTCATCATTAAATGAAAACTCCCCTTTCCATGACAATGTAACTTTTAATGACCTAAAAATATTTTAAATATTGTTGACACTTTGACAGAAAAAAGAAAAATACCTATAGACGCTAATTGAGCAACCATCAATCATATATCATTGTATCAAATAAAATATGAAGTTGACTGCATTTTGCATACCTGACACATGACGAACCAATTATTTTGTCTCCTTGTTTTTTGGTAAAATAGAAAAGAAAGAAAATAAAGCTACAGAAGTTCTTTACTACCATGGATAAAAACTTTATGAATACGGGTATCTATGCAACACGAACAAATTTTCTACATTTTACCATATTTATAGAGAAATCACTACACAGAATCTGATTTCACAGTGTAGAAGCCTGAAACTTTTCGTTTTAGTAAATTGCTAAACTTATTTACGTATTGTGTACAAATATTTGAAATGAAAAATAATAGACGTTATTAAAAATATTATCACTAAAAATATATTTTAACAAACGAATAGATATAGTGGATATATCAAAGAAATTTGCTTCATTAAGATATTCTGTACATATACTTTTTATTTTTTAAGCTTTTACCATATTAATAAAAAAATGACTATCACACAATTTGCTAACTCGGACATCTTGAGAGCTATATGGTTTCTGTCTGTTAGATCCATAGTTAATAACTATAACTTCTAATAATTTGTATCTGTTCCTGTTATGCTTAACTCGTATTCTTAAAGACATTTCTATGATTACTTTGCTGCCACTAGCTTGTGGTCACTTTTCAAGTGCGGCATATCGTCTTTATTTATACTCTAATATTTTCTAGCTAACCTTTAAATAAGCTGTCCGTACCAGCTTCCACAATAAACTCAGTTAGTGCAATTTTAGGTTTAAGGTATTTAGTATCAATAACCCGAATAGCATATTATAACTAACTGTATTTTTGTGAAGGTAGAGCCACAGTAACTAAGATGCTGCGTTGGAAATGGGCTTGGCCGAACCCATCTAAAAAATAGGATATATAAAATGCTTAATAAATCAAAAATTCAAAATAAAAAAGTATACTTTTCGGCGGTAAGCCTAATACCCTTGTTAAAACCTAAATATCTCAGGTGGATGCCATTTACATCGACTTACTTTGTTAACCAAATTAGTCGTCGATTATTAATTACACATCTTTGAGGCCGGTGACTTTGTTTTCCTTCTACGCTATTTCAACGAAATGGATTTATTTCTAAATTTTGGTAAATGTGTGTCAGTTACAAAAGTTTTTTAATTTTTTTTATTATATAGGTAATAAAACTTTAGACTCGTTTCTAAAACAAAGTTCTTTGGAGTGATATTAGATTTTAAGACTCCATTATCTTCTCATATAGAGGAAATAATTTGGGAAGCAAATAAAACTTTAGGCTTTATAAAAAGAAACACAGGCGATTTAGTTTCAGCAAGTTTTCTATGTAAAATCTAATGCGCGGATTTAAAATATTTTTCTTCTTCTTCTTCTTTAACAGCCTATCAGGACTGGACCCGGACATAGGCCTCTTCTTGGCGTCGCCATTCGGTACGCTCCATTGCAATCTGGTGCCAGTGTCTCCATACACTTTTTTTTATATCATCTAAACATCTCCTTTGAGGACGTCCAATCTTCCGTTTATGTTATCTAGATCTCCATTGTGCTATATGTTTGGTCCATCTTGTGTCATGCTGCCTGACAACGTGTCCCACCCAACTCTATTTTAGATTAGCGATACGTTCTGTCACGTCATTCACTTTTGTTTCTTGTCTTATTTCCTCGTTTCGTAATGGGTCTCTGAGGGTTATACCGAGCATAAATCTTTCGATTGCCTTCTGGGTGGTGCGCAGTTTGTAAGCAGCTCTGACGGTAAGTGTTGTTGTTTCCATCTTATATGTCATTATAGGTAGAATGCATGCATTAAAAACTTTAATCTTCAAATTGATTGGTAAGTCTTAATTTTTTTAGGGTGGTTTTTAGGCGCCCTACTGCAGCCCAAGTCAATCTAACTCTTCTAGTGCTAGTTCCAGATATGTGTA
Organism: Kuschelorhynchus macadamiae; assembly: GCA_030620095.1. Lineage (NCBI taxonomy): Eukaryota > Metazoa > Arthropoda > Insecta > Coleoptera > Curculionidae > Kuschelorhynchus > Kuschelorhynchus macadamiae. The sequence goes on along the minus strand of JAUTXW010000897.1, from coordinate 95,310 downwards.
CTCGTGCACCTTTTTGATGGTTTTACCTTCAAATTTCAATTTGATCGTTGGCGTGTGACAATATCTTGGTCTTGTCCATATTCATACAGAGCCCAATTCTTTCTGATGCGGTTTTTAGATCATCTTCACTTATTATCACTATATCGTCCGCGAAACGAAGTGAGATAGTTTCCGGCCGTCGATGCTGATATCTCTATCTTCCCAATTTAGCGTCCCAAACAAGTCCTTCAGCACAAGGGTAAATAGTTTTGGCGAGATTGTGTCGCCTTGTCTTATACCTCGCTGAATCGGTATTCTTTTTGTTGGTGGTTTGTATATCTTCCCCAATGTTTATTTACAATGTTGCCTTATTATATATGTTTTTCAGGAGATTCCTGTATCTATTATCTACCTTTGCATTGTCCATTGCTTTAAATATGACCCATAATTCAACTGAGTTTTACTACTTAACTTACTTACTTTAACAAATTGAATTGAATCATTTCTCCTGATGCTTGGCCGTTCTTCATTTGTTCGATTTTGCTAGTTGACATTTCTGGGATATCTTCCGAACCAACATTGTTTTCGGGTGGTAGATTTATTGTGGAGTATATGTTCTCGTAGTAAGTTTCGATTGTTTCTTTATTTAGTCCTTATCGGTTATTAGCTGGTTTTCTTTATTCTTTATTTGATGTAACCTTACTTGCCAATACTATGGATAGATTTCAGTATTTTCATGTTTTGCCAATTTACTCTGTTTGTGCCTTTTGTTTGCATATATTTTTCTGGTTACTGTTTGGGTGTCCCTCTGTATTTTATTTTCTAGCTCGTCGATTTCCATCTCATGTAAAGTGTTTATGGGTGTTAATTTTTTGGTTAGTTCCGATTGATATTTCGTTTTGTGTTGTTTTATTCGTCCATTGTGGGATATCGCTATGGGCGAAGTAGTTTGTTCCGTTCTAGTTTATGATCGCTGCCCATATCTAAGTTATTTAGAACACTAGCGTCCAATATGGTATATTTTGTATCGGCTATGATGTAGTCTAACTTGTTTTTTATCGTCGAATTAGTGCTTCTACATGTCCATCTTCTGTTTTTTGTTTTTTTTTTGAGGAAGGAGTTCATATAATACAGATCCTCCTTTTGGATATAGCCTCGTAAGGTTTCTCCTCTCTCATTTGATTCACCAAAACTAACTTGTCCTCTGTTAGGAATATTATCATGGTTAATGCTTCCTATTTTGGCATTCAAATCACTTATAATGATGGTGAAGTGTTTTTCCTGTATTTTTCGTAAGTTCGAATAATAAAATTTTTAGTACACTTTTTAAAAATACGACTTACAGTCAAAATTTATGTTTATGTAGAATCGTTTGTTCATTTAATACTTATTTTAATAATGTGTCTTACTTCGAATTTCGAATTGTCCCTAAATACTTTTAAGTTTAAGACTAAATTAAGTTATCATAAACAATGTATAAATTAATTTAGTTTTTCTCTTTTTTTTAACTTTTTTTTTCAATTCTTATTTTTCTATCTAGTATGTTTATAGAAAATTTTTCTTTTATGGAACTATAGAGATATTTCAAATTTCAAGTTGATATTTTTAAAAATAAAAGGTAGCAGGCTGTTACATCTCAAAAAATATTAAAAATTTAAAAGAAGTTTGAAATTGTTTTTTACAATTTCACCAACGATTACGCTAATCTAACAATTAGAACGAAAAAATTGTTTTTGTAGATTTTCGTAACAAATGAAAAATTGAAAAATCTGCAGTCTTGTTTATCACCCTGTATAAATAACTTTTTAGCTTAGGTAAGTTTTACGCCTAACATTGGTTGTATGTAATAAAATTTGCAAGTACAACTTAAAACCGCACAGTATCTCGTCCCGTTTTAAAAATATTTGAACTTAAATTTTACCAAAAATTGCAGGTGAACAGTTTCAAGTGGCCAGCAGTTTATTTAAAATGCCCACATTATTCATAATAAACATAAAGAAGAATATGTAGGGTGTTCTATTTAAAACTTTTAAAAAACTAGTGTAAGATAACTTTTTGACCTGACCCCGTATACCCTTTCATTGAATTCTAAGGAAAAAGTCAAATAAGGGACAATTTTTATAGGATAGCTGGAATACGAGGGGTGCCTGAAAATGCAAGATTTTCAACAATGCCCTGTATCTCAAAAACCACAAAGGCTATAAAAATTTTGCTGGCGCTATCTTTACAAAAATGTAGCACACTGTCGCGAAATCCGCAATAAGGGAGATATTCCGTAAAAGTGCCGAAAATGGGATACCCTGTACTTCTGTAAATTATTGTTGAATAAAACTGGTCTTTTCAGAGTCTGATATTGATTTTTCTGAGCCTATAACATGTGTACTTTAAAATTTATTATTACCTAGATATTTTAATTACAAAAGACATAAATATAAAATCTGTTGCACATTTTACCATTGCAGCTTAAATTATCGGCATATATCAAAAAGGGCGATTAAAAACACTTGAATGTGAGTGCAGGTTTACGCCTGTGCCTTTTATTTATTTAGACATGCGACAATTGCATCGCTGAAAAAATAGGATTGGTTGCATCTTTTCTGTCGCATGTGTGTGCAGTTAGATTGTAAATTCGCTTTTATTTTTCTTTTAGTTATATATCTAGATTTATGTTTTTCGCCCACTATTGTGGGGGGTGATTTAGTGAATTATTATAATCTATAAGTATCCCTATTTTGAAAAAAATCGAAATTCAGTTTTTTAGTTTTTCTCTTTTTTTTAACTTTCTTTTTCAATTCTTATTTTTCTATCTAGTATGTTTTATTTTTCTTTTAAGTTATATATATCTAGATTTATGTTTTTCGCCCACTATTGTGGGGGGTGATTTAGTGAATTATTATAATCTATAAGTATCCCTATTTTGAAAAAAATCGAAATAAAAAAAATAAAACTGTAAATATATGTAAATTGAATTCAAATTAATTTAATTTAAATTAACACTTAAATAAAACTATAAAATAACGATTTTTGATTAAAATTGTTTTGTGAAAATGCATTCTGTAAGCTTTCGACAGCCCGAAAGTTTTGACGTTTTTAAATATCCTTTTTGTTGTGTTAATTTATTTAAAGCTATGAAAAAAAAGGAAAAAAATCTTTTAACAAACTATGAACGCTTTCAACCATTTTATGTGTATATTTTTGCTCGTTGGATTTACTTGCAATATGTTAATTATAACTTAAAGAATTTGTAACTTCGGTTCTGCAAAGCCACTAATTGATGTTGTAGCAAAAATGTTATGAATAAAAATAAAAGTGTTAAGGCTGCGAAGCCCCATTATTATTTCGAACAAAAGTAAACTATAGACAAGGAGAATAAAAAAGCATAAACCACATCTCTTCTGCTAATAGCTTTCCGGGTTTGCCTCTCGATATACCTGCCTTTTCGATAAGGGATGAACTCGGCAATGAACAGCAGCTTGACGACTCCAAATTGGCTTCAATCTTTAATCTTTATATAGAAAGATTTCTAACCGCTGCGCTGCCTTTTCTTCTTATTGTTGATTAATCATGGGTTTCGTTTGACTTCTTGTTACGGCGAATTGCGTTTGTAAATTTCTCATAATAACTCTAATTATTGATCTAAGTTTTGTGTGCATTATAACAACTAGTAACTTATTATTCTTGGTTTAATTCCCGATTCCGATTGATTAGTGTTTATTAAGGCTGAGGCTGACTGTGCACTTGCGATTTTCTGTCGAAGCGATTTTAAAATCATAAATAAAGTATTTAATCGCCATTTTTAATTTTAAGGTAGTATCGGATTGAATTTAAATCCTCAGTTCTTCTGCTACACATAAATCCGAGCATAAATTAGATGCTATCTGCGGTGAGGGAGAACATCGGCTACCGACAAAAACCTCATTAGTCTAGCAAACAAGACGAGTGTTCAGCCAAATACAAAATATGACAGTTTACTGACAGTAAATGTATCTAAATTTTATAACAATACATCAAAAAATCTCCAGTTTTTCAATAAACAAAAAAAAATTACACTTTTTTTTAAACCAGAACAAAGTAAAGTATACATATATAATGAAATACTGGTTTTCTGATAATCGAAACTTTTACTCTGGACCTTTATTTCTTCGCCAGCTAATAAAAAGTTAAAAAGTAGAGTTTTAGGGCTACTCCGATATTTTCTATTCCTATATTCCGTCGAACCCGCGTAATAAAAATGCATTCAATTGTCGATCAAAGATTGCTCACACTACAGTTTCATAAACTTTGTACAGGGTATCCCATTTTCGGCACTTTTGAGGGGTATTTTTAAAGATAGAAAGTTGCGGTTTTCGCAACGGTGTGCTGCTTTTTCTTAAAACTAAAGATGGCGTCAGCAGAATTTTCATAGCTCTTCTGGTTTTTGAGATATAGGGCGTTTTTGAAAATGATGCATTTCTAGGCCCCCTTGTATCCCGGCTATCTGATCTTATCAAAAGGGCGAAATCTGTTTCGTATATGACTTTTACAGTAAAATTTAGTGTCGTTTTCATAATAAGTATAGGGGTCAGGTCAAAAAGTAATCGGACCCTACTTTATTTTTTTGTAAGGGACATCCTGTATATTATTCTTTATACTTATTAGAAAAAATGTTGGTTTTCAAAAAATATATATATGTATGCAGTTATTATGAAAAACAAGTTCAAATTTTTCTTTTGTGTTTAATTAGGCAGTGTGGCTGTTTGGAACAAGAAGTTTGGGGTTTTTTCAATTTTTGGTTATAAGTGAAATATATTTGTTGTTTTGGTATTTCTGTTTAACTATACGCTATATTTAATTTTCTTTTTTTGCAATAATCGTGGTTTACGAAAATTATGAAAAGTATGATATGTTGGATTGTTTCATACAATCTATGAAAATTCCCTTTGGTGGCTATGGTTAGGATAATATCTTAACTTTTTGTTTATATTATATATCCAGATAGAATCAAATTAGTAGAACACAGATTATTTATCCAGCCCCGTCCTAAAGCATACACCAACCGATAAAGAGAAACGAAGTAAACGTATTGGGTTATGTAGAAGCGACGCCTTCATCTTCTTGCCAGCATATAGAGGAAGCAGCTGGTGTAACCATGTCTGATGCTCAAAGAATTTTGCAAAAATAAAGACCTATATGAATTCCACATATTTCAACTTTTATACTCCAGCGACGCCGAGCACCGAGTGATGTCTTGTCAATGGTATTTACGACAAATCCGTAATGATGAATCTTTTAGCAGGCTTGCTATCTGGTTAGATGAATCTTATTGTTCAAGTGAGAAGTCCTTGAGGAAGTTATTCCACCACTGATGAAAAATGTTCCATTTGCACTTTATAATGCCGCTTATCTTCAACAAGACGGTGCTCCAAACTACAACTCTGCGATTTATGGGCATTTTTAGACGATAACTTTCCTCGAAGATGGATTATTATCCACGGACCTGTTCGATATTAGATTTTTTCTTGTGGGGTTTCATGAAAAATAAAATATATAAAACACGATATCAGTCTGTAGCGGATCTTCGTGCGGCAATCGATTTAACTTGTAAATGTAGCAAGGTTAGTTAAAAACCTAGCAATCCTAAAGATCATGTACGTATATTTCAACATCCTGTAGCATAAAAAAAAAATTAAATTTAAGCATTTTTACTTAAGTTTTAAGGAGTACCGAGTATTTGCTCCAAACGGTTTTTTAATTTTCTCTAAATTTATTGTTTTAAAAAATACATCGGGTAATACAAGAGCATGTCTCTTGTGTTACCCGACAACAGACTGCCACCTTTTTAGTTTTAAAAATATCAAAAAAATTAAACTTAAGATGTTTCTATAACTCGAGAAGAGGTAAGTATTCTGTAAAAAAGTAAATAAAAATTACTTCCGGTTTTACCGGAAGTGACCTCTACTTTTTTATTTTAAATAGAAGCCTGTACATTTTTATTAACTATTGTATTCAGCTTAAAATAAGCTTGTCAACGATATATCACAAGGTAAGTTTTGTTTTCAAAATGGCGGCTGAACAGTCTTTTTTTGAAAATGCAACTTTGACGTTTCATGATAAAAATGCACTCAATTTTTACAAAATACTTCTTTTAAACAGTCGAAAATACGCTTAGTTTTTATTTTTCAATTTTATTCATTTATTATTAATTCTAGTTAAAACGGAAGTAACTTAATTATTTTTTTATAGAAAATTTTTCTTTTATGGAACTATAGAGATATTTCAAATTTCAAGTTGATATTTTTAAAAATAAAAGGTAGCAGGCTGTTACATCTCAAAAAATATTAAAAATTTAAAAGAAGTTTGAAATTGTTTTTTACAATTTCACCAACGATTACGCTAATCTAACAATTAGAACGAAAAAATTGTTTTTGTAGATTTTCGTAACAAATGAAAAATTGAAAAATTTGCAGTCTTGTTTATCACCCTGTATAAATAACTTTTTAGCTTAGGTAAGTTTTACGCCTAACATTGGTTGTTTGTAATAAAATTTGCAAGTACAACTTAAAACCGCACAGTATCTCGTCCCGTTTTAAAAATATTTGAACTTAAATTTTACCAAAAATTGCAGGTGAACAGTTTCAAGTGGCCAGCAGTTTATTTAAAATGCCCACATTATTCATAATAAACATAAAGAAGAATATGTAGGGTGTTCTATTTAAAACTTTTAAAAAACTAGTGTAAGATAACTTTTTGACCTGACCCCGTATACCCTTTCATTGAATTCTAAGGAAAAAGTCAAATAAGGGACAATTTTTATAGGATAGCTGGAATACGAGGGGTGCCTGAAACTGCAAGATTTTCAACAATGCCCTGTATCTCAAAAACCACAAAGGCTATAAAAATTTTGCTGGCGCTATCTTTACAAAAATGTAGCACACTGTCGCGAAATCCGCAATAAGGGAGATATTCCGTAAAAGTGCCGAAAATGGGATACCCTGTACTTCTGTAAATTATTGTTGAATAAAACTGGTCTTTTCAGAGTCTGATATTGATTTTTCTGAGCCTATAACATGTGTACTTTAAAATTTATTGTTACCTAGATATTTTAATTACAAAAGACATAAATATAAAATCTGTTGCACATTTTACCATTGCTGCTTAAATTATCGGCATATATCAAAAAGGGCGATTAAAAAAACTTGAATGTGAGTGCGACAATTGCATCGCTGGAAAAAATAGGATTGGCTGCATCTTTTCTGTCGCATGTGTGTGCAGTTAGATTGTAAATTCGCTTTTATTTTTGAAACAAGCGTGCGACAGAATTGCTAGTTTTATAATTGATTGTCTAGTTGTTTGTTTTTCTCATAATAGGAAGTTGTTTGATTTAAAAACAAAAAACTTTAAAACAACTATTTTTAATATTGTTGAACTCATGATTTTTCTTTGTTATGTTTTTACCCTGAAAACAAAAGAGCATTATTTGGTGCCGTCATAGTAGCGACTGTTGACTTGGGCAAAAGAAATAAATACGAAGAAACGTTTAAGTTTTTTCAAGAGACTAATACAAAATTAAATCCGATCTAAGTTAGAGCTGATTTTCTGGGTAAAGGTACCTCTTAAATCAAAAACACCATAGTTTTGTTACAAAACGTATATGCGTTTTTACCCTAGCTCAAGAAATTAGGTAAAAGAGTAAAATTCACAAGCAGCAAGCGACTCCAAACTGACTCCAATCTTTAATCTGTAGAAGTATAGAAATATTTCTAACAGCTGTGTTGCATTTTCTTCTTGTTGTTAATTAGACTAATGATGAGCGGGCACTTGCCCTTTTTTGCGAAGCTTGGCTTCAGTGTGCTTCATAAACATAAATATAAATACGGAACGCTGTCGGCACTGATAGGTCACTCATATGTATACATCGACCCTAATGAGAGTCAATTGTTACATATTAGTAACGTCTCCGTTTAGTTTAGTCTTAACACAGGGTTAATTGACCAAAGCGATGAAAGCGTCTGTTCTATTTCTATTTTTAACTAACCTCTATAGGGAGGAAACCAAGATGGATGCCAAAATTTTTGGCGATATCCGAAACAGCAAGAAAAAGTTATTCTGCTAGTTGGCCTTTCTTAGATGTCCAGATGAGGATGTAGTACCGAAATCACTACAGGTTAGACATCACGTTACTTTTAGAACTGCTAAGAATATTTATAAGCGTGCCAGTAATGTATTAGTTAGAAAATAGATTAAGGCAATACGTCATGATTTAGATACAAATGCTCGTAAACTACTAGAAATTCAGCTTTTAGACTTATATTTACCATATTTACAACTTTGAACAACATCACCAATGCACATGTAAACAAAATCCATCAAGGAACTACACTTAAGCAACAAAAAAAGTTTGAAACACACCTGAACAGAAAAATATAATGAAACCTCCGCAGAATACAGTTATCAACTTGTTGTCAAAGCCATTAACCGAAGCAGAATATTCCGTCTTTTCCAAGCGTCAAAATAGCGCACCAGCACCGAGTAGCATTTCCGTAGAAGACATAGCATCCTCCGTTGAAGACTGCAAAGATTGCACCAGTGGAGCAAGCCGATATGAGACACTAATTATTAAAAATGCAAAACCACCGAAGTCGAATCTCTCTGCTTCCGAAACACAGCCATGAAGATCTTCAATGAACATACAAATATTCTGATCGTTCCAGCAGATAAAAGCAACGTCACAGTCGTCATAGACAGAACGAAATACGTGGAAAAGGTAACTCAACTTTTGGACAACAACATCTATAAGGTTATTCAGGCAGACCCTACAAGTAGAATAAAAAGACGCATCACCAATCTGATTAACGCATCCAGTCTACCCTCAGCGGAGTAGAAATCGTTAAGACCAAGCAGCGCCAAGATTCCCATGTTCTACGGTCTTCTCAAGATACACCAGAACAATGTACCACTTCGACTCATCGTCAGTGCAATAGACTCACAAGCTAGGTAAAAATCTTTTAAATTTTCCTAATCCTTTTACAAACAGAAGAAGGGTATGTGGGAGAAACAGAATCCTCAACATTAACTAAACCTACATGAACACGATCGATGTATTAGGTGGACACCAGCATACCACTGGCCATATTATAAATGTAAGGGAAAACAAGGTTCTAGCATCGGTTACAGGATTTTATAAACGACAAATTAGAGAATCTATTGAAATTTTTAGAGGTGCAAAAAGCGTCAATAGAGATACGGATTATGGTCTACATCACACTTGGAAATCAATCTTAACACAGGGTCACGGTTAGGCGAGCACAAGTCGGTATAAATGCACGGCTGAATCTCTCCGAGCGCATTCAGTGTTCAGATCTGAAGTAAAAATCCCTGAAGATGCCTCGTGAAATCGAAGGCAAAACGTCGGATAGTAATTCCAATTTGGCACGGTCTAATTCCAAGAACCATGATGCCGTTTTCTTTCTTACAGTGTCTCTTCATAAACATAATGATAAGTATTTTACGGAACGGTGTCAGTACTGATACTTCACTCGTATCTACAAATCGGCCCTAGTCACAGTATTTAGTTTAACCGCAATGGATTTCATCGAAGCCGCGTAATAAATATCGAGTATATTCTATTGTCAGTTAAAGTTACAGTCTACAATTTTATAACCTTTATACTCCTTCAATTTATTGTTGAATAAAGCTGATCTCCTTTTAGTTTAAGAAATTAATCTTTCTGAGATTCATAGTCATAATTTTTGATGTTGACTAAATAAAAGATCCTCACATTTATATGCATATCACAAGCATAAATATACCTTTCTTTAACTTAATAAAACATCCCGGAGGGTCCAGACTCCGGAATAATGAAAAATCTAAAAGGATAACATTATAATTATGTTCATGTTAATTATATCTTTCCTTAATGTATCAATAACTCCCGGAGGGATCCCCCTGTATATACTCTAACTGGATCTTTTTAATACGAACAGACTCACATTTAAAATCTGTTGCTCGTTGCGGAATATACAAACCACCTTCGACAAAAAATGAGATTTTTGGATGGAATGGAATTATTGGATGAAAAAATGGAATAGCTAAATAAATTAAAAACTGAGTGTATTTTTATGGGCGACATGAACATTAATCTTCTTAATAATAAAAGCAGTGAAACAAAGAGCTTGTCAGGCATATATTTCTCCATCGGTTATCGAAATGCAACACAAACATCCAATCAAGAAATTGATAACAGCTCAATACTAATAGATCACGTTTTGAATAATTCAGATAAAACAATAGACTTACAACTAAAAACGACTGCTCTTAGTATCCATCTAGTTCAGATTATTTTCATTCCAATAAAAATGCAAAATTTAAAGTAAAATTCAAACAATGGGTTAGTTAGCAAAGTTAATTAAATATAGAGATAAGCTTTATGCAGATGAGATAAATAACCCAAATAACAAATATTTTAAAGAAATCTACGACGGCTATAATAAATTTGTCAAAATAGAAATAAGAAAAACCAAACAAAACTATTTTTAAGAACAATTCTCAAGTAAAAACCCAAAAGTAATTTAAATTTTATTACAAATTAAACAAGAAAAACAAAAACAAATATTGATTTTTTAAAGCTCAATGATAGGAAAATTGAAGATATCCAAATGATATATGAAGAATATAACAATTTAAATTTATATATTTTATAAATATACCAGAGTAACATTCTAATAAAATTCAACTGAGTGACTATATTGAATCCACAGAAGAGAAGATCGGGAAGGTATCTTAAATGTTGAAATGGAAGAAATTATTAAGGGTTTAGATGCAAAAAAATTGCTGGTTTTTACAACATTCCTAATAAAATTATTAAATATGTAAAAAATAATTAATTCCTGTATTAATTTTTTAACATAACATATAACTTTATTTTCCAGAAAAAATTAAAATTGCTAAGGTAATTCTAATATTAAAAAATTAAAAACGATATGAATGTTATATTAATATAATAATAATACAATAAGTAATAAAAAAGAAATAGTTTGTGGAGTACCACAGTGGTTAATATTGGGGCCAATTTTATTTTTAGTTTATATAAATTCAGAAAGAATTTCAAATTAAATTTAGAAGACGATTTGATCTGATAGTTTAAATGAATTATTTTTTGACATAAAACATGATCTATACTTAATTTGTTCGTGGCTTAAATCTCACAAATTTTATTTTTTAATATTCTCTAATTTCCAATATTTAATTTCAATTTGGGGTTGTGATTGCTCGCCACATATTAAAGCTTTAAAAAAATTGCAAAATAAAGCTCTAAAATATATTTATAAACTACCATATTTGAAAGCTTCTATGACCTATTCCTATATAAACCTAAGGTATTTTTAAACTTTGCAAATTTTAATGCACTTTATTATTAATAATGGAAAAAAATCGAGTATTATATTTAAAAAAATCTAACACTTTACATAATTACGATGCAAGACTTGGTTTACAATTACAGACTATTACGAAAAAAAAAACGGTTCTGCACGATTGTTTAAAAATATACAATAACTTACCAGAAAGTGTAAGACATAAAACGAAGTTGTTAAGATTTAAAATACAATTAAAAATTTATTTTTTACAAGAAACAAAATGGGTTGACTTTTTAAAATATATTTCCACCTAGTTTTATGTTAAAATAAATTATAACATAGGATTTTTTTTCACTTATTACATGTTTTCATTTATTATTGTTATTATTTTTTATTGTTATGCGACAGATTCCATGTAATAAACTTCTAAAGTTGGTATAGAAGAAAACAGTTTAAAAGTAAATGTTAAAATTTCTTCTTTTACTCTTTCTCCTCTTTTTTCCAGCGTTGTCTGCCACGTCAGGTCAAATTGCAATTCAATTCTTGAATAACACCCCAACCTTTTAGGAATATTTATATGCATAACGAATTTTCACCGATTAATTTTTTTCACATGTAATAGTATAAAACCACATTTCACTAGTTAAACATTGATCACAATTAAGTGAAATTTGAACTAAGTTAAAATTACAGAACACATATACCATTTTTACAGTTAAAATTTAAATTTAAAGTTAAATGTATTTGATTTTAAGATATACACGGTGTTCTCAAAGTTGAGTCATTTATTTTGATAAGTTGTAAAACTCGTAAAACAAGTTATTTTACAAAAAAATCACCTATATAAAAGTTGCAAAATAAAGAAGTTATAGACACTTAAAATTTTAAAAAGCGTATCGCAGGCCGAATGTTTGATACTATCGACCACTGCGCTGTGTGTTGAAAAACAAAGAAACTTTATTATCGTCAAATAGTCATTTAATCGAAAATCATTGATATAAAAGTTGCAGTATAACGGAATTATAAATTATAAAAAAATCAAATAATAAAAATAAGAAAATAAAATTCCAAGTCAAAATGAAAATTAGAAAAACTCTCTCAGTATCTATTTCTACATTTTGATAAAACAACTGTTTTTAATAGCCATAAAGGAAAAAATCACAGAGCGATAAATCCGGGGAGCGTGCAGGGCAAGAAATGGGTCCATTGTGCCCTATCCATTTATTAAGAAACTCATTATTTAAATGTTTTGAACTTCTCGTCTAAAATGTGGCGGAGATCCATTATGTAGAAACCACAATATCCATCTCACATCTAGAGGAACATCTTCTAATAAATTGGGCAAATCGTTTTGGAGAAAGTCCAAATAAATTTCACCTACCAGACGATCTGGAAAAAAGTAGGGTCTAATAAGCATGCCATTTACTACGCCAGCCCAAACATTTACTAAATATCTGTGCTGAAAATGGGTTCTTTTCACAGAATGTGGATTTTCTATGGCCCAAACATGGCTATTGTGAAAATGATTTACCCCATTGTTGTAAATGAAGCCTCATCGGTAGCCAAAATAGCTTTGACACATTTTTTATTGAAGTTGTGTTGATGTAAAAGCCACTGACAACATTCAACTCTTCTAGGATGATCTTCGGGTTGCAACGCTTTGACCCGTCGATAATGGTAGGGGTAAAGTTGTTCTTGTCGTATAGTCTTCCATACTTTACTACGAGCAATTCCGACTTGTGCTGGAATAGACCTAGTGCTCGTTGTTGGTCGTTTTCGACAGTATCTAAAATATTTCCCTCAATATCTACCATCTCGCGTGGAGGAGGTTTTCCAGCGTGACCTCCTCGTTGTCGCTTAAGTCACGAACCTTATAACTAAATTTACAAAAATCCGCGGGGAGCTATTCCTCGTAATTAGGATAATGTGCACTACTTCATTGTTGTCATAAAAGTGTGCCATTTTATTCGTACAAACCCACAATCTAAAAGTACCTCGCCCTATTTAACGAAATCTGGCTGAATTGAAGATCGAATACAATAAAAAAAATACCTAGTATCAGTAATAAACAAAAACTTGTTCCTTATCTGTTCACAACGCAGCAGGTCTGTGATAAAGTTTTAAATGTTTGAAATTTTAATAATTTCTTTATTTGCAACACACATCCAGTGGTCGAGAGTATCAACAATCCGGTCTGTGACAATTTTTTTAAAATTTCAAGTAACTTCTTTATTTTACTACTTTTATATAGGTGATTTTTTGTAAATTAACTTCGTTTTACGGGTTTTACAACCTGCCAAAATAAATGACTCAACTTTGAAAATAGCCTGTATATTAAATTTCCACTATTTTCCGGATTCAAAACCATAAAATAAAATATATTTAAAAGTTTAAAAACCAGGCTTATATAAAGTCAATTGCTGAAAAGTAAATAATAAAATTTGGGCATAAAAATCAGATATATGTTTATATTATAAATGGATGGTAATAGAGTTTGGGCCAGATATAAATATTACACGAGAAATAGTGTGGGATGCCAATGAACTAAAGAATACAGAAACCTTACTATTACTGTGACCAACATTATGACCGGCATTCCACACTTTTTTCGTGTAAAAAATGTATATATATTTGACCCAAAATTTAACAACTGTCCTCAAATCTTATATTTTTATCTTTCTTATATTTATTAGAAGCGTGATTTTTCATTCTTTTAATATGCACTGTTTTAATAATGAATAACATTAAAATAAATTAAAAACTAAGTATGTTTTCTAACTAAATTGGCGTTGTGCAATGCAGGGACGTAGACAGAAAATTAATTTTGGGGGGGCCAGTTAAGGACACAAATAGTTCTAGAGGCCTATACACAGGGTTTGTCATTGGTGTGTCAAAGTAGCATACTTTCCTACTAAAATAATGGATACTGTAACAAATAATATGTGCCAGTAAAAAAAATTAAAACGAATTTTCTACATTTATTTTAGGTTTTTGAATTAAATAACAAATTTCATACAAGTACTTAATTAAACACATCTGAAGAAACCTGTTTTTCACTTTTATTTAATGTACAGTTGTGGACGTATTACTAAAACTAATAAAAAATAAAAATGAATAATATAAACCGTTAACTAAAAAATACAACAAAAAAAAAACAATTCATAAAATGAAATTTATTTTCTCTTATTTTCCGCGAAAATATTTATTACTCTTCGAAGATCTATGTTTCCAATTCTATTTCTCAAAAATGATTTTATTATTCTTAAACAAGAGAAAGTTCGCTCACATGAAGCCTAGAGACCGGGATTGTTACAGCGATTATTACTGTTTATATTTTCTGTGTTTTAATTAGGTAAGAGTCAACTTATATTTGGGATTCTTACTAGTAGAGATATTTTGTGTTGTTGTGGTTTGCGTGGAGCGTACCGTATAATATATTTAAGGCTATTGGGGGGGCCACAGGAAAAAAAGAGGGGACCGTGGCCCCCAGCCTCCCCCTGTCTACTTTTCTGGTGCAATAGCGGTTGATTTTTATATAAATTCGGTGAGGTTACTCAGGCCAAACTACCAAAGTAATTTTGGGGCTTAAGTATTAGTCAGTAAACATATAAGCCAATTATTCTAAAATGGTTAAAATACCATCATCATTTATCATGTTATTCGACTATCGCATGCCGATAATTGACAACTCCAATATAGGCGCCATTTGCTTTGTCTTGCAACAGTTGTTTAGTTACCTATTAGAAAATTAGCAACAGAGCGAAATAACGATATCTTAAAACAGTTGGTCTAGATCTTTATTATAATCCGAACAAAGAAAAACATTAACGTTACGAGCATCTTAAAGGCACTCGTCCCATTTAGGTAAAGATGTCGTTCATTGTAATGGGCCCATCTGTTGCACAAAATCATTTTTCTTTGGTCTGCGATTTTTGTTTTTTACGTGCCGAAGGGTTAATTTGAATACATTTTTAATGAATGTTTAATTCTTGTAAGTCGTTTTACGTAATCTGGTTAAATCTCCCTCTTTTATTTGTGTTGTGTTTGTGTTTATGTTTGGTAAACATAAAAGGATTTATCTTAGGTATATAGGGTGTTTCTTAATTGAGTGTCAATATTTAAAGATTGATGATTGATGATTTTTGGGTCCATTTTAAGAAGAAAACTTCATATAAACATATGTCTTAAACGGTGTAAATTTTGAGATACAGGGTGTTAAACTTTCAATAATTTCATAATTTTTCGATAATATCTCGAATACCACTCTAGATACTGTAATGAAATTTGGTATAGAGGTACTATCCATCTAGTGGAATTTTTTGATGTAAAACATTTTTTTTTATTTCTACCAGTTGCGTCCATACGGAATCCGATCTGCATATTTTCCCAGACATTGATGATACGCCACTGATTTTTTTTAAATAAAAATTATTTTTGAAATTCCCATTCATTTTTGAGCAAGTTTGGTCTCTTGGCAATTTTGAGTTGAATGCACGGTTTTGGTTTTAAAAAATAAAAACCGTTTCTCTGCAGAGTTTTAACAATATCTCTAATATGACAACACCAATCGCCATAGCATGCAAGGAATTTTTTTTTGACTGAAGTTCAAGAAATCAAATTTGCTTATGAATAACTAATACCCAAAGATTTCAAAATTATTATTTAAGCTTATAATTTTTTAACAAGAAACTATAAAATACTATTAGTTCATCAATAAAGAAAGATTACTAATAATAATTATTATTGTAGTAGGCTTTGGCTCTCAGAATTAATACTTCTCTTGTAACTTAATTTGACAGTTCAGCTTTCAGATTCAGTCGGGTTTAATTAATTTTGTGTTCTAAATATCTGATATATCTGAGAAAAGAAATGGTTGAGTTTACCAATGAAGAGTTGGCAGACATGCATTACATGTACGGTTTGGCTGATGGCAGTTCACCGGAAGCTAGGCGATTATATCAAGAGCGCTTTCCTGGTAGACTCATACCAGATAGGCGAATATTTGCAAATGTGCGTAGAAGGTTGACTGAAACAGGTACATTCAAGCCAAATAATCAATTAAAAGGGGCCCATCGGACTGTAAGAACTCCAGAAATTGAAGAAGCAGTATTAAATTCCATAGATGAAAATCCTGAACTGAGTACTAGGAAAATTGGAATTAACTTAAATATTTCGCACATCCTAGTTTGGAGAATTCTACATGATTTTCTTTTATATCCATATAACATTCAACGAGTGCAAGCCTTACTTCCCCGAGATCTTCCTTTCCGAGTTAATTTTTGTGAATTGTTTTTTGGAAAAAATTACGCGTAATCCCCGTTTTTTGGAAAAAATTGCGCGTAACCCCCATGCCATTGTAGAACATCATCATCAAGAGCAATGCTCTGTAAATGCTTGGGCTGGCATTATCGAAAATCACCTAATTGGACCTTTTTTCCTCCCAGAAAGACTAAATGGCCATAATTATCGCCGGTTTCTTGAGAACGATTTGCCGATACTGTTAGAAGATATATCAATTCTGATTAGAAACAGAATGTGGTTCATGCACGATGGCGCGCCCGCTAACTTTAGTATTGAAGCCAGAGAATATTTGAACCGCACATTTAACAACAGATGGGTAGGTAGTGGCGGACCCTAACCATGGCCCCTAGGTCCCCAGACCTAAATAGTTTGGATTTTTTTCTATGGGGACATCTTAAATCTTTAGTTTACCGCACCCCAGTAAACACTGTAGAGGAGCTGAAGGATCATATAAGAGATTCTTGCGATATTATCAGAAACACCGAGGGTATCCTTCAAAGAGTTCGCGACAACATGAGGAAAAGGGCTGAAGCGTGTATTCGCCAAGGTGGTGGGTATTTTCAACAACTTATCTATTTTTTTTCTTCTATTTTTTTTCACAAAGTGTGCTGTCAATTTGTTAAAACCTAATTATTTTTGTTGAAATTATTAATTATGTACCCAGTTGTATTAGTATATTTTGTAAATAACTTGTTATTGTTGAAGAATGTCATATTATTTTAATAAAATTTATAAAAAGTATTTATGAAGGAACAGACTTCTGAAAAACATTGACATGGTGGTCCTAGATTTGTGGCTGAAGAATACATACTATTATCTACAAATATCTCTAAGATAAAGCGATTTCTGATTTTAATAAGAATGGACATAGTAATTACTTTCACGCCACTGATTTTTCTAAAATAGAGCATTTTTACTGATTCATTTGTTTGTTTTTGAAAACTTAGTATTTATTTTCGACAAGATTTGATTTCTCGAGTTTAATACAATAATATCCCTCTGCATGCATGGTGATATCCGTCTTATGACCAGAATTGTTTGGACCATGCAGAGAAACGGTTTTTATTTTTTAAAACGAAAACCGTGCCTCCAACACAAAATTAGACTTGCTCAAAAATGAAAGGGAATTTCAAAAGTAATATTTATTTAAAAAAAAATCAGTGGCGTATCATCAATGTCTGGGAAAATATGCAGGTCGGATTCCGTGCGGACGACACGGGTGGAAATTAAAAAAATGTTCTACATCAAAAAATTCCACTAGATGCATAGTACCTCTATACCAAATTTCATTACAATATCTAGAGTGGTATTCGAGATATTATCGAAAAATTATGAAATTATTGAAAGTTTAACACCCTGTATCTCAAAATTTACACCGTTTAAGACATATGTTTATATGAAGTTTTCTTCTTAAAATAGACCCAAAAATCATTTCCTTAAATATTGACACTCAATTAAGAAACGTGGCATTTGTTATACGCCGTAGCTTCTTGAAAACCAACCGAAATATGTTGGTACTTACTTTATTTGAAGCTAGTTCACAAAAAATGTTGTTAGATTAAAAGTAAGTAAAATATTTTTAATATGTTTTGCTAATTTGCAAAAATTTCTGTTTACAACTTTATGTCAATGTTAAACTAAAAAATTCGGAACACCAAAAAATGTTTCCTGTATAATCATATCATTAATCCGCAATGCCAGCAAAAAGATAAGCGATTTTCAAAATTCATGGATAAAAAATTACTCGAGAAATATGGATAAAATAAAAAATATTAAAAGGTATTTTCAGAAAAAAAAATACAAATACAATACAATATAACAAAAAAAATAATAGTTTTATTTCCAACAGTTTTCAGACCATAAATGAAACAGGTACACTAGAATATATCTAAAGAATGAACGTCCAAATTTGAAAATAGTTTTGACTGGATAGCTGGCCTTTTTATCATTGAGGCAGGTAGCTATTGGCCTTAAATTCTTGTATGGGTCCAACGTAGGGGAAACTGGGGTATGTTGAAACAAAAAAATTCTTTTGACCTATAAAATCCTAGGTTTGAGACTTGAAAAATCCAAACTTTAAGAATTTTTAATTATTTATAGCATGATATGATGTCTGCAAATGTATTAAAATATTACACAATGACTTTCAAAAATTAACTCTTTCCTAAAATGATTTATGTTTCAAAGTGCCTGAAAGGCTGAAACATCTCTTAAGTAAACATGCTTCCTAACATAGCTTAAAAAAAAAACAATAATGAATTTCATCTTAGCCTAATCCATCACAGTCATTTAATTGGAATTATTCTATTTCTTACCGGCTCAGTGTCACATGATCCACTCCATACCGTAAAGCAGCAGCCCTATTTTTCCAGTCATCAATTATTACTGCTTTTACGGCGCTTTGCATGGCCTGTTGGCAAAATGGCTTTGTTTTTCTGACAGGATATCTCATGATTATATTCTTAAAATAAAATAGGAAATTATAGTTTAAAAAACTACAAAACATGCTTTTGTCAGTAACGCACTAAAACGTAGAACATAGGTGGGGTATGCTTAAATATCTCTTAAGTAAAAATAGGGTAGGTTGCAACATAATCATAATCTGAAAAATATTCAAATCTTGTTTGGAATAATGTGAAAAATAATTCAATTAAATACAAAAAACCTAAAACATTTTATTCAGAACATTATATATATATATATATATATATATATATATATATATATATATATATATATATATATATCAAATAACAAAAGAAACGACACAAAACACTTAGCGAACGTCATATCCAGAAAAAATGAGGGGAATCTTAACTGCAGGCTAACTTTATACCTTTGATTGGAGGAGGAATAATTAATTTAATATAATTTTTTTCAACATTCGCAATATCTGGGATTATAGAAAACACAAATAATCCAAGAATTTTGTTGCTTTTTCGACAATATAATATTTCCCAACATAGTAAATTTTTTTTTCGATCTTGAAATTATACTAAAACGTAATCCTCTGTGTTGACTACCTCAGTATCGTTTTCCTTGCTTTTGTCTAGGTGGTGTTTTTGGATAGCCTTTTATTTGTTCAGGAGTGACACATTTTTTAGTTTGAACATTTGAAGTTAAGGCGCCACGGTTGATCCCTGCTTCTACGCTTGTCTCAGATCATCGAATCTAATTTTGACTTCACCATATTGATTTTATTCATTTCTTCAGGTCAACCGGTGACGAAGTTGCACAGAAAATCTTCTGCAGAGAAAATATCTCTGTTAAATGGATAAATCCCATACCGTTCAAATACTTTTGTGATGTTTTCTGGAGACAGTGGTTTTTAAGAATAAAATTAATAAAATACGTTTGGTAATAGATCGGCACTAATACAGCCACCTGGTGATGCTAAGCCCAATGTGCCAGGAACATAATTTATTAGCATATGATCCCGAAACTTCACTCGAGGAAATACCATCACTGGATGAATTGAATTTCCTGAAGCGCTCCCAATGGATGTAGTGGTGACTAAAACTATACGATCTGCGGATGCCGCATTGGAAACGGTTATATATAGGTTATGGAGGTTTCGTCCAGATTGAATATTTGGGAACTGTTACGCCCATTGACAAATCTACTTAGAACTCTGTCTAGGTTCCTAAAGAATTAATCATCATCTTTGATAACAAACAGTGTTCGGATTGCTCAAAGTTCCAGTTCTCTTTATAAAAATCGTTGCATCCTATCCACCCCCAGCAGATTTATTTTTATATCAACTTTGTGAAACTCTAAATCTATTTAGATTTAGCCATTTAGGCCAGTATTTCTTGTAGTTTTTCCGAAACACGTTTTCCACAAGTTTTCAAATATTCAGCAAGTGCTGCTTCTTGTTCTGCAGTGAACACAAGATGAATCTGCTAATTTGGCTTACAAACAACATCCTGATTTTCCCCAAGAGCTCCTTCCTAACATTACTTAAAAAAAGCAATGTTACCAATCCTAATCTATAACAATCACTTAGTGGGAATTATTCTATTTCTTACCGGCTCAGTATCACTGCCTAGGCTGTTGGCAAAATAGCTTTTTTTTTCTGACACGATTTCTCATGATTGTATCCCTAAATAAAAATAGGAAATTATACTGCAAAACACGCTTCTATCAGTAACGCACTAAAAAGTAGAACATAACGTATTTCACATAAAACATATTTTGTTCAATGACTATGCCAAAAGTGTGGAGCTTTATTGAAATGAATTAATACTCCTCAAATAAACGTAACCAAAAAGCGCAGCACCCTTTTGGCATAGTCAGTGTTGCTGACAAAAGCGTATTTTTTAGTTTTTTAAGCTAGAATTTACCGGTTTTTTACTTTTTAGTTTTAAAATATTTTTAACATACATCGTATATATAATTTTTAATACAGGAACTTTCGCGTGGGTTCACACAACAACTTACTAAAACCAAATCTATGAATATTTCCTATTTGGAACTCCCTGTATATAAAATTTAATTACAGAAACCTTCGGGGGGTGCCTACAACAACTTACCTAAACCAAATCTGATCAAATGTAACCAAATCTATGAATATCTCCTATTTGGTACAACCTGTATGTAAAGTTTTGAATACAATACTTCGTAAGCTAATAAAAGTATGTTAAAAAAATATGAGATCAAAATCTAATCCAGAACAGCGGTGACGAAAGATGGGGAACATTGAAACGTTTCAATCAGCCCCGTTTGTTTTGTTTCATCGTGCCCCATCCATGCTTTTTTCCAATTTTGCTAGTAAGACGCAAAATTAAATCAAAACGTTTAGCTACTCTATATGCTATAATATAAACAAAAGTGTGTTTAATACATTCCCTTACGAAGAAAAAACATCAGAACAAACCCGGGTGTTACACAGCTCTATAAATGTTAGGCAAAAATTTTACTTTTCTTGCCATAAACGAGAACTATAAGAGCTCGAAATTTGAATTGTCTCAACCTGCCCCAGTTTCCCCTAATATATTAAAAAACTGAATTGAATATTTTTCTAAATTTAATTTTTGCTTCCGGAATTTCTGCGTAACATTCAGTCCATAATCTCTTGATTATGTATCAAGTGTGTCAATGTGAGTTATTTGTAAGAGTAAGATGTTCGTTAATGTAAATCGGGTTTGATACTCCAGGTACAGCCAAACCGGGATCCTGGGTGCCATTCTCTAGGCGTTTGTTCCTTACTGCAGTAATGATTGCATCGCGGTACCATTTGGAGGTGAAACGAACAACAATTATTTTTGGCAAAAGCATTTAATATCTGCGCGCATCTTGCAAATTATTTGTATATATTTTTATAAGATTTTTTTAAATTTCTCTTATTTGGTTAATTCTTAGGCTACATGTTAATTATATATTTATTTAATAGGCTAGAGAAACCACATTGTTCGCAATAAACGATGCTCAGCTACGTGCCACCGTATTTCCCTGCGTATCTTATTTCATTTGCCAGACGCTCAAAGGCGAATAATACTGATAGCTCGGCATAAACTTAATATATTGAGCGATAAAACGTCTTTTCAAAAACAACCAGTGGAATTGGAGATATATAACCCTCCTACGTACCCTAGACATAACACACAATAAAAATGCATACGTAGGACTCAGGTGTCTTATATAAAAGCCAATCTACAGGGTGTGAATGAATGAATGAATCTTGTTATTGTATATGTATCGTTGGAAAAATGAATTAATGACTTTACTGGCGTATCCAAAAAATTGCGGGTCTAGCAAAAAGAAGTAACTAAACAAAAAAAAAAAAAAAGAAAAACATCACGCCATTGCATTCCTAAAACACCTTTCTGCGTCTGTTTTACTAACACACTGACAAGTGGTACTTTTTGCCCAATCCTAGAAGCAAATAAAAATATCATAGAACAAAGTTTGCTACACCTAAGACGGTAAAAATCTAAACATATTTAACTAATATAAGGTTATTTAGCTTCTTTAGCCATTCACAAACACACTTTAGGTAAGTTCTCGTGTAATATGAGGTGACCTTGAAACTATTGTGGCATCAAGTATATTTTTAATAAAAAAAGTCAAATGCGTGAGGGGTGCCATTCTGCGCCCTCCCTGGCTACGCCAGTGAATGACTTTGAAGACTGGTAAATTATAAAGAAACCCTTTTTTAGATTTCCGCAATATAAAGAAATATATACATACAGATTAAATTTAAAATGATTTAAGAATTATGTGTTTCAAGCATATATAAATATATAGTTTGTATGTCATACACGCCGTATAAAAATAGTGAAGCTATTTAACAGAAAAATGACCGGGGTTTAGCAAAGAGCGCAAGAGCAATAATAGAAATATAATTTACATACTTGATAATTATTTTGCAATTGAAAATGATCAAAGAAATGTAAGCAAAGCATTTTTTTCTTATTTCGTATTATCATTTTATAGATAAAACGGGTTTTTTCTGTGGTTTTGTTGTTAAAATTCGGTGGAAATGTTTAGTGAGTGTCTGATACATGAACTTGTGCTATTAAGAGATTATGGACTCAGTGTTACGCAGAGATTCTGGAAGCGACAGCTCGAATTAGAAAATGAAATATATTTATAAAACATCCATTTCAGTTGGCTTGCACTGCTATCCATTGAAAACTAATTGCAAGTTTGAGTATTAATTCTTATTTAGGTATATTCTAATTTGTCTTTCATTTATAGACTGAAAACTGTAACCAAGTTGTAAATAAAAGTGTATTTAGGAATTTGTAATATTTTTTTTTTGAAAATACCTTTTAATGTTATTTATTTTAGTAAGTTTTTTATCCATGTTACGTTTGTTATCCACTGTTACGAAGAGCAATTTTTTTTAAACCTTAATTTGTAACAGTTGCCTACATTTGTTAGTTTAATATAATCATTTATTTAAAAAAATGGCTAATATCTTCAGAAAAAACTAGTTTTTAAAAAAATGTATATATTTGTATCTTTTATTATAAACTTTTAACCTCAATAATTATCTAAACCGACACTGGCAGACGAAAACGTATTATAATATTATTTACTTTTACTATACATATTCTTAAATATACTTAAAAAAAATCGGTAAATTTCCTTTACCCGGAGCTTCCGTCATTATAAACATTTCCTTTTATTATGAATAGTGAAGTGTGAAGCATTTTAGTGTTTAGTTTTTTATCCATGAATTTTAAAAATTGCTTATTCTCCTTGTTGGCATTGCAAATTATACAGAAAATATTTTTTGATACAGGGATTTTTCGATTTTTTTAGTTTCACGTTATTTTTTTTTAATATATATTTTTAATAACTGTCGATAGCGCCCTTAAAAATGTAAATACAAACAAAGCCATACGACTGCCAGATTCTCACATAGTTGTCGAATGTTGTATATCTGCTTAGAATAGTTGAAGTTGATTTAATAATAATTACCTATATAACGTTTCGTTATAAATAAATTTTGACTGCTAACGAATATTAATTGTAATTTTCAGTATTACAAATATCAACTGTTACGAAGAGCAATTCTTTTTAAACCTTAATTTGTAAAAGTTGCCTACATTTGTGGATAAAAAATAACTTGTGCGCATGTGCAGAATGGACGGTTCCGCTAACACACATAACTATTCTTATCCACACTCATAATTATATTGTTTCAACATTCAAACCAATCTGTCTATGATTGCTTTAGAGACACAACATTAAAAATCGGTAAACTGGCTTTGACCGGAACTTCCCTAGTAATGAATCCTTTCCTATACCAAGGAAAGTGAAACACGACCCATCTGTTCATCTTTGTTCTTTGAATAATTTGATAGGCTTTCATTGGATTCGTACTATTGTACCGATATTTTACCAGTTTCTCTCTGCCACACTTGATTTTTAATCAAAATTTGAATTCAACTGAATAAGTAGTTTCTGATTGTTGAGCAAAATTTAAAGTCAAGTTTTTTACGTTTATTAGAATTAGAATTTATTGGGCCGCCTTCTGTTGCGCCATATCAGGTTCACAAGAAAACATCATCAGTCTTTACCTATATTTCAGCTAATTTTTGTCCAACATTTTAGTATTTTATTGTACTAAAAATGAACGAAATGTTTGTAACATACATATAAAATATATTCATTTATTTAAAAAAATGGCTGATATCTTCACAAAAAACTAGTTTTTAAAAAATGTATATATTTGTATCTTTTATTATAAACTTTTAACCTTAATAATTATCTAAACCGACACTGGCAGACGTAAACGTATTATAATATTATTTACTTTTACTATACATGTTCTTAAATATACTTTAAAAAAAATCGATTAATTCCCTTTATCCAGAACTTCCCTCATTATAAACATTTCCTTTTATTATGAATAGTGAAGTGTGAAGCAATTTAGTGTTCAGTACATAGTTATTTAGAAACACATATATACTGTCTTATCAAACATTTTTATTGGACGCCATTTTGTTCCAATATATTGGATCCTTGCCAATTATTTACCAGTTTCTACCTATGCCACACTTGATTTTGGGCATAATTTAAAATTATTTCAATAAGTAGTTGTTAAACTGTGTGTCAACATCGCAATTTTGTCTTTTTAAATATTTTATTAGGCCGCCATTTTGTTTTGCTATCTTATATTCATACCAAAAATGATACAAGTTCATTCTTATGTAACACTTTATTTTTTTGCAAAATTTTAGATAAATTGGATAATTAGTTTTTTTAGTAATAATTTTTTAACGTTTCACTATGCCGCCATCTTGTTCCGGCATATTGAATTTTTACCAAAATACTTCCAGGTCATCCTCTTATGAGCCTCAATTTTTGAAATAAATTTGATGAGTAGTTTAGTTAGCCGCAAACCGGCAGACAGACAGACAAACCGACAGATGGACCTACGGAATTTATAAAACATATTTTTTGGCATCTAGAGACGCTAAAACGCGATGATATGTAAAACCTGAGAGGGTGATTTTTCAAATTACAAACATTTTATTTAGTCGCTATTTTGTTCCGCCATCTTGAATTAATACCACAGTTTTACTAGTTCGTCTCTATACTACAATTAGTTATGCCATACAATTTGAAATCAGTTCATTAAGTAGTTTTTTCTGGCTGAATGTTTAAATATGTTATTAAACCGCCATTTTGTTCCGCCATCTTGGCTTCGTACCAACATTTTACCAATTGATTCCTTCATAATACTTGATTTTTGTGCAATATTCCATATTATTTTTTTTGTAATAATTTTTTTAACGTTTCACTAGGCCGCCATCTTGTTCCTGTATGTTGAATTTTAACCAAAATATTACCAGGTCATCCTCATATGAGCCTTAATTTTTCATTAAAATTTGAAGTTAAACTGATGAGTGATTTTTTAAGCTATGTCGCGAAATGACAGACAGAGAGACAAACCAACAGACGGACCGAAGGACTTGATAAAACTTATTTTTTGGCATCTAGAGACGCCAAAACGCGAAGATATGTAAAACGTGAGAGGGTGATTTTTCAGATTACAAACATTTTATTTGGCCGCCATTTTGTTCCGTCATCTTGAATTAGTACCACACTTTTACTAGTTTATCTCTGTACTACAATTAGTTATGGAACAAAATTTGAAATCAGTTCATTAGGTAGTTTTTTCCAGCTGAATTTTGAAATATTTTATTAAGCCACCATTTTGTTCCACCATCTTGTATTCGTACCAAAATTTTGTTGATTTCTACATAATAGTTGATTTTTGTCCAAAATTTGAGATACATTTGGTAAGCATTTTCTTGGTAATAATTTTTTTAACATTTCACTACGCCGCCATTTTGTTTTGCCATGCTAAATGTTACCAAGTCATCTCCATATGACCCTTAATTTTTAACCAAAATTTGAAGTCAATTGGGTAAGACAGACCGACGGAATCGAGAAAACATGTTTTTCGTCATCTAGGAACCCTGAAACTTAAAGATCTGGAAAAATCTCGGAGTGTGATTTTTTAACGATTATAATACTTCCATTTTATGAGAGAAGTATAAATTCAAAATTGAAAAAATATTGTCTTAATTTCAGAACCCTGAGGAAGATTATATATTATTCGAAATATAGACTTATTAGAAAAAAAATGTGTTTTGTTAACTTTAGATCTTACCAACCAGTTATATTAAGCATTCTTCTAAATTTAATCCAAAATCATCTATATTTCAAGGCATTTTTCCTAAAAATAAATTCCAATTAGTCTGATGTGTTAATTTAAGTTTGAAAACACATACCTGTCCACCCAGCGCAGGTAGGTGTCAGACCCGACATCTAAAGATTTCATTCTAAGGAAGTAACAGACGGTCAACACGAACGGCACAATGGTGGCCACTCATTTAGCTACATGTGGTCTCTCGACATAATTGAGACGCATGTGTTGGGTACACCGTTGGTAGTAGGTATTTTGCTTTTTCTTAGAACCAGCTATTATTGGAACATCTTTAACAGTTATATTTTTACTGTCACACTAAATGATGTCAATAGAATTTACTTACTGCGAGACAATTTTTAATGAGGGAATTGAGAACGTTTTATAATGAAGATCAACCCTTTTTTGAGAATTATTTTTACCTGCTTTGCTTTTAAATAGGTTGAGTTTAAGGTAATTGTATTTTAAGTATGCAAAGAGCAAATATTTAGATAAAATAAAAATGCTTATTTGCTTATCACTTTTCAACTTAAATAACAAGATTGATACTAATCTTTTATAGTAATTTTACTAGTACTGTACTAGACTTCCTCATATGTTTAAACTAGGGATGACAACACTGATATAAGCTGAGCCGCTGAGGAGCGGGTACGCACATCAGCCAATTTGTATTTGTAATAAATTATAGTTTTAAAAAAATCGGTAAATTTCCTTTACCCGGGTACTTTCCTCGTTATGAATATCTCCTTTTATTAGGAGTAGTGAAGTGTATCCGAATTTAGTTCAGTACATAGTTATTTAGAAACACATATACTCTGTGTCCGAGATAAGGAGGGCCACTATGGGGATTTTGGAAACGGTAAGAGATACAACTTTGGTTAAATGGGAGAAAAGTTGCGTAATCAAGGGTCTAAGAAAATGGCGTTTTCAAATTCCTGAAACATTTTTCGGATTTTGAGATATTTTGAAAAAATTGGATTTTTTGATTTTACGAACTATTTTTTTCTGGCGTTATTATTTGCCCTAGAGCGAAACCAATAACACTTCTCCACAGCAACTTTTAATGCTCTTTAGGACGACGTTATTAGTTTCTTAATCTGACGTTTCGTTTTTGTGGGACCATCATCAACTTCATTTTTTTAAATACGGCCCTGATATTCTGATATCAGATTCTGAAAGCCCTTTCTATTTCGAATTCAACGATGTATAACACTTTATGGTTTAAATGCGTTTTAGTCTTTTTTTCTTGCCTTACACAAGAAAATTCCTATTACGGACCTGTACATAGTTTAGTTAAGTTCAGTTTAGTTTAATTTCAAAGAATAAACAATTAGCCATAACATATGACACTTTATGTCATTTAGGTGTTTAATAATAATCTAGTGGTTGAATTGATGCACTAATTTAATAGAATAAACAAAGATCAAATACAATTAATTTAGCAGAAGATCTAAAAATTAAAAAGCAACAACAAGGGAATACGAACAAAACAACTAAATTTATATTAAATGTTCAAAAAGATTTCCGTCGTTTTCTAAGCATAGATAGCACCTTCTAACCGTTGATTCTAACACCCTAGCCAAAATTTGTGGAGTAATATTAGCAAAGGCTTCCAAAACTAACCCCCTCAGTTCTTGTTCTGTAGCAAAATTTCGCTGATAAACATGATTCTTAACGAACCCCCATACGAAAAAATCAAGCGGGGTTATATCGGGTGAACGCGCTGGCCAGGGTGTTTCCGAATGCGTGCTAATCACCTTCTCTGGAAATCTCATGGATAGATATGCTCGAACGGCTCTGGAATTATGTGCAGGTGCACCATCTTGCTGCATCCAACAGTTGCGAACTGTCGCCAGAGGCATATTATCGAGAGCATCCTCTAAATCATTTTGCAGCAAATGTAGGTAACGCTCTGATGTCAGGTTGTGGTTGTAAATAAATGGTCCTACAATCCTTGTGCCAATAATACCAGCCCACATATTAAAACCAAAGCGGTGTTGGTGCCTCGACGTTTTGTTTAAACGTGGATTGGTTTCATACCAATAATGAACATTTCGTCTATTGAAAATACCGTTATTCGTAACCATACTTTCATCAGACCATATTATGTAATATGGAAAATACATATTCTCCTGGCATTTTCTTTTGTACCATTCACAGAATGAGCGACGTCGCTCTAAATCGCCTGGTCGAAGTCCATGACAAATTCTGTACTTATACGGATGGAACTTTTGTTTTTGTAAAATACAATGCGTCGTTGATTTTGGTATACCAACATTTCGTTCGACCAATCGGACTGATGTACAGGGATTTTCAGTGACCGCTAACAAAACATTATGTACTGTTTCTTCATTGCTCTTCTTTTGTCGCGAAACTACAGGTTTTTTGAAAGAACCATATGCTTTAAGGTTTGCCACTAATTTGCTAAAGGTCCTTTGATTTGGCTGTCTTCTTTCGGGATATTTTTGCAAATACAAACGCTCCGCAACAGAACAATTTCTGTTGGATGAAATGAAACACGCCACCATGTCAAACTTTTCTTCGTTAGAAAACATAATTAATAGAAGAAATGACTAATTATTGCGCACTAAATTACACAGTAAGCTAATGTGTCAAACAATCAACGTTAGCTGACAATTCAAATGTATAAGAGGCCATCAACACATTCATTTGTTTTCCGGAGCCTGCTTTTCTTTAATAATTGTCAGTAACGTTGATTTTTTGACACATTTGCTTACTGTGTAATTTAGTGCGCAATAATTAGTCATGTCTTCTATTAATTAATTTTTGCGTATGTATGTATTTGGAAAATTATCGTCGTTCATACTGCGAATGGTACACGAGAAAATACCTGCAGAATTTGAATTTTTCATATGACTGTATGATTACGAATAAAATGATGTTTTTATATTAGATGAAATGTCCATTATTGGCCTAAAACTAATCTACATTAAAAAAAAAGTCAAGTCGTCAATACTATTTCGGTTTTCATATGTGTATTGGTGTGTACAGGTCCGTAATAGGAATTTTCTTGTGTAAGGCAAGAAAAAAAGACTAAAACGCAATTAAACCATAAAGTGTTATACATCGTTGAATTCGAAATAGAAAGGGCTTTCAGAATCTGATATCAGAATATCAGGGCCGTATTTAAAAAAATGAAGTTGATGATGGTCCCACAAAAACGAAACGTCAGATTAAGAAACTAATAACGTCGTCCTAAAGAGCATTAAAAGTTGCTGTGGAGAATTGTTATTGGTTTCGCTCTAGGGCAAATAATAACGCCAGAAAAAAATAGTTCGTAAAATCAAAAAATCCAATTTTTTCAAAATATCTCAAAATCCGAAAAATGTTTCAGGAATTTGAAAACGCCATTTTCTTAGACCCTTGATTACGCAACTTTTCTCCCATTTAACCAAAGTTGTATCTCTTACCGTTTCCAAAATCCCCATAGTGGCCCTCCTTATCTCGGACACAGAGTATATTGTCTATTCAAGCATTTTTTTTTGGCGTCATTTTGCGCCAACATACTGGATTCCTGCCAATATTTAACTAGTTTCTACCTATGCTACACTTGATTTTTGAGCATAATTTAAAATAAATTCAATGAGTAGTTGAATTTTGTTACATTATGTTAAATTCGTTTCGTGATTTTGTTACGTCATATTGAATTCTTGTGTCATGTTGAATTAGTACCAGTTTATCCATATAATTTGTATTGGTTGTATTAAGTAAGGATTCCAAAAATATTAAAAAAATTTTTGCAAGGGGCCTATTGCTGAATTGGAAATACACTTCGTAAAATTTTAAACCTATTTCTGAAATGCCCATGTGAAGGATCTTGCCCTATTTACATCTTCTGTCAAAAATTAACTTTGCCTTTTGGGAGGGAATGGAGGTATAATCTATCTACTCAAAGAAAAAAAAAATGTTTAGGTATTATTAAAAGTAAAACAAACAACCAAGAATAGTCTTTACTTTAAAAAGAAAAGTGCTAAACAATATATTTTTTTTCCTATATAAACTAATAGCAACCAATAAGTTATACCGGCAATAAGATTTTTGTTTTATCTAATTGAGGTAATAGCATATAGAAATTTAGCTTGTTTTTTGATAAAGTGAAAAAATATACACCAATTATCTTTTTACCTTCTATAAATCTTCAAGGCACATCACAATAACAATTTAGGTCTTACGAATAAACATTTTATAATTAAATAGGTTTACAAATAACTTGCGGGTCCTGAAATATGTCTATGCGAAAATTGGTAAATTGGAAATACAAATTATGACCCTCGATTTCTAACCCGAGTGTAGTTTGCGAGATATGGTGAAATGTCAAAAATATATTCTTATAGGGATGATAACAATACACTAACATAGGTTTACAAACAATTTGCAATGCCCGAAATACGTCTATGCTAAAGTTGATAAATTGAAAATATATAACTTTTGGCCCTCGATCTCTAACTCACCCTGTAGTTTGAAAGATATGATGCAATTAGAAATAAAATCTTATAGGGCCAAATTACATTTAGTTTGTGCCATGCCCTTTAAGGTTTCCCGATATTTATAAAGAAGGCATCTTAAATTCATTTTAACAAAGCTGATATCAAAAAATATTATTTGGCACATAAACTTCTCAAAGTATGCTATGGATTGATCTGTGTGCTCCGCATTTAGGGTTCCCATGGAGTCGGGACTTATGAATTTTACTCTGCAACTTCCGTGATTTTGAGTGACAATAGCTCTCTACTAAATGTTAAATAATATGATACATACGAATAATACTTTGTAGCACTTTTCAATTATTTTCACATCTTTGTGCAGAGTCTCAATAATTATCTCAATACGTAAACCTAATTCCTCTAGAACTGAAGCTAAGAATTATCGGCCAATATCACTCACCAGCCTCCTTAGTAAATTATCGGAACACACAAACTTCTACTAGTGGAACAAATGGGCTTCTGACAAAAAAACTCCACTATCGAAAGCTCCTCAATAAGTCCTATATTATTACTAATACCTATTACTAACATAAAATCAAATATTCCTCCTACTATAAAACTCACACTTTTTGCAGATGACATACTACTATATCACTCAACTAACACTAGCATACATATTCAGACGTGCCTAAATAATCTCAATAATTGGGTTCAAAATAACGGCTTTCCTTTCTCTCCAACAAAAGCAGCTACTAATCTAATTCATTGTTGCCGGAAAAGAAATTGTAACACAGTTACAAACTTCAGTGGCGGCTGAAGCGATTGGAAAATGTAAGCGAAGCGTCTCTTCATCTACATTTTCCAATCAATGTACTTAAAAATAAAAGTATTTTTAAAATATTAAGCGATTTATAATCTACATTTTTATTATAATAATATAGTATGTTTTATATAAATTCACATTATTTACTTAATTATACCATTATTTTCTATCAAAACTAGTGCGTTATGTTCTCGAAAAATAATAATGACATAAAAACGTAGCGCGCTGAACACCTTTTCATATAAGAGCGACCCGTTGAGGAATCATAATCAGCAGTAACAAATTTCGAATCAGACTCCCCTCGCACGTCGGTCGCCGCGGTTAATTTTTTTACGGCAGTTGTTATGGCAACGCAATGGTGAATATCCGTAAGCCAAATAGAGATGGAAGCGGCAAAAGATTACTGCTGCAGGCTGAAGGCGCTTGTTCGCTTGTTAAAGAATTAATGTAAATTAGTGCGTTCGGATCATTGGAGGCGGAAGCAGTTTTGGATCGATCGAATCGAATCAAAATTAGCTTTAAGACATAGCTAAATAACTGTTTTGTAAGAACAAAATATATATTTAAAATCTTATAAATTTATATTATTTCTCCTAAGTATTAAAAAACGCTCCAAAGCTATGGATAATTAACCTCATAAAAAGTTTAAAAAATAGCCATTTTGGGCGTGGCATTCCGAAACATTTTCGGAAATTTTTTCACCCGTTCTTAAATCCACGAGCCACAACCAACAAACCATATCATCACTTCCTTGGACTAACCTTTGATCACTTACTCAACTGGAAATATCACATAGACCTCCTAAATCACAATTTAATAAAGAGTTATCAATTATGCATATGTTGTAAAACAGTGATTGGGGCTCAGATAAGCCTTCTCTATTAAGAATATAGAAATCTCTAAAACAATCCAAACTGAACTATAGCGCTATTGTCTACTCATCTGTGCCCAAATCATACCTTAAAAATGGACCCAATACTCAACAAAGGCCTCTACTGGATCATTTCACTCTAGCTGGTGACTTAGCCTCTACTACAAATCTGAAACCTCATCACTACATTTTAGAAGAACCGCTATTTCAAATCTTATCTACCCCACTATCATGAACTTTTTAACCTTTCACCTATAAGGTTCCAAAACAATACCAAATATCCCCAATTCATCCATTACCAATTTAAAAACCTTAAACATCAACTAAACCTTAATCTCCCACTCATCTTTACAACCAACCCTTTCCTATTTCTTCTATGGGTCTCAATTTCCATTAATTATAACAGAGAACTCACCTAATCTCCCGCTTTCATCAAATAATACATACATACTACAAGGAATTCAAACAAATATTCACAGACGGATCAAAAAAGGTTAAGTCAGTAGGTGTTGCATACTTCTGTAAATACAATTAAAAATCCTAACAGTTGAGCTACTAGCTATACTAAAAGCAATGCAATGCACAATGACGTATCTCCAACCCAAATGGGTTATTATTACCGATTCACTCAACGTTCTACTCACGGAAAGAGCATACATTAAAAAACTATCAATTGCCTTCCTATGGATTTCTAGTCACATAGGAATAAAGGAGTGGATTATCCAGCCTCTAATCGTTCCTCACAAAACAACATATTGAACACCTTATTCTATGAAAAAGATCTAAAAACTCATTACATATCATTAGTTAAGAAAATGGTCCAACTGGAATGGGACCTATTAGATAACCCAAATAAATTACGAGTTAAAGACATATTCTTCATCAATTATTATCTATCAGACATTAGCAGACGTGATTGTAATTACAAGATTGAGGATTGGACATACCAAAATAACTCATGAATATCTACTTAATGGACAAGATGTACCACTCTGCGATATCTGCAACTCACGATATCTCACATATTTGAACAGTGCAAAAAATATGGTAAACACTTATTTATTACGAAATACAAAAGGATATTAATAATTAGGTAAACATGATACTAAAAGAATCGAAAGAAAGAATGTTTATGTTTTCTTGAACAAAAAAAAATGCAAATAACATTTTTGTCGTATCTATCGAATAATTTTTATTACATAAATGTACATAATTTGATGTGAGAATTTGACGATTGTTGTGTGGGATCTATTATGAGAAAATTATTTCAAGGGTCGACTAAATGCAAACAAACGCAATATACGTCATACTCACAGCAGACTGATAAAAGGTTCACTGGAAGGTATTTGTGCTTGATTCAATAGAAAAAGTCGATTGTCTGTTAGAATGATTAAATAATAAGTATGTTGAACTCTTTAAGTAAATAAAACTAAATAAACATAAATGTTTTTGATTACTCATGTTGACTTATCCATCGGTTTGCTTTGTGTGTACCCAGATGCGTATATACTTTATATATGCATTTATAAATTTATCTTACGTTCCCAACCGTGAGGCAATCAATTCACTTATCAAATCCATTTCGTGAAACAAAGTGGTAAATCGCAATTGTTAATTCGTAAAATCAATTTCGAAGGAAATAATATGTAAAAAAATACCTATAAAAATAAATATTTTAGAAAATATAGGACTACAAATACTACGCAATTCACATACCTACTACTCCCATTTGTATTAACTGTAGCTGCTAATGTTTAAGTAAAAAAAGGCAAACTGACCTCAAATCAAGTTGGCTTTTAAGTGGCGATTTTATAGTTGTTATGAGTTGTTCTAGGGTTGTAAGGTTAACTTTTAAACTATATTACATGACCTTTGAGTCTCCTTCCGGAAAAGTTTAAAACCTAAAAATATTGTTTAGAACAATTTTTCCAACTTTAGTTATTTTGTCATAACCACGAGTCTTTCTAATATAGCCCAATTAAAGCAACATTGTAACACCTCAATATATTGTACAATTCTGAAATTTGACACAGTTGCATTTTGACCACCAAAACTCATAACCGTAGATATCGGGAAGAAATTGTGATTGCAAAGTATCCAAATTAAGCATCTAAATGGTCAAACTTTGCTCCTCAAAAGCTCGAAAAAATACTTAATATTTTTGGAAGGCGTTAATGTCATGTTGAAGGGCAGAAAAAATACTATTTCTTACGTCCTATTCAAAATTTTGATCCGATGTACCGTTTTTGAAATATTGGCTAATAGTTTTTTTTAATTTCGTTCAAAAAATAGGCGCGAAAGGCAGAAAATTAAATTTTTTTTAATCTTCTGAAGCTAATTTCACTAGAATTTTCGTAAAAATCAAGATATTTAAATAAAAAAATGCGTTTTGAAGATGAAGGGTGTAGCTATTGATAATCAGAAGGGCAAAAAAAATTCGAAATTCTGCATTAGGCCAGATGGCAAAGTTGACCTCTAGAATTAGGAATTTTTTGATTCTCTTTTCCATGGCGAAGTCAATTTTTTTATATAAATTATTGTTTAAAGCAATTTTGAAAAAACATTGAAAATGGAATGAAAATTTTTTTCTGGAAAAGTCAATTCTCTGATTTTTCAACAATTTTTTGTAAACTATGACAGTTTTTGTAACGGGACCGATTTCGTTCGAAAGACAACAAGAAAATACGTAAATGAAGTAATGAGTTTATATTCCGTAACGCATATAGTTTCGCCATACATTGAGCGAGAATTTCGTGTTTGTGGTTGGAATCCAAAAAATGAAAAAAGCAAGTTTTTGAAAAGTTTTATTTTTTTGCTGGATTTCGACCGAAATCCAGCAAAAAAATAAAATTTTTCCTAATTTGTGCACTTTGCAAACAATATCGGCTTTTTTGCTTTCATTGGAAAGAGAAAAATAATTAACAATCAGTTGGTCTCAAGGATGAACAATAAACTGATCAATTTGCATTCGATTTCGTTTATTTTGAGGGGCTAATAAGAGTCTCTGTACCATATATACATCATAATACATTATAATTGGAATGCACAGATAATCACCCAAGATGAAATTAGATTTTACCAGAAGTAAGTAAAGAAACCATAATATTATATTGTTTTATCGGATGACATCCGTGGAATATACATCATGGTGAGATCTCTAGATATACAAAAAACCGATCATACTCACTGATAATGTCTGGCTATTCGAAACGTGGAATATACAACTTAGCAGAAGAAACATGTTTTTGAGGTCTATTTAAAATACTCATTAAAATCGAATATTGCATGCCTATAACTGCAAAATAACTTCTATATTAAATCGAATTTGCTTAGAATTTAAGGCAGCAACGTTTTCGGTCACCTATTAACAAAAGAAGCTCGAACCCTCTATGAGTCTATGAATACCCATTTTGTTTTATTTGATATATAATTGAGATTAAAAATAATATTTATTATGAGCACAGCAAGCACATTTTTCATTTTTTGTAAAGCCAATCTTTATATGCCAACTACTTATAATAAGGTATATTTAGAACACAACTATATTTCTAAAATTTCGTCCATAAGATTATGAATTTTGTCCGTTGGGTAATCTAGCGAAAATTAGTGCAAGTTAGTTTGAATTAACTTAGGTATTGAATATATACGCCATATAAGAATATTTATAAAAAAGAATAAAAACAGAGGCACGTTAAAATTTTAAATTTATTATTGGTATATAGGTATGACGTCATCGAGTTTTTGGTGTTTCATGAAAATACTGTTAAAAATTAGTTAAAATGTTTTACCTATCTTTTAAATAGAACTTTATGCATATTAGGATGATAGGCCTCTAGCACACATCCTGTATTTACAATAAATTGATATCTTAATGCAATCACACTAAACAATACCAAATATCAAATTTATTTACATCATTTTCACCTGGAAGATATTTGAATTAATGATTGAATGACCATCAGATCCAACAGAATACGCCCCCTCCGAAAATGTTTTTCTATTGGGGTGACATTTATTAGCAAGTTTCCCAAGCTTTTTTTGTGTTAAATTTATTTTTCGTTGTTTTCTGGTAACTTATTAATCGAAATAATAAAAAATACATACATGTTTATTGTATTTGATTTATGGGTCCTAAGGTTTGAAAAAAAAGTCCTCCGTGTTGTACTTTGTTGTCAATCTATTAAAAAATACTTCACTTTGGACCCTTGCATCAGTAGACCCCCTCACGGTGCAAAGGCTAGCAGAGGTATAACTACGCCACTGGGTTAGCGATAAGTTTTATTTTAAGTACTTGAGACCCATCTAGTTTTTGACCAGTACTCATATTTGGTCGTCTTACTAAAGTGCATTTTTTTATATAATTAACATTTCGATGTGCTGAAAACCTCGCTGCCATTATAGCTTGGCCAGCTCGCAGTTTATCTGTAGACTGTTCTACTATAACATCATTTGATGTTCGCCCCCCAATACTACCACAATAATACCATCAGAAATAGATGTAAATTATATATTTTATGGTATTTGCTTTCTTATACTATGACCAAGTTCATGTCTATTTCACAGCATCTGTCTGGCATTTGAATCTCTATTTCCAAACAATCAATTTTTTATACATATCGACAGTATACACCAACAATAGGACATTCTAGCAGGAATATTCATTACAATTCATGTAATTCCTTTGCTTTATTTTATAACATAAAAATTAATGCAAAATATAATAATAACTGCTGCTTCTTCTATTCATACCTACACATTACTTTTTGACGATCGGCAGCGTTTTCGCGCGTAACTGACTGATTCAAACGTTTATGGGAAATAATTTTTTTAAATGAATCAATTAAAAAAATCATTTACATATTAGGTTTGTATTAAGTTAGCATTCCAAAAATTATAAAATATATTTTTTTTACAAGGGGCCTATTCTGAACTTTCTAGGTTCTCAAATACACAAGCAGGCAGCCTATTTAAACGGATTAAGAAAAAAAATTCCAGAATTGTGGTGACCGAACTTGTTATTAAAAAAAAAAAGAAAAAAGATTTTCAAATATTTAGGCGAATTAATAAGAAATTAAATTTTAGAGCATAGTCGTCATGTAAAGGGAGGTAAAACAGGTGGTCTGATTTGACACAATGACAATAAATGTGCTCTGCTAAATTAATCAGCTGATATATTTGGCCATCGATTATTAGAATATTAAAGGTTCAAACTTTTCTATACAAGTATTATGCAGGGTGTCATCAAATTCATGCAGTACTATATAATATACTAAATTAAAAAAGTTCTATGAACATAGATCCGGACATGCTTCGTTTTCAAGATACAGTGTGTCCAAGTTTTCATATTTTGTATTTATTTTTTACACAACTAAAGATAATATATTTAAATTTGATACAGGATATATGTTGACCAATGTCTGATAAATGGCTATAATAAGATTTCGAAAAATCTACAATGTGTTACTTTTTTGCGGGTCATGATCCTATTGACCCCCCCCCACCCGAACTGTTTACTACTAAGTCACTGGCTGCTTCCATTTGCTCCAATTCCAAAATTAGACTCCTTGTTCTGTTCTTTAAATTTTTGATATCCTACTTTAATTTAATGTTTTGTACCGTTTAGAAGATATTTAGCGGAATGTCCATTCTCGAACAGAAAACTTTAAAGCCAGAATACAATAACAAAATAATTTAATTTTTTTCTAACTTGAAGCTTTACAGTAATGTTATTAAAAACATATATATTTTTAATTAAGTAGGCCATAATTATTGTTCTGTTTCAGAAGTGATTTTATCATGATAAGGTAACAGACCCAAATTCAGACACTGTCCGATATTCAGACATATTTGTGTATAATTTAATAAAATAAGAAATCCACACCATTCAACCATATTCTGCGATAATCCGTTGAAAAAAGTCAGCATTATGTAGTTTAATTCACCATCGCTTTCTGCTTTACAGACATATCGACGCTCTGTACACGACCTAAAAATGTGAGTGTCACTGTAAGTTTTGTGTTCTTATAAAATTTGAAGTTTCTCTTAAAAGGTAAGCAGATTTTGATGATTTTTTGCTTTGGTATGAGATAACGATGATCAAGAAAATGATAATTATATTTATTTTAGTTTAATATAAAGGCTTTAAATTTTCGTTTTAATAAAGTGTATTGTTGCCTAAACAACAGGATTTAATAATTTTACCGGTGTCGGAATTGGGATCAAGTACATACAAGTAAGTGTTCCCTAAATCAGACATCAAGTGTCGGAGTTACGTATATGATAAAAAAATACGAATATGGTTTCATTTCTTTTCTTAAGCCTAGAATTTTATATATTACGTCTTTTGCTATGTTAGAATCCAATTTACGCATCGTAACCGAATTCCGACAAAGGTGTCGGTATTGCGGGTCGCTATTGTCTGATCTAAGGGCCATTAAAATAAAAGACTTTTTATACAAAGGACCCCTCACACCGCTTGTGGAAATGGCTTTCCGCTAATTTTTTTTAAATTTAATAGGTATGTTGGAGAACTTAACGTTCTGATCAAATGTGTTTATGGCCGCACCGCAATCTAATGGAAAGTTTTGGAAATACAGGGTGTTAAAGTTGTGAGT
The DNA here is from genome assembly GCA_030620095.1 of Kuschelorhynchus macadamiae. Classification (NCBI taxonomy): domain Eukaryota; kingdom Metazoa; phylum Arthropoda; class Insecta; order Coleoptera; family Curculionidae; genus Kuschelorhynchus; species Kuschelorhynchus macadamiae. Next base: position 55,776 of record JAUTXW010000897.1, on the reverse strand, counting down.
TTAACACCCTGTATTTTTTTTAAGTCTTTTCAATTTTATTAGAATATTTCCACTTTTATGATTTTGCTATTAAAAGGTTTTTGTAATTTTAACAGCTCTATAGTCATACTTTAAAGCTAAGCGCAAATCCTTTGTACAGAATGTTCATGAAAACCGTGGCTGCACGACAATTTTGAATAACCCATAAAATTCTGTTTTTAAGTAGATATTTCTTAGCCATTTTATATATTTTTTAAACAAACGGTCGGCTTTTGTTAGAATTTCAATATGTTATGACATTTAATAGTGGCATATAAAAAAGAGAACATTTTGCTCGATACAAAGCTAAAGGAATTTTTGGTAGCTATACTATATCTGTGAACGGCATATTCAGGTTATATTGTATTAAACACTTTTAAAGCATATAAAAACTTTTTGCCATTATAAATGTTTTAAATATAAAGAATATATACAAGGTGTAACATAAACTCTGGGCCAAAAAATATATATACACTGTGTCCAAAAAAAATGGAAAACTTTTTTATTATTCATTTCTCAGAACATATTATTCTCAATAAAAGTTGGTGCTTAAAGAAAAATTGGTTTTGACAGTATTAAACTTTGGAGTCAGATATACGGGGCGTTAAAAAAATACGAAAAAGTGGATTTCAAGAACAAAAAATTTAACTTTTGTGAAGGCAGCTATAGAGTCGACAAAGAATCGTAAATAATAGTTAAGTAAAGCTTTTCAATATTAATTTGAGTTCAGGAGATATTTACATTGAAATTTGAAAAATTTAATTTTTTTTCCTTATTTGAACTTAAACATCTCTTTAACTTTAAATTTTATATTTAAAGTCTACTTTGTAATTTTTTAATAGTCTGTATATCTGACCTAGAGTTTAATTCTGTTAAAACTATTTTTCTTCAAAAAAAAAATTAACAAATAGAAAACTTTTTTATTATTCATTTCTTGAAATTTTTACTCTTGATAAAAGTTGGTGTTTGAAGGAAAAATAGTACTGACAGCATTTTACTTTGGGTCAGATATAGAGGGTGTTCAAAAAAATGTGGAAAAAATTGCAGAGAGGGCAGAGAAATCAAATATCAAAAGAACTTTAGCTCCAGGCCAAGGCCAAAGTGAAACCGAAGTGAATCAGTGAATCATAATCAAGATGAACATGATGCAGGAGAACAACTTCATTTTGTTGGGCATTTAGAAAATGGTGTTTGGTAATTGTCAATTATTTGGATGAGTATTATCCAGCACAAATTAAATGGAAAAATTCTAGCTAAAGCAATGACCAGAGCTGGTATAGATAAATGAAAATGACCAAATGCCATAGATGAAATTTGGTATGACTATTACGAAATCGTTGAAAAAATTGCCGCTCCTATAGAAATAAACAAACGAGGATTTTTTGTTGAAACTCCGAAAATTAATATTGTGTACAAGTTGTTCTCGTATTTTTCTTAATAAAATATAATTAAGACCAATATGTTTTATTTGTTGGAATAATGTTCTAAAAATATCTGATTTAGAAGCACTGTCGGAATTAAGTCCACTAAGATGTCTGATTTCTGAACAAATTTTATTAATCATGTTGGAATTAGGTGATATTGGTAATGTTGTAAAAGTGACCTAATTTTAAATAATTTTAACAAACTTTTACTATGAATCGATAATCAAACGTGTTCAGCAGCCATTAATATTTTAAAAAACACAACCATTCTAATGTCAATGAATAATTATAAATTATACAGAAAAAAGCGTAATATGAATTACTAAAGATGTCTGAATTTGGGACGTCTACCTTAACTGTGTTTCGTTGATACTAGCGTTCTCGCGCGACTAGCGACTTTTTAATTATTTGCCTATAATTTCTTGCTTCAAATTTTGCTTGATTTTACCAGTTTCCATTAGCGATGAAAACTAATTAATCAGCAGCTTTCTTAGCTGATGTACGGGTTGGCAGATGAGATAGCCAAGAAGCCCTCCGTTTATATCAGGATCTTTACCCGAACCGAAGAGTGCTTTGTCAATGGCTACTTATACAAACTTCTTTCCATAGAAACTTTGTACGTCACATTTTAGCAACTGATAAAGTTTTATTCAATAGAGTCGGAATCGTAAATTTGTATAACAATCATTTCTGGGCTGACATAAATCCTCATGGTGTTTTTGAAGGCCAACATTAAGTTAGATTAGATGTATGGATAGGCATCTTGGAATATATTCTTTTGGGACCAGTTTTTCTGCCAAATAGGTAAGGCACTATTTTTGTTGTGTTCTTTATAACGGCATTTTAAAATTATTTTAGGCTGAGCGGGGAAGATTATTACGCGGGGATCCAGTGGGTTAGCCACCTCGTTCGGCAGATTTAAACCCCGTGAATTTTTATATTTGGGGACATTTAAAAAGTCTGGTGCCCATTGTAAATGAAAATCATCTACGGCAGCGCATTAATCAAGGATACGATGTTATTAAAAACGACGTTTTTGTTTTAACTGGATTAGAAGCTCGAACATGTTTAGATATAAATGGTGAACAACTCCAACATCTCTTGTGATGCTGAGCATTAATTTAATTTTAGCTTTACAAGTGTTTAGTTTTATTGTGCGCTTTGATTCGTTTTCATTTGGTAAAAGTGATAAAAAAGAGATCTTTATCTCCGCCATCTAAGCTAAATTAAAACTAAAAAAATGTTGTTAGCTAAGGTTACTTAACTGGAACGGTAAGATTAATTTTTTTTTAAGTTTTGTAAGTTAGAGAAGAATATGTTGGGTTAATGCATCTAGACTGTAAAGTTTCCTGTGCACGAATTGACATTCTGCTAAATAATTTCTAAACGATAGAAAATATAGAATTAAAGTAAGATATATAGATACTAAAAAATTAAAGTCCGAGTTTTTAATTGGAAACAGCCAGTGAATTAGTTGTAAAAAACTCGGGGGTCAATAAGGTCACAACCCGGAAAAAAGTACCATCCGGTAGATTTCTCTAAAACTTATACACGTTTCGTAGACATTGGTCACCGTATATCGTGTGCCAAATTTAAATAAATTGTATCTAGAAATGTTCACGGTGTGTAAAAAATATGAAAACATGGATATCCTGTACCTTGAAAACGAAGCAATTCTGGACCTATCTTCATAGAACCTTTTTATAATTTTTTTATACTAGACGCCTCTAAATTTTTAATAAAACAAATCTACTACTTTTATTTACACTGATGTTTTATAATTTAAATCGTGCAACTATTGTTTATTTTTCAGTAAACAATTTGTTTAACTTTATTTACCCAGAATTTTATTCCTGATTTTAAATTTAAGTTTTGCAAATCGCAGCGAATATGAAAATTTCCGGTGCAGAAAGTTATCCACACAGAAACTAAATAATTTGCTGAAAGTGCTTTTATTTTTACTGAATATCTTTCCATGAAACAATCAAAATCTACTAGCTGTTTTCGAGATGAATAAACATGTTTTTAGTTTTATTTGATAGTAATGTATATTAATTTAACATTCATGTACATAATTTGTTTCAATTTGAAAATTTAATGCCAATTGGACCTCTCTAGGCAATAGACGACTTATGTTATCCTTATGTTTAACTTTGATTGAATGTAACATTTTATTTAACCCTGATAACCAATACGTAAAGAAATAGCACAAAACAGGGCAGCAATATATTAATCCTTTATCTATGAATGCTATCATGCAAATGAACTGAAAAAATGCACGTTAGTTGTATGAAGTTTTCTGCTCTTAATGTTAGTAGAACAATAAATAAAAAAATTAAATACCCTATTGGGAAAAAAAAGTTTCGGTAGCATTCAGTTTTCTTTAAATCATCCCTTTATTTTTAAAATCGTTTGTTGTTTTGTTGTTTCTCTATGTTTCAGCACAATTTTCAAAACAATCAATAAAATTAGTGTAACTCAAAAATTAGATTTAATTAACAGTTTTACGGTATTTACGCTTTTTGACTGAAGTTGGGGAGTATATCGCTAAACAATACTAATATTCTTTAAAATAAATTAATTTTGTTCATTAGGCAGGACAACAAGCCTTAGTAATGACCAACAGTTCAAGGAAATAACAAAAACAATCAAAAATGGTAAAACCCTCCTAAAAGCAGGTCTTACTTCTTAAAATCAGGCTTGCACGAAATTTGAATAATTACGAAAACCATTGAAGGTCTTTTCTTTAGAAAATTAACGATTAGAGAACCACAATTGAGACATTGAAGCCAAAACAAAGGAAGAATAACAATGGATTCTGGATAGATGATTCTAGAAGTTATTATTAACAGCACCTACTACATTCACAAAATACTACCTCATCAAGATCATTGCATATAGATTCCTCTATTTGTTTAAAAAAAAATGAAGCTATCTTCAACAATGTCTGCAGGCTCAAGAGAAAAAACGTATAATGTGCTTATGACGAGTCTAAAAAAGAAAAAGAGGTCAGGAGGAGTTTGGTAGAGCATTTGAGGATTCTTGAAATAAGAAACTTCACTTCAAAAATCGTTAATGTCACTTTTGTTGTAGAAAAGGACGTTTATGGTAAGCTGGTCAGCCGTAAACAACCTGTGGAACATATAGCTGCTGCCGAGGATGATTATCACTACTGTTTCCTCCTGTTAGAAAGTGAAGATGATGTCGCGTCTGAGGACGATGTATTTACTATTGCACGGGACGCATATTTGTATCTCACGTATCGCATTGCACATCAAACAGATCTGAAATAGTATTTTGTAAAATAAGTGTTTAATTTACTTTCTTTTTGATACTCGTTATAATTCAAAGTATTAAATAATAAACATTAATTAAAAATTAAATTTTAAGAAAAGAGAGATAACAAAAATATGGGACTATAAATTTGGACGTTTTTAATTTAATTTTTATTATTTTTGAATATATGGAAGCTATGCGTCAATAAGTAAAGATTCATTTCTGTTAAAAAGAATAAATATATTGCGAGTGCGGAACCACACATTAGTAAATTAAAATATATACAGTCTTATCAGCAAACAAATAAGAACAACGCATGCATTTTTCACTTGTTTTCTATTTATATTATGAAGCAATATTTTCACATTTAATTTATCCAAATTATAATCAAATAATTAATTTAATCAAAATCAATTAAAGAAAAAAAAAAGAAGAAAAGAAACATTTGAAGTCAAGGGATATTAATATAACAAATAGTTATGACGCGAGACAGAGGGAGGGCTTCTCTGGTCTCGTTTCTCATGAACAGACCAGACCACAAAAGCGATTTCTATTTTGTTACCAGGTTATATGGCTTTAAAATCAAAAACATTATAATATATTTTATAATAGACGGAAAAATGGCCTAAATTTAAAAACTACAAGAAAAATTAAATAATTACGAGATCGTAGTGGTAGATTCATGATTTAAGAAGAAAACTATTTTGGGTTTTTTGCCACAATTATAAAACAAAATTTACGACACTGAAAAAATCAATTTTTTGGACGTTTCGGGGGAAAGTCTACCCCCGTCTTCAGCAAAAATAAAAATAAAAAACTAAAAGCAGTATATTACTTATGTCTTGTATCAGAAATATAACCGGAATGGCTAATCTCTGACAGAATGTTTATGAATGTCAATTTAAAGGTATTATTCTTAATTGTTAAAATAAGGTGAAAAAATATGTGTACCTATAGTATGTTAATTTTAATTTATTGTATTTTGGGGTGTCGTTTTTTTACTTCAGTATTTAGAAAATTTTACCATGTGTTATTATAATTAACTGAACAAGGTACTACACAATTATTTTTATTCAACAAATTTGTTTCTTTTAATTTACCTTTTGTGGAACATGGATGTTGGCAAACGTTTGATTTTTGAAATTCCCTATTTTTTGTGTAAGTTTTTTAATTATTTTGGTTAAAGGCCTGGAGGTTTCACCTATGTAAAATTTATTGCATCGACACTGAATTTTATAAATAACATTTTTTGTATTATCTTGTCCACTGTTAGGTTTTATTAACGTATGTCTGCTTCTAAGCATATTTTATGTGTTAAAGATCGTTCCTACGTTAAAGCGTTTACCTATTCATTTTATTTTATCTGATAAGTCAGGTATGTATGGTATAAAGAGGTTTGTAATTGGTCTATTTTGGATTTGTTTGACATTTGGATTCTCAAATTCATGAAAACATTTTCAGTGAAATCAACAGGATAATTATTTTGATTTAAAACATCTTTTATAAAATTATTTTTTCTTCAACAAAATTTTAATCTTTTTAAACATGACTGGATGATTTCAGTAAAAATGTAACTATGTGTTTGTATGTGAAGGTTTTCCGTATACTTTTGTTTCGAAACTGTATGTATGGCTTTTTAAATAAGTATGTCTAAAAATGGAAGTTGTTGGTCTGTTTCCTTTTCAATAGTAAATTTAATTGTCGGTTGTTTGACGTCAATATGATTTAAAAAATCATTTAAATGTTGATCGTCATGTTCACAGATACAAAAAATATCAATAATGTATCTCCACCAAACAAGTAGCTTATGATCGTAATTTTGAACTTAATTTAACTCAAAGTTTTCCATAAAAATATTAATTAGTAAAGCAGATAAAGGAAAGTCCATGCCAAAATTTTGTTGGATATATTCATTTTTATACTGAAAATAAGTGTTTTTTTTAACACAAAAAGTTAATAATTCTGGAATAGTATTAATGTTTAATGATTTACGTTCACCAAGTTTCTTATCATTCTCAAGTTTATTTTTTACTATATTTAAAATTTTATCTACAGGTACATTTGAACAAAAACTAACTATATCACAATTTACCAGTGTATTATTTATGTTTATTTGAATATTATAGTTTATATACGAATTAGTGTTACCTACTAGGGTTCTACCCTAGCTAAATGATGTGTCGGTGAGTTTACCCTACTTACTATTGGTCTTAATGATATGTTTGGTTTGTGGATTTTTGGTATCCTATAGAAATGTGGTGTTTTACTATAGTATGGTGTTAATTTAAAGCGTTCAATATCTATAAATGGGTTTTTATACTTCTTAAGCATAGTGTATATTTATCTTTCTATCTCCTCTGTTGAAATTTTATTTAATTTGGAGTGTCTGTGTTTATAAGTAAGGTTATTTTTTGATCATAGTCAGTACAATCCATTAAAACAGTTGCATTACCTTTATCTGCTGGAAGAATTTTAATTGTTTTATCTAAAGTTTGCTCACTGCTAACATGCACTGGATAACAATCATAAAATTAATTGGAATGCTAGTATTTTGGCAAAAGAACCATGTCCCAAAAGCGTAAAATAAAAGAAAGTGCATTAATATTGTTAAATAAATATAATTGTTTAGCATCTTGTTCGGTTAATTTTAATAAACACATGGTTATATTTTCTAAATACTGAAGTAAAAAGAAATAAAATAAAATGAAGAAACTCTCGGGACACATATTTTTTCACCTTATTTTAACAATTCAAATTGACATTCATTGACATTCTGTCAGAGATTAGCCATTCCGGTTATATTTCTGATACAAAATATAAGTTATATACTGCTTTTAGTTTTTTTATTTTTATTTTTGCTGCAGACGGGAGTAAACTTTCCCCGAAACGTTAAAAAAATAAATATTGTTCAGTGTCATTCCTCGGGTACCTTTATAGTGAACTCAGAACTAAAGACTGCATATGAAAATTTAAACTAAATAGATAAAACATTTAATATTTTAATTATGTATTATAATTGTGGCGAAAAACCCAAGATTTCTTTTTGTTTGCCAGTGAAATATAATTTCTCGACTGAGAAAATAAAAGTAAATAAATCAATAAAATATAATTTTATTTAAGAATTTTCACATTTAAATTAAAAAAATCTGCGTTATTATACATAGGTAACTATGGAAGACGGCGATCAAAGCATTATTTAAATATTGCATAGAATGCCAGATAAATCATTTAATCCCTTTTATTGACAACTTGTCATTATTGTTCTTCAGAACGTTTACGTTAATACCTCTTACGAAAAGCAGAACAAACCACTATTTCAGAAACTTTGCCGGTATTATAAAACAACATATTTAACATTGATTCAACGTAACTCTCATGAGAACAACTGAGATTTTAAAGCAGTTTAAAAAGTTCCTTAAATTTAAAATTAGAAACCTAATTGAGATAGAACTTTATTCGTGATCACTCAGTTTCTTCTCCGTTTTAGATTGCAAATACAAACCAATAAAAAAATGTTAAAAACATAATAAATAAAATCCTTAGGGTAGTATTTATAAGAAGTTGAAGAAATTGTCACACTCTCCCTCCCCAACCCCAATAATTTAGGTGAATTGATAAAGTCAGGTGAATACAACGTAACCAGCTTTTTAAATATACTTTTTAATATTTTTAAGATAAAAGTATTTCCAGACCTAATTAATATTAATACATTAATATCAAATTCTGTGAAGTGTATTTTCTTGGAATAGTCATTCTTGTGTTCATATATCATAAAGAGTATAAAAATATACCAGGTTAATAAATTTTAAATCTTTAGAGAAATTTCTCGATTTGTCAAGCTTAATGCATTTTTTCGTGCATTTTCCAAACAAGGAACGATGACAAGTCTTCATTTCTTATTGTTTCATTCGGGATTATTTTCCATTTATTGTCATTATTCATATTTAATGCATCCATTAGTTTGGAAACAATTTTCAACCGTGGGAATGATTTATATTTTATACTCTGAAGAACTGCTTGTAGTTTTACGCAAATGTAAAACAGGAGTTGTGCAGATAATTAAAATAATAGTTGCTACGGGCAGCATTTTTACGTTTCCTATACAGCCAGCGCGACAGGTCGCGCTCACCGGTTAGGAAACGGAATGCAAAGATGCCGCGATGAAACACTTCATTTCCTAACCGATATGCGCGACGCGAGTTAAGTTTTACAACCCCGAAATTGACTTTTTAAAAAACAATTTATTTTTTTTTAAGAACCGAGCTACATGAATACAATCTTATAACTAACTTAACATTGTTTTGCAAAAACTATTTATATTATAATAATTGCTGATGTCGGCGTTCTAGTTCTGTGAAGTTACACCATATGGTCGAGGTTATGGAACTCATAACTCCTCCCGACCTAGAGACGAGCTTACGGAGGTAGCGAGCTTCAGATGACTATTTCTGAACTGGCTTGAGTGTTAGCTTCTTGGTATCTCGGGGTAGGTTTGTGCTTCTTAAATCTTGGGCTGATAATCCTCTTGTAGACAAAGTAACTGATTACTGTAAATATTATCATATATAGTAATAGCGTCCAAAAACTGAATTTGTGGAAGTATACTGGCTGATGAAGGGCTTCATTTAGTTTCTTATTTTGAGCATCAAGGGCCGTTTGGATCCTTCTTGCTTCATTCAGATTTAAAGAACTCAATTCAAAGTTATTGAACTTCATTGGGTTGGATTCTTCATTTGCATATTTCAAGTTTATTTGGGGAAGTTCGATATTTTTAAAGTGTATTTTGGGGTCTTTATAGGTTTTTAACAATACGTTGTTAATGTATATTTCGCAACTTGGGTTCATCTCAAGAATGTAGGTTCCTTTTAAAGGAATGTTGTCTTTATTTGTACGACATTGTTTTACTGCTACTACTTGGTTTGGTATTACTAACATCCATTCTTGCCTTTCTAATTTTTCAATTTTGATTTCTTGGACTTCAATTTTCATCTGATGGCACTGGGATATATTTTGGCTAAACTTCAGCATCTGTACTTCACAGGGAGGTTCTTTGTCGATGGGCGCTGGGTTTATTTCATGGCAAAGGTATTCTTCTGTACTGACTTCTTGGCATTGTTGATTGAATGAGGCAAACTTCAGCTCATTTAGGATGAGGTATTTTGATTGAGGGAGAATCATTTTAAAGTGATTTGACGAAGGGGTTGGTAAAGGATAAAGGTGGTACAGTATATAGTTGTTATTTTCTACAATAGGCATTTCTATTATAAAAATAATTTGATTCCTTTTAGAATAACTTTTGATTTGTAGTATTTTTTCAAAAATTGGAATATTTTCGAAATTTGGAAAAAACGGAAGTTTACCAGGTTTTATTTCGGTTGTTACAATTTGCATTGTCTAAAATTGAGTTATGAAATGTGTTTAATTTGGAAAATGTTATTGCTATTTGTATTTTTTCTAAGATATCATAAATTTCTTGAAAAGATGTTGTTATTTGTGAAATTAGCATATGTATTAGGAAATAATGGTTATTTTCCATCTCTTTTGTTTTTAAATTTTTTAGAACTTCTTCAATTTGTAATGTGCGTGATTCTAAGATGAGATGGTTGTGAGTTAGGTTTTTAGAGATTTCTTGAAATAGTTTATTAGATTTTTGTACTATGGTTATTTGTTCTTGCATTGCCGATTTTAAGTTATTTTCGTTGGCGAATATTGAAGAGACAGTTTTGTCGTATTTTTCGGCATCTTCTTGATCAAGATTGCCTGTTAAAGATTTTATTATTGAACCTAAGCCATTTACGAGTCCTCTCTTTGTTCTGTTTTTAAATGCCAAAGGATTTATCTGCACTATTTGTGTTTTAATTTTATTTTCGAGGATAGAAGCTAAATTATGGGAGTTGTAGAATTCCTTTTTATATGTTGTTGTGTTTTTCAAAGAAGTTATTATTTTCTTAAAACTAGATTGTAGCAAAATATATTCGTCTATTATAGGGGTGATATCATAAATTTGTACGAAGGACCAAAAATCGATTATATTTTGGGAGTTGCCAAGTTTGAGTGGTAATAGTCCGGGATTCTTGTCGAGGTTGTGGAAGGTCACTTCTGTGCTTGTGCTTTCGAAGAGCCTGCAACAACAGGGGTTTTTAATTCCTTTATGTGAATACTTTCGATCTTATTGTTTAATTTATTTTTCATTGAGACTTTATTGTTTTCTAATAATTCTAAAATTTCGAAAGGACCGAGAAATTTCTTTTCCTTTTTGTCTCGTCTGTTACTGTTTTTGTAAACAGTCTGTCCTACTTTAAACTGATGTTGCTTTGGTCCTAGAGTGTTACGTTTTTCTATAACTTTTTCTTTTTGAGTTTGTAAGGTATTTTTTATGTCGTCATAAAGGTGTTTTAGTTTATCGTTATGGTTAGATACATAATCTGCATAAAATGTTGTTTTTATTAAGTCGCATGGATCTCTAGAATTAGTGTGTCCGAATGTTATGTCGAAAGGGGTGTATTTAGTCGACGAATGTATAGAATTATTGTAGGCTATTAAGGCATATTTCATTAGTGTTTTTGAGTCTTACTTTTTAAACCTTTCTCTTAAAATACGTAGGTGTTCTATGATTGTAGAGTGGAAACGTTCTACGGGTGAATTAGATTCATGGTGAAAGGGTGTAGTAAAATGAACATCTATTTTATGAGCTTTTAAAAGTTCCTGTACTGTGTTGTTTTTGAATTCAGGGCCATTGTCCATTATTATCCTTTCGGGTATACCGTAAAAGGAGAAATAATGTATTAGGGCTGTATAAATTTCTATAGAGGTTTTGCCGGAGATAGGCAAAGCTTGTCCTAATTTTGAAAAAGTATCTATAATGGTGAGAAACTCTTTGTTATCGAATTTAAAAACGTCAATGTGTAATAATTGGAATGGTTTGCCTACTGTTTCAGTAAGAACCAAAGGTACATAGGGTGGTTTACGTGAATATTTTGATGTTTGGCATATTTCGCATTCGTTAATATATTTAGTCACATCTGTTTTCATGGAAGGCCAGTAATAATTTCTTTTAAGTTTTTCGAAGGTTTCAGAAATACCACGGTGGTTACACTTGCCTTCGTGTTGGTATTTAATAAGAAGAGTGCGCTCTTCGACGTCTTTTATTGAATTTACTAATTTGGTACATTTTATTAACTTTAAGGCTGTTGCATAAAAGTGTCTCATGTATATGTCGTTAAATTCGAGATACATGGAATCGTCATAGAAATATAAGTGCAAAGTTTTGTTGTCTGATGTGTACATTTTTAGGAATTCTAGTATAAGTTTAGGATTACCTTTTCCGATTTTTACGTTCCAAATATTGTGTTTTTCAAAAGTGTCCCAAGTAACTTCTATTTTGTCATAGGGATTTTTTGAAATTATTATTTGATTAGGTAGGTTTATTATTTACAATTTCATCTAAGATTGAAATACCTTCGTTAATTGTTTTTCGATTACTGCTAGAGTGAGGTGTTTGTAAACTACACTCTGGTATTTGAGGTGTTTGTGGTTTTTGAGATGTTTGAGGTATTCGAGATGTTAGATGTATGTGAGGTGTTTGAGATGTTTGTGGTATTTGAAGTGTTTGAGGTATTTGAAGTGTTTGAGGTATTTGAGATATTTGAGGTGGACCTATTTGTATGTCTTGTAAAATTTTAATTTTATTTTCTTTAGTTTTTGGTGGTTCTAAATTTTGTAAAGTTGAAGTAATGTCGGTTAGTTCTAAGCTGTTTGGGTCAAACTGGTCTAAAAAGGTGTCTATATCTAGGTCTATATCACCGGGGCTATTTATTACGCTTTCATTTTCAATCGCATTGATACAGATTCGCGAGAGTGCGTCTGCGTTTGTATTTTGCTTGCCCTTTTTATAAATTATCTCGTAGTCATATTCTTCGAGTTTTAACCTCCATCTTACAAGTTTACTGTTTGGTTCTTTTAAGTTAAAGAGCCAGACTAAGGGGCGATGATCAGTGAAAATTTGGAATCTTCGACCAAATAAATAAGGGCGAAAATATTTACATGCCCATACTATAGCGAGCAATTCTTTCTCGATGGTAGAGTATTTTGTTTCAGAATCATTTAATGTTCTAGAGGCGTAAGCTACCGGTTTGTCGTTAGGTACATTGCCTTGTGATAATACTGCGCCTACAGCGAAGTTGCTAGCGTCGGTCGTGAGAATAAAGGGCTTTTCGAAGTCAGGATATTGAAGGATCGGTGCATTGATAAGCAATTGTTTACAGTGATTGAATGAATTGACAAAATCAGGGTTATGAACTATTTTTGAATCTTTTTTCAGGCAAAGGGTCATAGGTTTGGTAATTTTTGCAAAGTCCTTAACAAAGCGTCTGTAGTAGCCTAATAAACCTAAAAATGATTTTATTTCTTTTTGGGTTTTTGGAATCGGGAAATTTTTTATAGCAGAAATTTTGTCAGGATTGGGTTTGACTCCTTCTGTGGTAACTACGTGACCTAAATATTGGACTTCTTTTCTTAGAAATTCGGATTTGTCCATTTGAATCTTAAAGTTTGACTCACGAAGTCTGCTGAAAACTTGTCTTAATCGAGTAATATGTTCCTGAAGTGAGGTACTAAAAATTACGATGTCGTCTAGATATACAAGACAAATTTCGTTTTGAAGACCACGCAATATATTGTCCATCACCCGTTGGAATGTTGATGGTGCGTTTTTTAGACCGAATGGCATTCTTTTGAATTCGTAATGTCCATTTTCGGTAGAGAAAGCTGTTTTCTGAACGTCCTCAGGATCCATCTCGATTTGATGAAATCCGTTTGCCAAATCTAAAGTTGTGAAGTATTGACTTCTGCCTAATTTGTCTAAGATGTCTGAAATATTAGGGAGGGGGTATTTATCATCAATAGAGCGTTCATTAAGGCGCCTATAATCGATGACAAGTCTCCATTTACGTTTTCCAGAAGCATCTAACTTCTTTGGAACGATCCAGATGGGGCTGGACCAAGGGGAGACTGAATTTTGTATAATACCTTGTTCAAGCATCTTCGAAATTTGTTGTTTTACTTCTGTTCTGTGGATTTCGGGGTAACGATAACTTTTTGTGAAAATAGGTGACTCATCCTTTAAATTAATCTTATGCCGTATTTGATTAGTGAATGTTAAGGGGATTTTATCACAATAGAATATATCTCTATATTCTAAACATAAATTTCTTATTGCTTCTCGTTCTTCAGAGTTGCAATGGTCAAGGCGAAGATTTTTTAAATTAGATTTTAAAATGGAATCATGATAATCGGAAATATCTTGGTCAGTTTCCATTTTCTCAATAAAGTTAATGTGGCACATATCAATGGGTTCGATATCAAATGGTTCGGTAAAGTTTATTTTAACAGGAAAATCGCAAGAGTTGGTAACAGATGTTATAGCGCAGTAATTTGAAACATTTACAAGAGCTTTAGGCATTTCGAGATTATTTTCAAATTTTGTATAATCTAAAATACCTATACCGTTTTCCATCTTTACTGGTACTTTTACAATTTGTTGCGTTCTCGCGGGTATATTTATCTAGAAATTTTGAAATTTATTTTCAGTTTTCTTATTAGATTTTTCGTAAATAATACAAATTTCAGCAAATGGGGTTTTTAATTTTCCCTCTTTTATGTTAATGCTGGCGTTTAATTGACTCAAAATATCTGCGCCTATTAAGCCATCATATTTTTGAGAAAAGTCGAATAAGTAATATTTGTGAAAGCCGTTTGTATTAAAAATAGTAAAAAATGGTGTATTAGCAACTTCATCGTGGTTTGACATGGCATGTGCCGTCTGAATATTAAATGTTTCTTTTTTTATAAATTGTTTATAAAATTTATGCGCGATGTCAGGACTTATCAAACTTCTAGAACTACCTGTATCTATTAAAAAATAAGCGTTGATTTCGGGAATAAAAATATACGGAAGGTCTGATCTCATATTATTGAGAAATATTATGTCTGGTTGTTGTCCTGATGAGTGAGCGAAAAATTTTCCTCGTAATTGTTATTATTACAAGTAACCGCAGGTGAATATTCCGTCGAGTATGTGTCAGCATAATATGTGGGGTCATATGGGTATGGATATGTATTGTCCGCACCATAGTAATTTTGATTTATTTCATAATTATTTGAAGAATAATTTTGATTATCTTCATATGTCGGGAAATCTATAATTTATTTTATTATTTAGGTATTTTCTTCAGGGTTTTCAATAAGGGCTGAAGGGTTAGTTATTTGCTGGGCGTATAATTCTGAAAGGAAAATTTTGGTTTTGGTTTGTTTAGCACAGTGTTGCCTGAACTAGTGTCCATAGGCGTTACTTTATTTAATTCAGTTTGTCTTTGATTTCGAATTATTGCGCTTGATTTTGGAAATGAAGGGGGTTGGTTTTGTGGTTGCCTGTTATTAGAAAATGGGAATCTGAAATTTTGATTTTGAAATGGTTGTCCCTGTTGGAAAGGTCTGGGTGGAAAATTGTTTGCTGTTTGCATTGGCTGAAATGGTCTAGGAGCGAAATTATTGATCATGGGCATTGTTTGAAAAGGCCTAGGGGCGAAATTAGTAGGTGGTAATATGGGTCTAGGTAAAAATGAAAAATTTGGATGGGGATATGTATTTTGCGGTCTAGATTGAATATTTGAGTTTTGGTTTCTTATATTAGGCAAATTTGTGTTATATTGATTTTTAAAATTAGAATTTGTTGTATAATTTCTACCTGAACTAAACTGAATAAAATTTTCTTCTTCAGTTGTATATGCTAACGCTTCTTCGAGATTTTGCGGGTTTTTAAGCCTAACTACTAATTGCATGTGATAAGGAAGACCTGCTAAAAATGTTTTTAAGGCAAAATCATCATAATGTGCTATTTTAATTCTTTTTTCTGTGTTATCGACTATGAGAGTACTTAATTTTGCAAATAAAAGGCTTCTGGCATCTTGTATTCGCATGCCGAAATTTAAAGGTGATTCATTTTTTTGTGGCTTTATAGAAATCAAATCTTGTATAAGGCAATCAATGCCTCTTTGATCGGAAAATGTTAAATTTAATGTATTTTTTATTAAAACCCAAGAGTTGAGCTCTGATCTTGACCCAATTAAATCAGCTGCCCTACCTCGTAACTTACTTAATATGGTATCTAAAAGTATTACATTTATAGGGTCTTCAAGATTAGTAGAATTTTGAAAATTTTTTAATAAGTTTTCACATGAACAGATAAATCTTTGAAGCAATTTAGTATTACCGTCAAAAGGAGGAATGTTATCGGCTTGGTATCTCATAAGCGGAATATCGCGACTCATATTTTCGGTTGGTGTAGATGTTTCGAGATTTAAATTATTATCAAGAACTGTTAAAAAAGTATCGTCGTTCGAGCTTACGCTTAATTGAGATAAATTTGCAATTATATCGTCAATATCAGACATAAATTAAAAATACTACTTTATAGAAATAAAAATGCCTATTTAAAACTAGGAAAAGTGGGAAATTTTGTATAGGAAAATGAGCACTTACAATAATATTCCAGCGAAGATTAACTGCATGTTCTTCTTGGCTGCTTTTTCTAAACTACTGCCTAGAGGATCCGATGCGAGGTGTCCCAGGCGTCTTAATTCTAGGTTCCCAGAGGTTCGGTCGATGTTGGACTTCTCCCTGGTAGGTTCTTGGGGGCTGCAAACTTCTTTTTTTTCTTTTTTTCTGGTTTTAGATCGACGAACTGTTGAAACAGACCGGATAAGCGATGTTTGTCTTTTCCGTTCGATCAAAATCCGTGCCCGACTGCGCCAGTTAAGTTTTACAACCCCGAAATTGACTTTTTAAAAAACAATTTATTTTTTTAAGAACCGAGCTACATGAATACAATCTTATAACTAACTTAACATTGTTTTGCAAAAACTATTTATATTATAATAATTGCTGATGTCGGCGTTCTAGTTCTGTGAAGTTACACCATATGGTCGAGGTTATGGAACTCATAACTCGCGTAACGTATTTTCTGTTCCCGCGTTTTATTGTTTATGTCACTGCGTCAGGATGAAATTCAAGGGCAGTTAATTACCGAATAACGTTTTTAGTGCTTTCTTTATAACCTAGAACATTTAAATTGTTAACAAAATGAATATCGAACAAATAGAAAACGCGTTTAATTCATTTGGTGTTACTTATAAAGTTATATCTGACAAAACAAAGGATTCAGAAGTGATTGTTCGAACGTGTTTCGTGCGAGATGGTAACGAGACGTTAGATGATAGTTGTAAGAAGTAGGTTAAAACATTTTCTGAAGTCACGTCCACAGAGTGGATAGTAGGTAGAACCTACAATAATTTAAAGCAGCTGGAATATAGGAAAGATTTCTTCTGCCAACATAGCGACAAAAATAAAAAACGTAAGAAGGAGACAACCAGAAATAGAAATAAACATTGCTCTGCGAAAATCATTGTGAAAGTTAAAAAGAGCAACAAGGACAGCAGATACAGAGATACGTACCTCAAAGAAGGACTGGATACTGTGATTGTGGTAAGTGGATTAAAAAGATATTCAATTTTTTGTCATTTTACTCCAAAAACCGCTTGACGATCGGAATTCTGGAATGTAGGTTCTTGGTTGATTGCAGGGTGTATAGAGATGTACACGATTTTTGTTTTCACGTAGGTATAAAGTATTGTAGTCTTCCAAAAATTCGAAAGGTGAACAAACCAGAGAGGGTCTCAGGACAAGCCGATTCTTCCTAATATCCTATAAACTTATTTCTTTTCTTAAAAGGTTATTTTCATCCTGTTTTTTTTTTTCAGATTAATTTCGATCATTCTCACAGAACAAACGTGGCGGAAGCTTTCAGTTTTCTCCGCGTTTCTTCGAAAACAAAAGACCTTTTTACGAAATATTTTGAAGACAGCATGTCTCCGAGTGAAGCAAAAGCGTTTCATAGGGCTTCCCTTATGGCAGCTACGCCAGTTGACGAATTAGTGGAAGTGCTTGCAAATGCTCAAATAAACCCTACGGATCGAAGTATTTATGACATGTATGAAAAGTGTAGGTAAATTTGACAATCCTTTTTAAAGTGTGCTTTAAGAATGAGTTTCTAGAGAGGATAGAGGCTCAAAGGTGAAGCTTTTGCCTGTCAATAGTATTCACTTTGACGTAAATACTTGGCAACGTTTCTGGTATATTTTGGATGACCTCCCTCTCCTCTCTTCCCCCTCTCCCCAGACCCTAAGAAATGTTACCGCCTCTCTTTTAAGCTTTTATATCATCTCTGGTGTTACCTAGGCCTAGGGTTATGGTATTACCTATCTACATAATATATTATTTTATAGCTTTGTTTGTTTCAGGAGTCGTAACTATGGCGATAGATCTAGCAAAAGTATAATAGAGAAGTTGCATGAAAAAGCTCTCGAGCTAGAAGGAAAAGGTTTCAAGTTGAGTGTAAAAGCTGAACCCTTTTGCTGTGTAATTTTAACTCCGATTATGTTACGTGCCCATCAGCTTCCATTTTCGACTGACATTGTTTTTGTCGATTCAAGTGGATCTTGTGGCTTACCAAGGTGGATCTGTAGTGACTTTCTTATTTGGGCCTAGTAAAATAGGTGGAGTTCCATTGGGTTGCATCATTCACTATGAACAAAATGAGCAAGTGTACGAATATTGTTTCAAAGCATTAAGAGAGCTGCTTGGAAATGAGGGATTTTATGAGAAAAGTTATCCTTCAGTTTTCATGACCGACGATAGTGCAGCAGAGCGAAATGCAATAAGGAAAGTTTTTTTAGAGTCTGCACTACTGCTTTGCACATTTCACGTAATGCAGACTGTTTGGAGGTGGTTGTGGAAATCAGAACATGGAATTGCAAAAGAAGATCGTCGTATGCTTATGCTACATGTTCGTGATATTCTTTATGCCAAGGAAGAAATTGATTGCGAATTATTCAAGAAGGCTCTATGCGACAGTGAAATTGCCAGAAAATATACAAATTTTCTTCAATATTTCGAAAATATGTGGCAGAGAAGACAGGATTGGTGCCATTATTCTCGAAAGAAACTGTGCAATAGGGGCCATAATACAAACAACTTAGTAGAAGTATCAATACGACTTTTTAAGGACTCGATACTACAAAGATGTAAGGCTTTTAACGCAGCATCCTTAGTAGAATTCATTTGTTTCTCGCTGGAAGACTTCTACAAAGAAAAATTGTTGCGTCATGCTAGCTCCAGGGAAAACAAACTGCTAATTTATTTTACGAAATTTGTAAAAAAATCGTTAGATCTCCGTGTCATAAAAGTGTCTGAGGATCAATTTACAGTAACTTCAGCTACAGATAAGACACTTTTGTACCAAGTAAATACAAGGTTGGAAGTGTGTGACTCACCAGAAGGGGCGGGAGGAAAATTTTGCAAACATTTGTGCGCTGTATATAATACTGGTGTCCAGCTGCACAACGTTCCTCATATTTTATTAAAAGATAAAATAGAACTAGCCACGTTGGCACTTGGAAATACAGTCAGTAGTGCTAACTTCTTCAAAGAAATGGATAAGGAAAAAGACAACGAGATTCCATCTGACTTTAACAAACCCATGGCATTAGAAATGGAAGATGGTCTTAATGAGACGAGTCCTAGTGAAGAAAATATTTTTTCCGTTGAAGTAAACGATACTGAGATTAATGGACCAGCTGAACTGGAGGAATTCAAGAACAACTTAGAAAAAATTAGCAACTTCGTGGATTCTCATCCAACACTGTTGCCTATTGTCAAGAAGTTCAATAAGCAGATGAAGAACATGGATAGCGAAGCTTCATTCTACGCCCTATGTTCCTCGTTTACTCATCAAAAGAAGTCTCGCAGAATTAACGTGCAACCAACCTCAGTTTCAGAAGAATATCTGCTTACAGAGGTGCCAAAGCGATTCAAGCGGGCCGGCCATCCAGAAACGAAATAAGTTCCAAGAAGAGACCTCGTAAAAAGCGGTCATTAATAGAAAACATTTTACAGAATACCACAAACGCTCTAAGTCATGGTCATGGTAATACACACTGATAATATTCTTATTTTTGATTGCTTTATATTCCACGTTAGATTTTGTTCGTATTTTTTGTAGTTGAATATTTAGCCTAGATAAAGTTACGTTTTATTGTCAAAATGTGTCTTCTTTAGACTAAAAATTGTTGCAAAATAATAATAGCGACACATTCACAATACAGCAGTTGTTAGTTGTTGGATGGACGCGGCGTGCATGTGTATAGGTAGTGCATTTCATCTGCTAGGAAACGGACTGCACAATGAAGCATTCCGTTTCCTAGATCCGGTGAGTGCGACCTGTCGCGCTGGCTGTGTAGGAAACGGAATGCTCCATTGTGCATTCCGTTTCCTAACCGGTGAGCGCGACCTGTCGCGCTGGCTGTGTAGGAAACGTAAAAAATGCCTACGGGCAATAGTTTTATAACATTACTATAACTTATTTGCACAAAGTGGGTAAGCGAAGAACTCCAGCAAAAATGTAGATACTTTAAAGAAACATTGGGCGTGCTTAGTGCACCTGTGTTAGAGATGCAGCCCAAAATGTGGTGAATTTTTTCAGGATCAGCTCACCGCTGATTGCTATCATTCTCCTGCAACTTCAATAGATAACCCAAAAGACACAAATTTGTAAGTATCTAATGCTCGTTTTCGTATACATTTTTCACGTCCGAATAAAGGTTATGTTAAGAAGAACAAACAAAACCAAATGTGGCTCTACGTAGGTAGGTGTTGTGATGTAGGATAATTTTGGTTCAAAATGTTTTCATTTATAGTTTTTTTTAAGTTTAAAAATATCCACGGAAGGTCATGTCGTGCCAAGTAGTTAAAAGGGCGGCTGAGGTCAACTCAGAAAGTTTCTGGGTTACTTGATGATTAGTATTAGTATTTTCATTAATATTATTTTGATTTATTAAGTTAATTTCCCTCAAAGGTTCGGATTCGCGCAATTGTTTCACTCCAATGAAACGTCGTTTTTTACGGCGTCATGTGGGGTAAAAATACGATTGTTCCCTGTAGTCTTATTTTTATTTAAATTAATTCACCTCCCGCCATTAAGTTCGATCAAATCATGTACTTACCTCAAAGGTATCACTGTTAACTTGAGTACTTTGGTCGAAAGTACTATAGGCGGTGCTGCGGTCACTAGACACAAACGAACTTTGGCTAAGAGATTTATAACTTGAATCATTATTTAGGTTTTTATTTATTTCAAGCGAACTAACACAAAAAAAATTTAGCTGAGTCCCTTACGAAAATCAAAAATATTTTTCTATAAATCGGGAAAGTGTTTAGTTCGAAAGGGAATAATGAAATATGCATTTTATTTTTTTCATTTTTTTGTTTAGATGTAATGAGCGAAAATAGAAAGCTAATTTTCCTAAAAATTCACATTAATTAAAAATAAATGTTGTCCTAAAAGGCCGTGCTAGGAATCAAAATGAAGTTTAAATGAAATTATACCTTTTTGTTTTGTGTCTGATCGATTATCGACCTTAGTTTAGGTTTTATGAAGGTTTTTTGGTTTAGCTTAAAGTGGGTCTATTGGAGGATGTACAATATTTTCTATTTGTCTGAATTAATTCAAACTTTCAGAAACATATTCTGAAGGAATTTTGATATATTGATCTCCATAAACATTATTTTTGAGATGCTCCTATTTTGGAGTTATCGCCATGTATATATGCTTCTAAATTGTTCAAATTATGTTTTGTTGCATTTGTTATTCTCGCACTTGAATACAAACAATGGGCTTATATAAGTTGTCGACAGGCTTACACTTTATCAATTTATTGTTGCAGTGTTTTGAGAACATTCGATTTGAATCTGGTTAAATGGTTTATTTTAACAACAAAATGGTATAATACAATTGGAAATTCTTTGTTGACCTGAAATTCTTAATTAGTTTTAGTTATTAAGATGCAGGCGAGTTGTTTCTGCGCCAGTTACCCGCCGTGTAGGCCACGTTTTATTAACGTTATTTTAAAATATTTAGCATTAGATAATCGACTGAGACTGAAAGAATACATTGCATTCGTTTATTCCGCTGGAGCTATATCCCTGTGTATTAACACTATTCGAATTTTACGATTTTACGACATTGGGAAGCTTAAAGCGTAATAGGTTCGCAGATAAAAGCCTAGATTAAAAATGAAGGCAAAATTCGAAAAACAGACTCAAAACTGTCAAATATTTAAGGTCATCGTTACTCATAATTTAAATTTGGCCTTCAAGAGTATCTGCATGGGTTTTTGATAAACCGCTCTGTAATATCAAATTTGTTATCATACCACACATATCTTGTCAATGCCTTGGAGGAAGGCTGTATGTTGGTTTCGACCTACAGCGACTTCTCCAAGGCTTTTGACGAGGTAAATCATATAATATTAATAAATTCGAACAGCATGGCGTGCATGGTGCTCTCTATAAATGGATAAGGTCATACCTAACAAATAGAGTCCAACAAGTGAAATTGGATGACACTACGACTCAATAGATTGAAGGGACGTCAGATATTTCTCAAGGGGGTCACTTATAGCCATTATTATTTAATATATTTATAAACGATATTAGTGACTGTTTCATAAACTCAAGAATTTTTGTTATATGCAGACGATCTTTGAATATTTTTAAAGTTAATGAATCTAGATGATTCTTTGTTAGTTAATTCAGGAGGACCTAAATACATTTTCTAAATGGTGCGAAAAAATAGAGTGTTTTTAAATATTCCTAAATGCAAGTTTATTCAGTTTATTAAAAGTCATATTTTATCGGAATACTATTTAAATAATTGCCAAACCGAAAAAGAGATATTGTATGCGATCTTGTATTTTTTTGATGGAAAATTAACTTCCATTCAATTTGTAGTAAGACACTGAGGATGCTGAGGTTTATCAAGATAAATATTGGTGATTTTATAGACATCCCTGCTGCTATTAAAACTGTTTATATAGCATTGGTTAAGTCAGACCTCGAAAATTCCATAGTAATTTGGAATTACTTTTAAAATGGTCATGTGAACAGGACAGAACAAATTAAGAAATAGTTTCTCAGATATATTGGTTTAAAAAAGAGCTCAACTACTGCTGATCTCTATTATAGCTGATTAGCATCTGAACTACACATTCAACCATTGCACATTAGAAGAAGGAAATCGTAATTTACTTTAGCCCTTTAAAATTATATAAAATAAAGTTAAGTGCCGTGAAATGTCACTATTAAATTTCAATAAACCAATGTAAAATGCCAGAGTCTTTAATGTAAAATTCCATAGAATTAATTATGGCCAGAACTCAATTATTGACAGACTGATAAAGACAATTAACGAGATTGAAATTGAAACAGATTTATTTAATGCAACCGAAAATGTCCTAAAAAAAGACTTAGAAATTACAATAAAATTAATTTACATTGAACTGTAAAGTAAGAATTGCCCCTAATTTTAGATTTTATACGTATTTTTTATCTATAGTTTTATTTATAATATATAAGATTATATTTGGTTATTTTGTAATATATTTGACTAGGCAAGTCGCGTAAATAAAAATAAATAAAAACAAAAAAATAAGCCTGCAGCTTGTGATATAGTAATGTTACAAAACTAAGTTAATACTATTGTGTTCTCAGATTAAGTTTCCTCAATTACCTGAAGATTTATGACACTGTACTCTTTATTTTTATAATTACCAGTAAATACAGATCAGAGAGAAATTAAATATGAAGCACGAAACTATATCTGACACCATAATGCAACCAAATTACTAAAACTGTTGAATAATTCAGTATGCTGACATTTTTACTCTAGTAGCCTCTCGAGAAATTCATTAAAAATTTTAACTTCAAAATAAACGTTATCTTTCTACATTGCAGTTCGCAAATGTTTGCTTTACCACTTTGGCCTGAATATTTTAACGAATCGGAGTAATTACAGTTGTTACGAGGGTTAAGATAGTCTTAAGTATTTCTTAAATTCCGTCTTTTTTTCTCTTAATTTCGTTTACATTTAGGCTTATTTCAAGAATTTGGCCGCTCGGTTTTGTAGCTTATAATAAATTAGATTAATGTAATCAAACACAGATTGTACTCCAAACAGATGATCTAGCCCAGTCAAATTAGATTTTTGCTTTTCATTAAGTCATAAAAAGTTGGACATTATTTTGTTTCCCTTTGGGCACTAAGTAAAAGTACCTACTATGAGTGCGATAGGTTTTGAGGCGAGCTAAATTTTTGAAAGCAAAAAAAAACTGCGAAATTTTGGCACTTTTTTCCGTTTTTGGCTTATAACATCAACAGCTTATGGGTGCATCGTACAGAGAATTACATTCTTACGGAAACTAAATACTTTTCGTCTAAAGACCTCCTTAAGCATTAAATATGGTCCAGCGGTTTGGTCGTAATTAGCAGTTAAAAATGAGCAACCTTGGTCCATGTTAAGTTGACATTTTGACAATGATCGTTGTGACACTGAACAAGTCAAGTATATAAACTTCAATTAGTTGCGATTCAGAAGAAATTATTTATACTCATCTTCAATTGCGTGGAGTCGCGGAAAGTTTGGAAAAAGATTTGTTACTTGAAAATAGCCGTGCAAAGTACGATAAAGTTTATAATATTTTCAGAAGTTAGTGGTAAGAAAAAGTGCCCGGAAAGTTATTTCTGAAACGATAACTACACACTTGTGCTCGGTCAAAAAGATCGTTTGTTGAACATCCAAACAGTGCATTTTGATTATCCTTTTCCAGCGGAAATTTTTACTCCACGAGATCTGAACACTTTATTCAGTGTTCAGATCGGCAAAACGTAGGATAGTAATTCCAATTTGACACGGTCTAATCCCAAGAACCATGATTTCTTAATTACTTAATAATTACTTAAATAATATAGAATAGCTCGGCGCAAATAAGACAGTATTTTTTGTTTAGTTTTTTAACTAAATATTTTCGATTGAAAAGTTTTGATCAAAATGAACTATTTGGAAGTTAAGCAAAAAATTTTCATCCAAAAAGCCGCCAACCCTTTGGTTCACTTTAAATACAAGATGAAGTGGATATCTTCAAATTTTCTAAATTATAGGGATTTTTGAAGCGACAAAATTTAGGATATAAATCTAAAAAGATCTCACTATCTCCATTGAGAATATTGCCCTTAACAATATACTAGCTATAAAAATTGCACCCCTAATTGATATATCAGGTACATGTTGAAACGAGTGTCGAAATATCGAACTATTTAAAATGAAAGTGACTGATGTTCATACAGTGGAAAATAAGGTCTACATCGAAATTCCGACATCAAAAACCTACCATTCAAAAGTATTTACAGTAAGTAATAAAGAAAGGGCAATGCCAATTAAATAATATGTTGTTGGTTAGGAGAATTCGATAGAATTACTCGCCAACCATTTGGTCTCTCCTGAACTGAGCTCCTCATGACAATAAAGCCGAGCTCTACTAACTGTACCTACAGTATAGTCCCTCACACAAAATAGCAATTTTCTCGATAAAAATCGGTCATTTAACGCTTAAATAGCAAATTTGTTTTTTTCCAGCTCACTTGTAAGTGGATAAACTAACCCAGACTGACCCTAGCTAATTTTCCATAAAAACGCATTTGAAGAAGTTCCTTTATTACAGCTTCTTACATAGTTACTTTCGTTCCAGCAGCTAAGTTAAAGTAAATACAAATCGGCAATTTTTCCGTAAAAATGATTTGGGGTAAATAAAATATATATGGTCACAATGCCAGCAACAGTTACATAGTTATTTTTTTTCCAAAAGATTCTAACTAAAAGTAAGATGACATTTTATTTAACCTACACACAGTAACATAAGAAATCATCAAAAACAATAAGTAATTATACAAAATGAAGATTATAGTAAGAAATAGATATATGGGTATCTTGAGAAATTTTAAGTGACCAATACTGATAATTTATAGCCCTATAAAAATAAAATAGAAAAAGTTGCATACCTAACTAATTTATCAAAAGCATGTCGAAATGACAAACTACTTAAAATGAATATGACTGATGTTGACATCGTGGAAAATAAGGTCTACATCGAAATTCCAACATCAAAAATCTACCAGTCAAAAGTATTTACAGTGAATAATGAAGAAAGGACAATGCTATTTAAATAATATGTTGTGCCTTGGTTAGGAGAATTCGACAGAATTACTCGCCAGCCACTTGGCCTCTATTATTTAAGTGTATTTTACAAAAAAATGCAGCATTTCTAAGACTCATGCATTTGGAAACATAAACGGCATACTGCTTCCGGAGGACGACAGCCGCACTACACTAAATAGCAGTGGTAACATTATACAGTTGAGGAGGTTCAACTGTATAATTCAGTAGCATAAAGCCAAGTTGACAGGTGTACATATTCTCAGGTTAAAATAACTATAAGAATATCTGGCAAAATGCTAAGTCCAGTACTTAACTGTTTCTACCCAAGATGTTTGGCATGGACTACTAACAATTTCCGTTGCCACTTTAATCGAATGTTACAATTAACATTGTAAAATAATTGGAAATAATATGCATAAAATTTGCTGAAAATGTTTTAAGGTAAGGGAGAGAAGGTAAATGGCGCTCATGTTAGGAAAAGTGGATTTTTTCAGAAAACTATCATTGTAAAGGAAACTTTTGTTATCAACTGCTAACTTTACATATTGCGCTTTACCACAATATGTTTTTTCTTTAAATATTAAAACAGAAAATATCATAATTTGACGAACAACAAAAACGGTATTACCCGACACGGTAGGGAAATACGGCTCATTGGTAGTGTTATAACGCTCAAGGTGTTCTTCCATACTTTTGTTAAGAAATTACTACAAATGCAAAGGTAACATTAACAAATACTTTAGCTTATTTAACATGTAAGTATATATTTAACAGAAAAGTATTTAGTTTTTTTTAGTTTTCTGCTGCAGAAGTCACATATATATCCGTCGGGTCTGTCTAAGCCAGTGCAAATTGCATGAGCCAATTCCCCACATCCTGTGCACCGAAATATGGAAAAAAGGAGGTGTCCTTTTTTCCATATTCCCCACAAACTATGCACACCTAGTCTTCATCTTTGCTGCGTTCCATTCCAGCTAAAAAAAATGGGTTCCTTATTTTTTAATCAAAAATATATTTTTCGTTCTCACCTATTTCTTTCTCGAACATACGAATATCATCAAATTCGTTATCGTCTACAATATTGTAGATCTCGACTTCTTCTTCTTCTGATGAGGATGATTCATTCGGGAAAACTTGTTATTTTGTTTGTTTGCGTGACTTTCATTTCTGTTTTTTTTTTGCATCTACTTCTTCAATTTTTTTTCTCTTTGTTTCTAATACCTCCAATTCCTCTTTCATGGGAGTGAAGGTCAGAATTTCAGACCTTTGTTTTTACGTCGTACGAGTTTTTTCTTAGATGGTGGTTTCATGTTGGGAAGTATCTGCATTTCTCTGCTCTCTGCCGTTTATCTGTGAATTTGTTGAAGCACTAGACAAATTGAAAGTTGATTGTTCAGGCGCAAAATCGTGCTCAATGAAAACTTATGGATTCATTGGAGAAATCCCTGCCGTTTTAAAACTGCTTACGGCTTTTTCTGACACATCTACTCTTAAACAGGCTTTTGCCAATAAGGCTGGCATGCCCGTGTATGTTATTCTCAAATACGGATTACTATAATAAATAATTCACACTCCATGCTCCCTTTTTACTGGAGAAAAGAAAGTCAGCTCTAAAGGCTGAAGGCGGTGTGAGCTGAACGGTGGAATGCTTAACATAACAACACCGTTTTTATCAAGTATGAGGAATACTGGGCTTTCCTTAGTAGCATTGGTTGATTTAACAAAATGTTGGAACCAGTCTCTGAATAATTATCCAACCATTCTTGGAGGAGCGGTATATGGAACCTGAAGGACCATTTCTTTCCAATGCTGAAGTCATCCTGAGCCGTGGATAAATAAACATGGGCAGCAGAAAAGATCCAGAACCGTTCATCCCACAACATATGGTTATTGTCTTTACCTTCTCTAAGCTCGTTACGGCTCCAACTTTGGGACGACAATTTTAGCTGGCTTATGTACGGCAGTTATGTCGGTCTCATCCATGTTGAAAATCCTACTCGGGTCAAATTTTTACCGTACCAGTAGCATTTCTAAATTTCCAAAAAAACGTGAAACCTCTTGTTTGTTAAATACCCTAACCCTATTTAATGAAGTTGCCTCGGGCTTTCTAAAACTTAAACTTGGATTCCTGGCATAAACGCGTATAACCAGTCTTTTCAAGCGGTTTGCGATCTCTTATTAAAATTATTTGGAATTCCATTTTTCTCTGCATATTAAAATGCAGCTCGTCGTAGCTGGAACGGGGTGAGGCCATAAAACGTTTTAGCTAGACTAAGAAGTTGTTCAGATATTTCTTTTTCTTTTTCCTGGATAAATATTGACTTCCTACCTAACCTGAGGGCATAATATCCTCTGCTTTTTAATCTATCTGGCAAACTAGTGTAGGGTATTCTATACTCCCTACATGTATCTCTAATCCGATTGACGTTTCTCACTGTAACAATGGCAGCTCGCATTAATTTCTCTGTCTAAGAAGCTTTTGTAGTCTTACGCTCATATTTTTTAGGCATCTACCAAAATAAATTTCTATTCACATGTTGGTCGGGTAATACCGCTCGCTTTGCGAGAAATTGCCCTCACTCTGGGCGCCATTATCCAAAGGGCAATAAGTTTATAGAATAGTAAAAATAACCTCACAATATTACTTTAGTCGAACCGCAATATTATGAAATTAAACTACACATGCATTTTATTTTAATGCACCCAAAATAATTAAGAATAAACAAGTTATTTTACTTACACCTTAAATATTTCAACCCACCCTACTCTGGTTTATAAGGTTAAATAACATCGCTCGCTTCAGATAACGCTAACCAGAGGCAGATGGCGCGGTGTGTATTTAACAAGTAAATACTAGGGATTACTGGAAAATGCGCTGAGCAGTATTAGTCGCTGAGCGCCATTTACCTTCTCTCCCCTATAATAACAAAATTTCAATAAACCAAATAAAATTTAAATTAATTAAAAACATTTTTGTTGCTCAATAAGTATGGACATTTACCCTCGTGGCAAGTGATCACTTTCCACCCGGTCCACCCGAGTAAAAGTTGCTTTCGATGTTGATAAATGCAAAAGTCAGAAATATGTTTCTTTCAAACTTTTACAGATATCCGCGTTTAAGGGTATGGAAAAACATGTTTTCTTATTTTCGTCAGTATATCGGTCTCTGGATATTTCTGTTTGTGGCAAAGCTCAAAAACTACAAATCGGTTGACTTGAGTTATTCGAGAATAAAATCCAACCAACCAACGATGGTTAAAAATTAAAAAAACCTATATTAAATAACTATATTTATCATATTGACCTCAAAACTACAAAAATCGAGGGTTATATGGGGATATAGTGGTAAAACTGTGGATAACTTAAGGTGGTTTATAATTTGGTATTGTTATCAATATTTATACATATTTCAGGAAAACCCATTTTTATGAGTCATTATTCACACAATTAATTTGTCCTCTGGTATATATTTCGACAATTTTTTGGGCTAAAATTGAGTTAACTGAGGTATTTGGAGGCGTGTGCGCTATATCTGTTTTATCCGGAAAATATTGAAAAAAAAAGACACACATCAACGTATTTTAAACGTAACAGCAACCCAACGATTACTGAACAGCTAATTTCAAAGTGTCACTAAAAATGATAGATTAAGCTTTGTCCGTTCATTATCCTAGTTTGCTTGTGTTTGGGATAACGCGGAATTTGGGTAAATCACAATTTTGCTATTTATTTGTAACAAATAAAATTTCAATTTCCGACCTTTTCGCAGTTTTGGCTTGTTTCGGATTGTATTTTGTACCGGGTGTACAACTAAGGAAGGTGACCGGCTATATCTTGGAAACCGTTTATCCGATGTGTCGGGAAAATCTTTTTTGTAGTAAAAATGGCGAAGAGAAAGCGCTAGAAATTAAGAAAGTTTCTAGAACGGCTGCTAGAGGAAGTTACAGGCATAGTCAATTAGAAAAGATCCCATGTATGTATATAAAAATTATCAAACTAAAATAGATTTTATTAAGCCTTTTTTGCTCTCGATTGTCAAATAAAGGGTAAATATTTGTTGATGTCTAATGGATCTTGACGACTTGGGTCTCGTTGAAAAGAGTATTTATGGGCTTCCACTTACCGCATGAATTATATTATTTTAAGTTTCGGGCGGTGTTTTTACCAATTTCTAGGATTTCACGTTTTTTTCTTAAAAATTTCAAATGGAATGATATTTCTATTATAGACCAGTATTCCGGAGCACGAAAAGACAAAGAACATGGCGTATGTAGTTGATATCTTTTTTTTTTATTAACGCAAGAAAATAAAATCTTACTTTCACTTTTAACACTATTCGTATTCTCATACTACTAATATTTTAAGTCGTTTTTCACTTATTTGCATCAATTAACATACCCCTTTCGTTAGGAATCTATCTAAAATCTCGTAGTTAAAATCAAAGACTACATGCTAAAAAAGCAGTAGGTATTGGCAAAATAACAAAACACTATTACAAAATCCATTATAAAATTATTTTCCATTTCAGTGTTTGTAGTGTGTATCGCGAAAACCAAAATGCCTATTTATCTCGAAGAAGCATATGGTATGTTTGCCGTTTACTTTGAATGCTTTCAAAATCCTGTCAATGTAGCAAGATCTTATGCTGCTATCTATCCTGGCAGACGCAGATACGAGCAAGGGGTTTCTACAGAACTGGCACAACATCTTCATTCGACTGGTAGTTTTCATCGTCCCTTCCATTAAAGGCAAAGAAGAAGCCGTGTGGTATCAAACATTATAAAAAGGTAGAAATCATAGTTCTTGGATTTAGACAATGTCAAACTGGAATTATTCTCCGACGTTTCGCCTGCGATTGCACGAGGCATATTCAGGAATCTTCACTGCAAAAGATAAAAAATACCGAATGAGCTCCGATGAGCAGAGTTCAGTCTGTGTCCAGCGACACGCGTGGCTCATGGTGATGATTGGTTTACACGTATGATACAACATTATAGCTTAGCTCACGTCTCTACTGAAATTTCAGGTTACTTGAACATTTTAATACATTCTCTAATTTTTCGTTTATAATATCTCGAGACTGATGCAAGAACCTTGGTATCTTTTACATTAAATATGTATCCTATTGAATGTTGGTGTTCAGCGACAGCGGATTGGACAATTTGTTTCTTACTTATACATTTTTCATGTTCCTTAAATCTAGTAAACATAGACCATCCAGCTTCACATATATAAACTTTACCTCATGAACAAGGTATTTTATAAACTCCTTCTGAATGCAATTGGTGTCCCTAAGCATTCTATCTTTTTGTGTGCACTAATGATTGTGCGAATGTTAGATCTTCGCAGAATTCTTGTAATTTTATCTGTGGTACCCTGAATAAAAAGTAAAACTGCAGTAGTTGCTAGTTGAGTATCCAATACTTGTGTAGGTGTAGGATTTTTATAATACTTAATCAAACGCTTAGTATCTCCAGTGCAATATCCGTTCGATTTTAAAGCTTCAGTCAGTTTTTCGGTTTCGCTCGGAATTGAATTTCTATCACATATTGACAAAGCCTTACAAACTAATGAACTGATTGTTTTTGAGATGGATGATAGTAAGATCTAAAATTTAAATATCTATTGGAATGTCTGGGTTTCTTGTACACAGTATGACCTAGGATGCCGTTCTCTTTCTTTTGTACTAACACATCAAGGAAGTGAATGATAATATCTGACTTATTTTCGATAGTGAATTTTATTTTAGAATGTTGTTGGTTTAGATGATCTAAAAATATAGTTCAATTTTTTCTCCATAAGGCCATATTACAAAAGTATCTATATTACAACATATCTAAACAAACATTTAGGTTGTAAAGAAATAGAGCTTAATGCAATTTCCTCGAAAGCCTCCATAAAGATGTTCGATACCACAAAAGATAGCGGAGATCCCATGGCTGCGCCCGAGGTTTGCTCATAAAAGGTCCCTCTTATCAATTTAATTAGGATTGGATTGAGGTTTCTATATTGAAATAAGTCAGACAATATAGAAATTGAATCGTTCATAGGTGCATTTGTATACAATATTCAATATCAAAATTGACTAAAATATCACCGTGATCTAAAGTAAAATCTTTAAGCTTTTCTACGAAATATATTTTTTGAATTTTGGTTTTTAATATAAAAATTAGATCATCCTGTGAAGGAGTTTTATATATTTGCTAAATATATATTTATTTCGTAAGGTGGCGAACCTATTACACTAACGATGGGAAGTAAGGATACATTAGTTTTATGTATTTTTGAAAGTCCGTAAAATCGAAGAATCTTCGAACCGCTTGGCTTTAATTTCTTTTTTCCTATGTCTGGTAAATCCAAGGCATTAATAATGCTGCAAATTTTCCTTTCAATTTTCTTAGTTGGGTCAGTTCGTATTGTCCTATAGCCATCAGCCTGACTTAATGTCTCTATTTTCTCTATGTAGTTGTTCTTGTCCATGACCACTGTTGCGTCTCCTTTATCTGTAGGTAGAATTATAATATCTTCCTTGTCACTGGAGCTTCATATGGCCGTTCTTTCTGCGGCTGACAAGTGGAATTTTGGTGTTTAGAGCTGTGAAGTATTTTCACTGTTCCATATCGAAGTTAATTTGATTGTTCTTGTGGTAGTTTTTGGATGCCGTCCTCTACATTTGCTAATATGTTCTCTATTAGAATGGTTCCTGGAGCAATTGCAAAGTTATGTCCAAGAACCGATTGATCTGTTTTTGTCAATGAAATAGACCTAAACAACCTAAATGTTGGTTTATATATGTGAAGGATACTTTTGTAATATGGCCTTATGGACTTTAAATATATTTTTAGATCATCTAAACCAACAATATTCTATGATAAAATTCTCTATGGAAATTGTGCAATGAATTTTTCAGGTATATTTTATTCATACTAGCAAGAATTTTTTTTTAAATTCTACAATAAATTATTACCTTGTATATCCTTGTTTTATACAATCTTACAAAAAATGTTCAAACTTAAGCAATTTAATAATTTAATAATTATAATGTAAAATATAAGTAGATTTGTAATAACTATCATAGCATTATTTAACTTACATTGTTATAATTTTAGTCTGTTGCCTTCAAGAAGGTTTAAAATCGGACCGAAAACTCGGTTTTATAATAAAAAGAATTATTATTAATTTGTTTTTCGCTGCCAAACCCGTGAATACATCAATCTTGAAAAGTAATATTAATTAAAGAAAATGAACATGTTAATAATTCTACCTCTAATACCTTTAAGACAGCAACTAACAACAACAACAAAAATTAATCCTACCACTAAAGATCACTAAAGTAAACAGAAAACTAAATCTATACCCTTAAGATATTGCTCGAAATGATGTCAATTTTGCCTTACACAAAGCCTACATAATTCTTCTTAAGGTATTTAAAATACTAACCGGTCGTTGCTGCATTTCGTTGAATGCCCTTCTTTATTAAATTGGCTAAGGTGTGATGTCTTGTCCTATATATAGTTTTTTCTAAAGTACCCCACAGGCAGTTATCCAAAACCGAGAGATCTGGCGATCTCGCCGGCCATATTACGGGACCATTGGTCCCTATCCATTTTCCAAGAAAATTATTTTCCAAATACTGCCTTATTCTACCGGAATTATGAGCAGGTGCTCCGTCCTGCTGAAAATATACGTCGCGTAAATAGGCCAAAGGCAGATCATCCAGTAATTCCGGTAGAATAAGTTCCAGTATTTGGAAATACCGACCTGTATCTATGCTTCCCTGGTAGATCCGATAAATTATTTTTGAACCCAACATGAAACAAATTCAAATTCAAATTCAAAAAATATTTATTTGTCAAATAGATACACCAATTTTTAACACGGTATTGGTATACAAAAAATTGTTTAACCTATTCCACAAATTGGACAGCCTCTCGATTACAAAACCGGTTACATTGCGCGCCTAAGCAAGGTGCACAATGTGAGGCTACCCTAAAGAAAAACCTTTATGAACAATATTAATAATTAGTATATATAATTAATCAATTAATATAAATATATGTACATGATTGTGCAAGCGTGCAAGGAAAAATATTGGTAAATTATTTATTCTTTAAAAATATGTGTTTATGGAGTGAGACAAACGAGAGGTTGAGAAGAAGGCGAAAGCTGGTCGACGTAGTGCGGTGGGGTGTGGGAGATAGAGCTAATAAGTCTTGTTGGATGGGACAATCGGGCAGATTACTACAAAGAATGATATATCACAACAGCAACAACAATTTAGACGGTACATTGAGTATATATATAGTTAATATAGACCTTAATTACTAAAGGATATTGGATAACTAATCTATAGTAAGTGTTGTTCATATAATAAGTTAGTTTTAACATGTTTTGAAAAGTCCTTAAGGCAAAGATTTTTTGCATCTTTCGATAACTTATTCCACATTTGAGTAGCGACAAATGTAAAAAAGCGCTGAAAGGCAGAAGTTCTATGCTGCGGCACTACAAATTGCTGATTGTATCTAGTATTATGCGTGTGTGTAGAAGTTGAAAAATTTGCTGACAAATAACTGGGCATGCCTGTCTTAATTAAGCGATAAATAAAAGAATACATATGATACTTCCTGCGATTGTTCATGTTTAATATCTTCTCATTAGTTAAGTAAAGGGTAATATATCTCATACATGAGTTTTGAACTTTCTGTATCATTTGTTTAGTACGAGATGATAAGGAATCCCCGTAAACAACATCTCCGTAGTCAAACAATGATAATACCAGAGTTTCACACAAAAAAAATTTTGTTTGGAAGGAAGTACTTTTTTAAATTTATATAATTTCCTAAGACGGAGATATGCTGCCTTTATTTCGATTTTTACATGCAAATCGAATGAAATTGCACTGTCAAAAGTTACGCCTAAATTTTTTGCATGATCGACAATTGGAATTATGCTGTTATTTAAATTTATATTTAGATTATTTTCAATATTTTTTTTGATACTGTTGTTAGCGTTAAAAATAAGAATTTGTGATTTTGAAGCATTCAGTTTTAACTTGTGATCCTTTGCATAGTTGTCAATGTTTTTTAGGTCGGAAATTAGGAGTTCATGCACTATGTCGATGTTATTGTTGTTAATTGGTAAATATATTTGAGAATCGTCCGCATATTGCTGAAGTCTCGCGTGTTTCACGGCTTTGTCCATGTCTGCCACATATATTGAGAATAACAATGGAGATAAGAAGGAACCTTGAGGCACTCCCCGAGTGACTGGTTGAAAATCTGAACTGAACGATTCTTTACTAATTAATACGCGGCTTTCTCGATTATTGATAAATTCAAGAGCGTTTTCTGATAGACCAAAGTAGCGTAGCTTAGTCAATAACACACTATGATTTATGGTATCAAATGCTTTGATAAGGTCTAAGAGAGCCATATAGGTACTATTATTTTTCTCTTCGTTTTGACGAATATTATTAAGTATGTTTACTAAGCTTGTACAAGTGCTAAAACTTTTTCTAAAGCCCGACTGGCACTCAGGAATTGTATTTTGGTTTTCTGCAAAATGAGAGAGTTGAATCGAAATGTGCTTTTCAATTATCTTAGACACAGCTGGTAGAATGCTGATGGGCCTCAGATCTGTAAAGTCCTTAGGATTTTTAACTTTAGCAATTGGTTTAATTATAGCTTTTTTCCATAATGAAGGGTATTTTTTCTCAAGAATACATGTATTTATGATATTAATTAATGGATTTGTGCAAAAAGGTAAACAAAGTTTTATATCCTTGATTGATAGACCATCTTCGCCAACAGCATTAGAAGATATAGAAGAGATAATTTTGTGCAGTGTCATTTCGTCTATGAGCTGAAATTCAAATGTTCTATCAGAGAGCCGATTGTGTTCGTAAAATCTTATCAATTCCTCAGAAGTCGTATCTGGTAGGTTATTGGTTATTTGAAAAAAATCGTGTATACCTGAGGGACTGATCAGTTGTTCCGGTAGTTCATTAATTTTTTTGTTACGCGTTAAATTAAGTTTATCAGCAGTAGACCAAAATTCTCGTACCTTTTTTAGAGCCATTTGATTAAGGTATGTTATTTTTTCTCTTAAAATTGCATGTTTAGTAAAATTCTTAAGATGTCTGTAATATTGAAGTTGACCTACTATTTTATTTTTTTGATACTTACGATGTGCTTTATCTCTTATTTTAATCAGTGTCTTTATGTTGTTAGCGATCCACGGCATAAAGGGCTTTTCTTTGTACTTTTTGGTTTTTAGAGGTGCATGCTTATTAATGTTATTTAGGATATTCTGATTAAAAATTTTTATTTTTTCATCGATGTTTCTAGCATAGTACAGTTCTTCCCAGCGAATAAAGGCACCCTCAAGCATAAATGAGTGTTCATTGATATTCTTGTAATCACGATATGTTACATACTTTATTGCATCACTGACGCTGGCCTCCTTGAAGATTGTATAAACAAGATTTTGATCTGTCAATGTCTCAAAGACTGGTAAAGACCCCGACTCAAGTGACAGCAAGTTTTTGTTTGCAATAATCATATTGATTAAACTTGAGCTATTATTATGTAAATTTATTCTAGTTAGTTCAGTTTTCAAAATAGTTTTTAATCTATTAGAATAGAGAGTCTGGGCTAAAAAATCTATATTTAGATCTCCTATTATTAATATATAATCAAAATCAGGAACTGTCAAAGATAAAATGTCTTCTAGATTATCCAAGAAGAGAGGAATATTGCCAGAAGGCGGACGATAAATATTAAGAAGCAAACAAGACTTAGTTTTTAATTTGAAAGAAAGTCCGATAATTTCTATATCATTATAGATAGAATTTAAACTAAAATTTTTACAAGAAATATTAAACTCAAACCTACCCTGTCGTTCGCTTGGAATTAATCGATGCTGGTTTTTTTGCGACCAGTATCTAGGATTATGCCTATTTAACGCTTCGGCGCTACTTATATGTACCATATTACTTTTTTATAAAAGTCAGGGTCATTATCTTTCTTTTCATTCTAAGAAATGTAATATCACAGGGTTGTCTTCGTTCTGGATATCCATGTTTAAAACGCCAACAGCTTCATAAAAATGTATTTATTATAAAATATGAGGAATGCTAAGCTTACCTTAATAAATATAGTTCCGAAGCCTCGTTAACATCTTTGTTAGATTGTGCAAAGCAGAGCAACATGTCGTACTTTTCTTCATTAGAAAACGTTTGGTTTCTAGCCACTTTTTGTTATAAAATTTAAAATAATTGTTGCGGTTATCTAATCTAGCTTCAAAACGAACCAAAGGCTTTTGACAAATAATTTATTTAACATGAGAAGAATTTTGTTTTATCTGAGTCTATTTCCTAAAAAAACTAAATTACTGGGCGATTCGAATAGAAATGTATATACTATTATATATTTTCGAAAAGCTTATTGTGAACTGAATAATATAAAATAAAAATATACGGGGTGTCCTATTTAAAAAATTATAAGTTTATGTTATAACTGAAAAACGACATCTCATATAAAAAATCTGACTACGCCACTGGATTCTACGTGAGACACTGTATCAGAGCCAGTTTCGATAAGTTAAACAACAACCGAATTACGTATTTTGTTTGTGTCATCTTTCGTATCAGAAAAAAGTAGCACCATGTCGCAAAAACTGGAACCCTCTATCTTCACTAATAAGAGAGATACCCCATAAAAACAACGAAAACGGGACACCCTGTACTTAATCTACGCACGTCAGTATTAGAGTTACTCCTAGAGATTTCAGTATACCTCATTGGGTCGTTCAAAAATATATTTCAAAAGCACACAGTGTAAATGGAAAAAAAACAAGATTGTAAGATTAAGTAAGGAATACTTTTTAATAACAAAAATGCAAAAATGCGCAGCCCATAAAAAGTAACCAAATTGGCTAAAACCCTAAACCAGGTTAAATTTTTTTACTTCGCTATAACAGCCAACATATATTGTAATATTATTGAATACACTATATAGGGTATACATTTGGAGGATTGGAATCTTCGAAATGAGGGAGGAGTAATCTAAAAATTAATATACCAAAGTACTTTTCAAGCGGCTTAAATTATGCTCGTGTGTTATATTATCCAAGTCAACTACACTTAACGGTTACATTTACTTGAGTATTTTTGCATTCCATTTCATTTAGCAAATCATAGGAATTCTATAAGCAGTATGTAAGTTAATTATTACTTGAACGGAAGAAAATTATGACATGTTTAAGTTTCAACTAATGGGCTCCAATGTTAACAAGCTGGAATCTTGCTATGTATATTTCATAACACATTTTTCTGTAACACTAAAATAATTTTTTAGTTACCAAGATTTTAAAATTAAGAGACATTAATTTAGTGAAAAAATAATAAATCGTTTAAGTATATACAGAATCAGAGGATTTATTTTTCTAAATTAAAGCGTAAAAATGAGCAAGTTGTTAAAAATTCCAATTATAGTAGCAATCATAGGCAGCAGGCTAAATACAATTTTTTCTATAAATACGTCAATAATTTTCATCTTTACGTGGTATTGTTTATTTGCTTAAACATTTGTTGAAAATAAATTGACCTAATTTCGTAAAATGCGCTAAATATTTAAAAACAACTTTTTGAAACATAATAGATAATAATTATTAACCAAACTTTGACAAAGAAAGGAAACCCATTCGAACCTACTGTATGTGTAGCGCCATAAAAAATTATACTGTAATCCTTTTTAGTAGCGCTAAAGTGTTAATGGATTGCGGTATATGCGTTAAACCCCCTTCACAAAAATTCAGATTGCATTAAAATTGTATTAATAATTTCTTATTATGTCTGTATTATATTATCTCAAAGTTATATTTACGTTTTTGGTTAAATTTATTTACAAAAATTTGTATTTTTAATGTATAGTGCCTAAAATAGCTTCAACTGTCTTTAGCATTATTTAGTTATAATTGAATTTGTTAATTATTTATTTTCGAAATTATAGTGACAATCAGGGGCGTGCGGTGAAATTTTAAGAAAGGGAAGCAGTTTTTAGAAACTTACCTATTTGTAATGTAATTCGATTCTTCCATCATTTTTTGCAATTTCGTCAATGACGTTATTATAAAAACATCGATGCTCCGACATAATTTGGAGAAGTTTATTTTCAATGGGCAACAGCGATGTATGCGAAAGTCTTTTCTGCTCTGTTGAATTTCTCACGAAATTTTTTATACGCTTAAGTGTTCAAAAATTGCGTTCTACTGATGAACTTGTGGAAGGTATTGTCAATACTAATTCACATAATTTCGACACTTCGGTGTAGGTATCTTCCAGCTCCTTGTCTTTTAAAAATTGCATTAGTTCCTTAGCGTTATTTTTTGCGCTAATGTCATCAGTTTCGTAAATCACTTTTAGTTCAGATCGCAATAACACTCGGTCGAAGAATTGGCCATAATGAAGAAGAAGATAAAATCATTTAAACCGTTAAATCTATAGTTTATTTTCTTGTTGAATTTGGTCGATTATTTCACAAAAGAGGCGTCTGTATGATGTTTGAACATCTCCCACCTTGTCTGTTCGAAGATGCTTGGCTTGTGGCTCTACATTTAACGTCATCGTTTTCTCCCAAAATAGGTCAAAGTCATCTCTTTTTTGGCTTAACATGGACTTAAAATTATCCACTTTTTTTAGGCAAAAAGCAATATCATTTGTTTTAGTTTGTAATATACTAAAAACATTGTCCGAGAATAGAAATATTTCTGAAAATATGTTCAACAAATAATTAAAATTAAAATCTCGTTTCAAACAATCCAAAAACCCCCTCGAACTATTTATTGCTTCTGAGTCCCACGTTTCATTATTTTCTATTATATTCTCAAATAGTTCAATCAGTGATTCACGATTTTCAGATACTGTTAACACAAGTCTTTCATTATAGTTCTACCTAGTAGGATCTACTTTGCACTGCATCTCCATCATAGCTTTGAGCAACTATGTTTTCTCTCCATTAATTTCTTTAGTAACGTTATAAACTACGGTATATAATGCATCTGCTGTACGATTTTCGGACACATTCTTAAAACCTAAAAATCGCTCTTGAATACTTCCGTCTGTTTCAACGTAGCGTATTCCTATAAATAATTGGCTAAAATTAGTGATATCAGTTGTTTCGTCCAGAACAATAGCAATGAACCGCGCCTCGCCAATCTCCTGCTTAATTCTTTTTAGAATAATGGTTGCAACAGCGGAAATTAAATCATTCTGGATTCGATTCTAAATGATTTTTTAAGCAATTATCATATTTAGCCATTAAACTAAGTAAATCTTGAAAATTTCCTCTATTTGAAGAAACCTTTGTTTCGTCATGACCTCTAAACCCCAATTCGTGCTGTCCGAGAAAACAAACAACATCGATAAGTCTTCTTAATATTTGC
The DNA here is from genome assembly GCA_030620095.1 of Kuschelorhynchus macadamiae. Lineage (NCBI taxonomy): Eukaryota > Metazoa > Arthropoda > Insecta > Coleoptera > Curculionidae > Kuschelorhynchus > Kuschelorhynchus macadamiae. The sequence goes on along the minus strand of JAUTXW010000897.1, from coordinate 15,456 downwards.
CTATTTTTATCGACTATTTCATCATGTTGGCGGTGACTAATTTCCAACTGTTTATTAAGGGCGTGTTCAATTCTGGTTTTGCCGAAGAGTTTTTCTTTTATGACGGCCTGCAAATGCGCTTTGGACCTTTGTGTCTTTTTACAGCTTTATGGAAATTGTTTAAATCGGAAAAAACAGTTTTATTCCAGAGATCTTTTTCATTTTCAAAAAGTAAACATGGCCAACAAAATAATTTACTTATATTTTCACATCCTGTTAGCCATTTAAATTGTTTGTATTGTTTTTCCGGATAAAAATGTCTAATACAGTTTTTCATTTTTGTGGTTAAATTTTTCATAGGTGGTTTTGCTCTTCCTTTGGAAATTATTTGAAGTCTATCAGCGAAGTTTAATGTTGAAAATCCCTTTATTATTAAGACACACACCACACATTCACACACACTCTTCTTACTAAATTCTCCAACATGTTCAACGTTATTACCGACAACCGAAGTTGACTGCATTTGCATATCCACGTCCGCATTATCGTCTTCCATATCGCACCATGCACGACGCGACGTACGCATCACACAACACACGGATAGCCGTTCAAACAAAGAACCTACTCCAACGATAGCTTCCGCCCCCACTTAAAGCGCGCTACTGAAATGCAAAAATTGCAAACAGCCGGTGGAAAGTTTAATAACCTCTGGCTCGATTCACAGGAAATCAAGCATACCGGACTTGGCTGCAGAAAAGCTAGCGGCCCGCATAGGTTCTATTCGATTTTCTATTGTGGAGTCAAGGCCGCATTTATTATGGGCCTGATAATTAAGATAATATTTTAGCATTTTTAATTGAAACTAAATTAATGGTTTCCTATTTCAAAAATTACATTTTAGAAGATGTTTTGTAATCTTTTTTGGGGAAGCACTGCTTCCCTTGCTTCCTTGGACTGCACGCCCCTGGTGACAATCCACATTTGTTACTGAAGTTTGCCCTAAATAATTCGCTTTTTTAACATTTCCCAATATTAGGTGACAATAAATAAGAAAACGATCAATTTCCTTTACCTCCTTATGAATATTTCCTTGTATTACGAATAGTAAAGAGTGTCCCAATTTAGTTCAGTACATAGTTATTTAGTAACATATTTATACTGTCTTTTTAAATCATACTGGATTTCTACCAATATTTTACCAGATTATACCTATACCACACCATGGCCGCCATTTTGTTCCGCCATCTTGAATTAATACCACAGTTGTACTAGTTCATCTCTATACCACAATTGATTATGCCACACAAATTGAAATCGGTCCATTAATTAGTTTTTCAGGCTGAATTTTTAAATATTTCAGTTTTTTAGTAATAATTTTTTTTACATTTCGCTAGACCGCCATTTTGTTTTACATATTGAATTTTTACCAAAATCTTACCAGGTCATCCGACTGACTCCTAATTTTTGGTCAAACTTTCAAGTCAATCGGGTAAGTAGTTTTTTAGCTGTGAACAGACAGACAGATAGACCGACAGAATTGAAAAAACATGTTTTTCGGCATTCAGGGACCCTGAAATGTAAGGATCCGAAAAAATCTGATTTTTCCCGATTACATTACTTTCCTTTTCTTCTACACTTCACATTTATGTAGTATTGTAACATTTCTGCGAAAGCTTTACGATTAGTTTTCATCCAACTTCCACTTCTGCCGCTAAAAACACTCACCTTGTACTCTATCAGTGTAGAAAAAACCGATTTTTTTATTGCTAATAAACTCTAAGAACGCTTCTATAAATTTACTAAAAACTAAAATTTTAAATACTACGTGTTTATTGGTATATCACTTTATCTTATGAAAAAAAAGGAAGAAATTCAAATGTTAAAAATAAACGCAAAAACAGTGCTCAGATAAAGACTCTGCAATATATCCTATCGTTTTCTCTATATCCACGCCTCTGCACATTCTCGAATAATTTCCGGGTTAACAAAAATCAACTTGAAATGATTACCAAGTTTTCTAACCCAAAAGAGGCTCTTTTACCTATTTTCTTAAAAAACACAATGAGTTCGACGAGTCCTTGGAAAACAATAAACAAACATAACAGTAAAATGAGTTAGAGACTTCACAACAACATATCCAGTTAGCTAAATCGTACATACTTTTGCGAAAGTTTTGATGAACCTCTTTATGACTTTACTAGTTTATCGTATACGAAGTTCTGGCAAATTGCGAACATTTTTCTTGAATTCGGTTATTTTCACAAAATTAAGTTCGTTAGCACTCTTTAGTTGTTTAATTTTTTGCACTACCGATATTTTATTTCATCTACATTCATAACTCAAGCATAGACCACCTTGAAATTGGTTATTTTTGCAAAATGAAGTTCGTAAGTTTATTTTTTTGCACTAGTCACTACCAACATTTTATTTCCTGTATATTTCCAACTTACTCATGGATCATAAAAATAAAGACATATATATATATTACAAAAAACAGTATATAAATCAAACAAATCGAAACAATATCTAGTTAGAATATCGACCGCGCGACCTCTGAACAATTGAACTTCCGCATTACGATGTGATGCCGCGACCGATCGATCGAATTATGACCGGCTGATGACCCAAATCGCGATTTCATATTCCATTTGCTATCACGTTAGGCTGCCGCTCGGTAGCTGTGAAATCTTCGGGTACTTTCGTCAAGCTTTAAGGTAATCAGGGCAATTCGGACTGCTCAGCCTAGCTTAGTATAGCGTATTTTATTATGCCTAAGGAACGCAGCGAGACAATTCGAAAAGCATGAATTTCTATTTTCTATGGATATGTAGGGTTTTACCCCATCACCAATGAGTAACGCACCGTTTCCATATATTGCATTCTCAGTTTTATTAGTTTATTAAGGGTAAATCCAGAACATTTAAATTGTATAAGATCCGCAGTTGTAAAAAAAAAACGCATTCAGGTATTTAAAATCTATAATTTGTGGTACACTCTTATTTTATTTTAGTTTACATCTAACATCTGATGAAGCCACAGTGTTGGCGAAACAAATGTCATTATTTTTGTAAAATAAATTAAGTGGAAGTTTTACGCAAGTATTTTTTGTTTACTTTATTGCATTCTTTTCATAGCCTAAGATTCCGCGCCAAACTTTACGAACAATATAATATGACAATAATAATAACCTCCAAACAAATCCTTGACGTTTGAGGTTTTGCCGTGAAAAGTCTGCCTATGTTAGTATCTTTATCAAGCAAGTTTGTTTTGGTAAGTTATACTTCTAAGCTTCTAAACTAGTTTTTGAATGTACTCATATTTGGAAAACAATATTTCATTTTTTCTTCCTTTTCTTTTGTTATGGAATACCAATCGATAAGAGAAATACAGTGTTTAAAAAGCAGGTCTTTGATATTCTCATCGGTTGACGACGCATGAGTAAAGATCCAGAGGCCCAGCTATATTGTAGTTTATAACGTTATTTCACTTAAAAATCACTTCCATAATACTGTATCTGTCAATCGCTAAAATCGAAATATTTAATACGGAAAAACACAATTCGCCACTGTGTGAATGGTCGTGTAAAATTGTAGGAATGCCACATAATAACAGATTATTACAAAATATGTAAAACAGGCAGTAAACAAAACAACAAAATGAGGCAAACATTTAGCAATTCGTAGTTAAATTTTTATGCCTCGCATAATACACGGATGGTCAGAAAAACGACAGAAATTTTTCACTAATTGCACCAACCCTTCCAAAAAGCGTAATTACTCCGGTCTTCGTTAAAATATTCAGGTCAAAGTGGTAGAGTAAACATTTTGCGAGCTCGATTTAGAATGATAACGTTTATTTTAAAGTCAGAAATTGTCTGAATGAATTTTTGAAGAGCCACTACAATTGAAAAGGTAACAGTATTGAATTTATTACAAATTAATTACTTTCTTAATTAAAGCGTATACAGCCGCGAGAAGAATTTTTCCGCTTATATATTCAATGTACTCCAATACGGAGGATATTCAAACCTTGATTTGGTGCTTGGAGCGTTTAATCAAATTTTTATAAGGGAACTCGGAACTAAAAATTAAATATTTCTTCTCAACTAGCTGTTAAATATAATTAATAAGGATAATAATAAGGATAAACGGAAATTGGCGTTAACAAAAAAAAAACGAAACATAACACATTGTGTTCATGAGCAGGGTTACTTAGTATATAATATACATACATATACAGTGCGCATAGACGTTTTTGTACTTTTTATTAGAGTTTATTTTTGGCAATAATAACTTTATCAAATGCGAAAAATAGCTTATTTAGAAATAGTCACATGATTATTGTTACTTATAGTTGATGCATGATAACGTCGGACTGAAGACGTGAGGAAATAATAAAATCGTACAAGGTCAGTAGTGGCGCACTATTTTAAATATTCATTTTTTTAATTAAAAGAAAAAACAAATTATTATACCAAAATATCTTTTAAGTGTATTAAGTTATGCTTGTATGTTATATTATTCCTCTCAACTACGCTTAACAGTTAGCTTTACTTGACGTATTTTTGCATTCGATTTCATTTAATAAATCATCGCAATTCTATAAGCACTATATAAGGTAATTACTGCTTGAATGCAGAAGAAAATTATGACATTGAAGACTTAAAGGGCTTTGTACACGTGCAAAAGTAATGAAACAAAAAGTTCTGTATAACGTGTATAATATCCACACTCCAAAATCATAGCACAGCGCTTTCGACTAACTAGTTTGCATCAATGCTACCTATAAATATGTACATCGGGTAATAAAACTCTTCAATTATGAAAATGGTGAACAAGGCCAAAAACCCGAAAAGAAAAGAAAAAGGTTGAATCAAACGATATACTTACTCGTCAGTGAACAGATAAAAAGACACATGGTATCAAATCAATGTAATAAAAACTTTTTATAGGTAACAAAACTTGACGAATGCCAAATTACATTTTTAAAAATTTTGTTTAGATTTATTGCTTAAAAATCAGCCATCGTCCTTATAGGCATGATGAAACAGAGAAATGGGAGAATCTCTTTAACAAAAAGGAAAAAGAAAATTGACAGTCGACGGGGTTGCCAAATTTATATGGAATTAATACAAGTACAACTAAAAAAAATACGATAATATTGAAATCCTTATGTATAATAGACAAATTACTAAAATTTGACAAGTTATCTTGATGAGTATAAACAGAACAGAAATTAAAATATAGAATAAATTGCAAACTGATGAAAACAGGAAAACAACCTATAGTAGTTGATTACAAATCTGATTAGAAATCCCGGTATGACGTCATAGTAAGAGAAAGAAACTGTTTAAGGACAAGCCGCCGAAGACTGATTTGGCAACCTTGGCCGAAGAGGTCTGTTAAGAAGTAATAAGGAAATAAATTCGAGATTATAGACTGAAAATGTGCAAAAACCTCCTGTAATGTCAATAGACTATTCCAATTGTAAGAACCAACATAAATGTTTGGATGTGATATGAAATTAAGACTGTATTTTACTGACTGACACGAATAACGGATTTGGATCAAAATAAGAAGTTAGACTATGTGAGTAAATTCAGAGAGAAGAGAAATTTAACAATAACAGCTTTTGGCGAGTAATGACAAAAACAAGTAGATTGTTACCAACCGCAAGTTCAAACAAAACTAAACATATGAGAAACCAAACCAAGTCCTTACGGCAAAGTTAACGAAGGAACTAACTGAACAGAAATGTGTTAATTAATAATATATAATTATATAAAGGTCAATAAAATATTTTGACAAAATGTTGGCTGGTAGATTGTAATCAAAAGGATTGAAAATTACTGACAAAAAAGTGTGGTGAAGTGTGAAGTTACCTTCCATACAAGGACAACTTGTGGTCAATAACTATAATTAAATATATATATATATATATATATATATATATATATATATATATATATATATATATATAGAATAGAAATCTTTAAGCAAAAAGTTAAGTAATAATTGAAGGGTTTTATTACTCGATGTACTTATTTCTAGGTAGCATTGATGATGACTAGTTTGTTGAAAGCGCTCTGCTATGATTTTGGAGTTTGGATATTATATACGTCATACAGACCTTCTGTTTCATTAAATTGTGACATATTTAAGTTTCCACTAATGGATCCAGCAATGTTAACAAGCTGGAAACTTGCTATGTAATTACTATATTAGCAGTTTGGTCTAAAAAATAAATTTGTGGGTACCTAAATTTGTATTAGAAAAATTATTTAGTTTTTCACAAGACTTAGTCACATTTTTCTGTAACATTAAATACATTTTTTAATAAAAATTTTTTATAAAACACTTAAATAATGTGTTTACGAACCTTCACCAATTTATCTCTATATCAAACTTAATGCTTGCACAAAATTTGAATTTAATGTATTAAGCAATTTTTCAGGCTAATTTTTTAAATATTTTATTAGGCCGCCATTTAGTTTTGCTATCTTATATTCATACCAAAATGTTACCAGTTCATTACTATGTAACACTTTTTGTGCAAAATTTGAGGTCAATTGAATATTTTGTTTTTAAGTAATATTTTTTTAACCCCGCCATCTTGTTCCGGCATATTGGATTTTTACCAAATTTTACCAGGTGATCCCCAACTGACTCTTAATTTTTGACTAAAATTTGAAAAGTAGGTTTTAAGCTATGCTGCGAACTGACAGACAGACAAACAAATAAGTAGTTTTCAAACCGAGTTTTTAAATATTTTATTAGGCCGCCATTTTGTTCCGCCATCTTGAATTCGTATTTCACCAGTTGATTACTACCTAATACTTCATTGTTGTGCAAAATTTAAGATACCTAAGAGAAGTAGTTTTTTAGTAATAATTTTTTTAATATTTCACTAGGCCGCCATTTTGTTTCGCATATTGGATTTTTACCAAAATCTTACCAGGTCATCCGCATATGACTCTTAATTTTTTACCAAAATTTCAAGTCAATCAGATAAGTAGTTTTTTAGCTGTGAATAGACAGACAGACAGACCGACGGAAACGAAAAAACAGATTTTTCAGCATCTAGGAACCCTGAAATGTAAAGATCCGAAAAAATCTCGGACGGTGATTTTTTCGCGATAACATTACTTTCCTTTTACGCGGGAAGTAAAAATGTATGGCAATATAACTAAGTGTTGTAACTCTGGAACCTTGTTTACCCATGTGTCATGGGCGTAGATATACATATAAATACGAATTATAGATTAACTTACTATTAACTTATAACAGTATTGATACCAACAACAACAGATACAACCAAGGTATCTCCCTAAAAGGAGTGATTTGAATATTAAACGGCACAAAACTTTTTAAAAATCCAAATAGTAAGCCGCACGGATCTGAAGCCCCGACGAAAGGGGGAGGTTTGTCAAAAGCAGGCCGTTTCTGTGGATATGTAGGGTTTTATCCAATCACCAATGAGTAATGCACCGTTTCCATAGATACTTGCATTCTTTTCATAGCCTAAGGTTCGCGCGCCAAACCTTACGGACAATATAAAATGACAATAACAATAACCTCGAAACAAACCTTAACGTTTGAGGCTTTAACATGAAAAGCCTGCCTATGTTGGGGTCTTTGTCTTTGTCTAGCAAGTTTGTTTTGGTAAGTTTATATTTGGAAAACAATATTTCGTGTTTCATCCTTTTCTTTTGTTATGGATTTACGGAAAACCAATCGATAAGAGAAATACAGTGTTTAAAAAGCACGTCTTGGATATTGAAATTGTATTTGTCAATAGCTTAAAACGCAATATTTAATAGTGAAAAATACAATCCGCCACTGTGAGAATGGTCGTGTAACATTGTAGGAATGCGGCATAATAACAGATTATTACAAATAATGTAAAAACAGACAATGAACAAGACATTAACATGAGGCAAACGATTAGCAATTCGTAGTTAAGTTTTTATGCCTGGCATAATACACGGATGATCAGAAAAACTACAGAAATTTTTCACTAATTGCACCAACCCTTTCAAAAAGGGTAATTACTCCCGTCTTCGTTGAAATATTCAGGTCAAACTGGTAGAGCAAACATTTACGAGCTCGATTTAGAATGATAACGTTTATTTTAAAGTCAGAAATTGTCCGAATGGATTTTTGAAGAGCCACTACAGTTGAAAAGGTTATAGTAATGAATTTGTTACAATTTAATTATTTCCTTAAATAAAGCGTATACAGCCGCGAGAAAAAATTTTCCGCTTATATATTCAATATATTCCAATACGGAGGATATTCAAACCTTGATTTGATGCTTTTAATTAAATTTTTATAAGGGAACTCGGAATTAAAAATGAAATATTTCTTCTCCACTGGCTGTTAAATATAATTAATATTCATAAGGATAAATGGAAACGAAAACTGTAAATTGGCTTTAACCTAAAAGTTTAAAAAAAAAACGAAAAATAACACATTGTGTTCATGAGTAGTGTTATTTTGTAGTAACAATATACCAGTGCGCATAGATGTTTTTATACTTTTTAATAAGGTTTATTTTTGGCAATAACTTCGACTTCGACAAAAATAGTCACATGATCTGTATTACTGTTACTTTGATTTTCGATAATGTCGGACGTGAGGAAATAATAACATCGTACAGGGGGTCTGTAGTGGCGTCCTATTTTATTTATTCATTTTTTTTTAAGATAAAAAAAGAACAAAATATATACCAACATATTTTTTAGGTATATTAAATTATGATTGGTGTTATATTATCCTTGTCAACTACAGTTAACAGTTAGCTTTACTTGACGTATTTTTGCCTTACATTTCATTTAATAAATCATCCCAATTGCATAAGCTGTAAGTTAATTACTGCTTGAATGCGGAAAAAAATATGATATGTTTAAGTTTCCACTAATGGATCCGGCAATGCTAACAAGCTGGGAACTTACTATGTAATTATTAAATTGGCGGGTTAGTCTAAAAAAAAAATGGAAAAAGGACAAATTATTCTCAGTTAGTTGGTTTAAAAGACTATAGATTTGGAGTGGGTAAATAAATATGGTTTCACTAGCCCGCCATCTTGTTCCGGCATGTTGGATTTTTACCAATACTACCAGGTCATCCCCAGATCAAAGTGGTAGAGCAAACATTTGCGAGGTCGATTTAGAATGATAACGTTTATTTTAAAGTTCTATTTTAATTCTCTGAATGATTTTTTGAAGAGCCACTACCGTTGAAAAGGTAACAATATTGAATGTATTACAATTTAATAATCTTTAATTGAAGCGAATATAGCCGCCAGTATGTACTTCAATACGGAGGATATTCACGCCTTAACTTGGTGCTTAGAGCGTTTACTTAAATTTGTATAGGGCAACTCGAAATTATAAATTAAATGTCTTTTCAACTGGCTGTTAAATATAATTAATATTCATAAGGATCATTTACTAATAACAATAAACATACATATTCAGTGTTCTTGAACAAGGTCGCATCATGTGAGATGATTTTAAAGTTTAGTTTTGGCAATAACTTTTGATTTATTAAATGTAAAAAATATTTTATTCAGAATAGTCACGAGATTTGTGTAACCTATTAAAATTAATATCTGTTTTTAAATATTGTCAATAAAAGGTTTATTTGCTAGTAGAGTTCCTCCATTAGACAAGTTGATGCCGTGGAGCTATGTATCAACTAAAATTTTGATTTTCCATAACGTCGGACCGAAAACGTGAGGAAATAATAAAATCGTACAGTAGTGGCGCACTATTTTATTAAGGGGGAACTGCACGCAGTAATATAGATCATTTGCAAGCCTTCCGCCGCTGCAATATTATGTTAAAACTATAAGAGATATGTATTAGCTTCAATGTGATTTTAATAGAGAAATATGTATAGTTAGGCGCTAAATACGAATTTTTATGAAAATATCAAATCTAGAGTTATAAAATAAAAGTAGATTTGTCCATTTTCAACCATTTTTTGACCACTTTTTGAGGCACATGCCTTCGCATATAATTGTTTTTTCCACAAAATGGCTATTTACCTTACATTGATCCTTTGTCTTCGTCACTGCAAAATTTAAAATGGTAAATCGTACTCAAGTCTTTGTATTTCTGCAGCGCGTGAACCCTTTTGAATCCATTTTAAACCGAAATGTAATTTAAATTACCTATACATACCACATTTTTTTGAGGTTGGACGTACAGGAAGTTTTTTTTAATGTGTAGGTTCCTTTTCATCTTACTTTCAACTCGACTAGACCTTGTCGCTGGTTTTTCACTTTTTGCGTGCAGTTCTCCCTTAACCGACTTCAATAAAGGAGGAAATTAATAATTTGACCCCATGTATTTTTTATGATGCAATTTAGCAGATTAGAAAACCAATTCAAAAAAGAACTCAAGTATTTCCCAAGGGTGTGGTATAGATACGTAGACGATATATTTGCTATTTTTGATACTAAAACAGAAAATTTGGACACTTTCTTAGAAACATTTAACAATAAACATGCCATTAATTTTACGTACGAAAAGGAGAACAATGGGCAATTACCTTTTCTCGACACGTTAGTTATTAGAAATAACGATAAATTAGAATTTGATATTTATAGGAAATTTACTAATACTGATAGATATATAACATCCGACTCATTTCATTGCCGTCAACACAAAATGGCAGCATTCCATTTCTTAACTCACAGGTTAGTCAATTTTCCACTAAGTAAAGAACGTTTTAACAATGAAATGAATCGGATTAAAAATATAGCTAAAAGTAATGGATATAATGATAATTTTGTACATAAACTAGTAAATAGACATAAGCATAAGAAAATGTTAAAAGATGCCACTACTCTTCAAATACCTGAGGCTTCCAATAAATTCATAGTAATCCCATATGATCCCAGATATACGAGAGGTCTAGAAAAAGTATTTAAAAACGTAGGTTTTAGAGTAGCCTACAAAACGGAGAATAGTTTGAAAAATCTCCTTGGAAACCCCAAAGACAAAGTCGACTTGAGGGAGAGGAGTGGCATCTATGAAATTAGCTGTAATGACTGTGATCTAAAATATGTTGGGCAAACTAAACGCTCCATAAACATTCGTTTTAAAGAACACATGGCACATTTAAGATACGGAAGAACAGAAAAGTCAAGCGTTGCCCTACATGCTTTGGAAAACAATCACCGAATAGGAATAAATAATCTTAAGTTGATTAAAAATGTATCTAATAATAGATTATTGGATGCATTTGAGAGTATAGAAATAGTTAAATGTGGTAAGAAAGCACTAAATAAAGACAGAGGGCCTATTCCCTATAGTCCCCTCTATTGTTTACTTGACAACGGTGCAGTCGGGTGCAACCAAGTGTGACCACATTTACCTATAAATAGTCTCGGTTAGGATAAGTTACTTTAGTTTATATCATCTGCTGATGATGCTAACTTGGTTAGCGAAACGCGCGTCCAGAACGTAACAAGTTGTGGTGTAGTGTGGTTAGAACTCTTGTATTTTGAGCTACAATGGTGTCCCGTAATAATATAATTGCGTTTTTCCTGAGGAAGTTTTCATAGACAGGAAGTTGTTGGGCGACCGAGGAATGCTAGAACACTAGCATTAGAGGAACGAGTGCTAGATCGTGTTGAAGAAGATCCCTCTCTAAGTACGCGCATCATTGCAAGTGAAGAGGGCTCCTCTCAGACAACTGTATGGAGAATTTTGCACGAGATGTTGCTTTACCCATACCATATCCAACGGGTTCAGACATTGGAAGCACGAGATTTTCATCTGCGTGTACAGTTTTGTGAGTGGCTTCAACAACAACGAGTTGCCGTCGCCTACGATTTTGAAAAGAGAATTTTATTTACCGACGAGGCCGGCTTTATGGAATATTCAATTTTCATAACAACTAAATAAACTAAATGGAATATTCAATTTTCGTAACAACTACATATGGGCGGATGAGAATCCTCATGCTATAGTACAGGGAGGACATCAGCAACAATTTAGCTTAAATGTGTGGGCGGGAATTATTGATGAGTATTTAATAGGACCCGCATTTTTACCGCAACGGTTAAATGGACAAAGTTACACACATTTTTTACAAACTGAATTACCAGAATTATTAGAAAATCTGCCACTTCAATTACGAGCAAAAATGTGGTTTGTGCACGATGGCGCCCCCTCATTTTAGCATTGTCGTTAAAGATCATTTAAATAATACCTACCGAAACAATTGGATAGGTCGTGGGGGACCAGTATCATGGCCACCACGGTCTCCTGACCTAAATCCACTTGATTTTTATTTATGGGGACACTTAAAACAACTAGTTTATTCCCGGCCAATACCTAATGTTGAAGTTTTGAGACAAAGGATACAAGCAGGCTTTCAGACAATTAGAAACAACCCGATGATTCTACCACGTGTACATCGCAATTTAATAGAAAGATTAATAGCTTGTCGTGATGCTAATGGCGATCATTTTCAACATTTCCTGTAAATTGTAAATAAAATAATAATAAAAAATGTGTCCTATGGTAAGGGGTAAACTTTCGTTTAGCAGTAATCACCTATGTAAGAAATTTTTGTTTGTTTAGTATTTAGAGGACTCTCTAAAAAACATTACAAACATTTTTCTGCGGAAATGCGTCATTTTTATTTTTTTAATAAAATATTGTAGGCTTTAGAATAGCCGATAACAACGAATACTTTAATTTGTTTAACATTCTAAATATTATTCTGAATAAAAGTATACAAGAATAAGTTTGCGGGCAAAAAAATTATTTCTAATTTTTTGAGGAATTTTTAAAATTATTTTTAGATAAGGCTAGTTAACACAACATAACTTGACTTAATTCAAGCTAACATAACTAACCTAAACTAACTTAACCTCACCTCACCTACGATAAACTAACATACAAAGTCAGTTTTCCGGTTCGTCCCGTCGAATGCAGACCTCTGTGTTATTAACATAAGTGGTTCCACGTGTTCGGTTTTGCTGCTTTATTTCGGGGGGAAACGGGAGACTCAACCGCTCAGTGTGGAAACTAACGACCCCGCTAGAAAGGGAGCAGACGCTGTGAATGTGTGAGGCCTAGTTGTTCGTGCATTCTATCCCGTTCGTCTGCCGCAGTTCTACATAGAATATTAGCGTAATGGCCGCTACGTGGCGGGAGTGGGAGGGGCAAGGGGATAGCTTGAAAGAAAGGGTCATCTCGTTGTATCAGTATTACTCTCAAGGGGCATCTAGTGGAAGCCAAGATGCATTTCAAAAATTTAAAGAGGAAATATTAAAAAGTATTTGAAATATTCGGGGTATTCGGGAGCTTAGAGCTCGCCATCCGGATATCCTACCGATAACGTCTCCAAACTGGAATAAGGTGCAGGGTCGACTTCGAGGGTCGCCGATTTAACGACTCTGAGCCCCGGACAGCGACTGCCTTGTAGCAAAGCCAATAAGTCCTGTTATGTAACAGGATAAACAGGAATGAAGAAGAAGAACATACAAAGTAATTTACAATACTTTATCAAATAATGAAAATGACTTATTTCTGAAAGATTTTTTTGCGGATCTACGTTTACAAAAACGTCTAAAATGTAAAACAAAAACATGTTCTTATGTACCTGATTTGGGTTATTCTAAAGTTGGGAAAATGAAAATGGCGCATTTCAGCAGAAACTTTTTTGGGATTTTCTGTTTGGAAAGTCTTTTAAATACTAAATAAACAAAAATATCTTGTATAAGTGATTTCGACTAAACGAAAGTTGAACAATGGTAGGTAAGTACGATTAATTAAATGTTAGATCCAGAATTTTAATGACTAAACATAGAAGAATCAGATAATTTTTAGAGTCAATTCTCTCGTAAACTGTACGCTCTAGCGAATTCAACTAAGGGTACCTTTTTAACGTAGAAAAGTCTGAAATTTAATAATTTCTAAACAAAATCGCAATAAAATAAAGGATAAAAAAATAGGGTTATCTTCACCCTTAACCTTCCCGGTATGTGACGCCTCTGACAAAAATTTGAAAATCTAAATTCAGAATAAGATTCAGCATCAAATGTTTATACAGCACACCGATTTTCAAAATTTAACTAAAAATATCGCGAAAAAGTCGTTTTTAGGGTGCCCCTTAAAAATGGGCGTAGTTCCTCTAGGAATCATTTCCGGACCCATATTAATCGGAACTTTCTGTCTTATTTTTACGCACGGATTATACCCATAAACAGATAACGCTTACTTTTGAATCACCCTGTATATATATATATATATATATATATATATATATATATATATATATATATATATATATATATATATATATATATATATATATATATATACTGCGTTCATCATATCATCAGGTACAAATGCATGCATGTTATCGTGTTTCGTATGGATTTCTGGGTTTTGAATGACAATTTTACTCATTTTGATTGAGAATTTCTTTCTATAATATTAATACGGTGATTCTGGCAAAATTTTGTATTTAAGTGACGTAGTAGATATTTAATTAGTTTATTACGGACCACCAAAATTTTAACTTAAGTTTAGGTTTTAGTTAAAACTTTGTATAAATAGAACGAAAGAGGATGAAATAGAAATTTCTTTCAAAAAAATTAGAGCCGACTTAAAAAAGTACAAAATAATATTTTATTCCAAATTGAAAAACTGATTTTTTGAAGTGGGTGTCGAAGTTAGAAAATATGTGACTATTTAATAGGGTATATATTAAAATATATATTAAAAACCACTTCAATAAAACTGTATCTGTCAATAGCTAAAATCGTAATATATTTTTTTCTTGTTTTTGTGTTTGATGTTGGTGATAGTTTTCATTCAAGTCAGCCAAGTCACATATTTTCTACGGCTTTTCATTTCCGTGTTGTTAATAAACAACTAAGATGTCGGAATTATACATATTATTTCGTTTATAACTTTTATTTCATTGAAAAATCCCGTCAATAAAACCGTATCTCTCAATTGCTAAAATCGCAATATTTAATAGAGAATTTTTCTTCTTTTTGGATTTGATGTTATTGACAGCTATCATTCAAAAAATCATGAAAGTTGCAGGTTATAATCATTATAACCTTCGCTCTCCTCAGCAACATCATATTCCTGCAGCTAAATTATTGTCGCATGTTTTTCGTTTGTTTTGTGGGTTGATTGTCAACAGCACTCAAGTTACTGTCTAGTATCTACCGAATGCCGAAACGTTGGCTTTGTAATAAAAGCTGTTATTGTTTCATTTGATGGGGACAAATTAGTAGACGATAAAACCAACCACAGATCATTCTTGTGTAACACTTGATTTTTTTGCAAAATTTGAGGTAAATTGGATAATTAGTTTTTTTAAGAATAATTTTTTAACATTTCATTAGGCCGCTATCAATATCCGGCATATTGAATTTTTACCAAAAAATTACCAGGTCATCCCTATATGAGTTTTAATTTTTGCCAAATGGGTAGTT
>JAUTXW010000896.1:0-104652 GCA_030620095.1 Kuschelorhynchus macadamiae | reverse complement strand
GTTATGTTATGTTACATCTACTTGGTTCAACTAGTATTGCTACACTTACCCTTTACTAAACTCGTTCTGTCGGACTTGCATTGGCTTTATTATTTAGGATTTGCAACGTTTCGAATGGTAACTATCTCAACTTTTACCCAATTATGTCTAATGATTCACATATCGGATATTTGTGTAGAAACTTTGTACATCAAAGCTTACAAATCTTCTTACCCTAACGTGATGTCCCTAAGAATATTAACAAAATGATTTCAATTTTAAACAAATGAATTCGTCTTACTCTGTAAAGGTTGAATGATCTTTAACAAAAATTTGGCTAAAGCACTTGTTGGTGAGTCCCTGGAGCTCATAATTGATCTTATGGATCTTTGACAAGCCATAGAGATGAGGTGGCTTGCTGTAATGTGGCGTTAACTTGCTGCGTATCCTCTGTAGAAAAAAATTATCAGAGTACTATTTTCTTCAATGTCCAGTATACCTTGTACTCGATTGCACTTGTGGGATCCTTCGGTAGTATTTTATAGTTTCTTCGTCGATCTTCTGGTCATCTGTTTCGGTGTCCATAACTACTATAGTATTCCCTTTGTCTGCAGGAAGAATCTTTATGGGACTGTGTTTCTGGAGACGCTTAAGTGTAGTTTCTTCTTCTTTGGATATATTAGTTGGTGTTTTTGTCTTTTTATCCAAAACGGTCCTTTTTTTGTGCCGTATTTAATCTGCTTCAAGCTGCTTATCCTAACTTATTTCGGCTGTGAAATGCGCCTTGACTTACGTGCAAATGGTGGTGATCATTTTGTAAATGGAATGGTCTACCTGTATTTGTAGTGTTCCGTCATCATGGACGAGTATAGATGCATGGTATATATGAGAGTGGCTCTTAGTAACATACCGTACCTTATCGAATGTCTGAGGTTGAACGTCGTCCCTGCCCTGTTTGATTGATGGTAAAAGAACCGCTAAAGCCGTATATTCACTTAAATTTACCTAAAATATTTCGTAGGTTTATTTCAATATTTACTTTCACGTCTACATTTAGCGAACATATGCGTGTGATGTTTATAAACATGTACACAATTGACAGCGGGCAACGATTTTTCTCTTGAAGTACCAAAAAGCGGGCGGACTTAGACAAGCGTTCGCCATCCACATACTTTACGTCTACACTGAGCTAACACAACGAACGTGTACGTCATTGATATGCGCCATAACTAATGTTATATCTATTGTCTTTTTGACTTAACGCGATAAGTAAACTGATAGTACAACCTGTAATATGGTATATACAGTGTGTAATAAAAATGGAGCACTTCGAAATATCTCAGTTATCGCTCACCTGAAGTTAATGAAATTTTGTATACTTGTGTGACAGCATTGCCAAGTTTATCGTTTTTCTGTAATTGATGAAAACTTTTATTTTTTAAATATAATACCCTATTTTTTATTGCATTTTCGAATTCTGCTTAGAATTTTCGATACTTTTCATTGGAAGCAAGTTTTGCGAAGGTTAACTGTTTTTGAGAAATCATGGTTTAATATTGAATGTGTCAATTATTAAAATACCTGCACACGAAAGCCTACCTGATATATCTTACCTGACAATGTCAGTAAATCCAAAGACTTGAAATTTTAATGATACTGGGTTATGCGAACAGAATACAAACAGCAAGATTTTTGTAACATTTTTAATGAAAAATATCCTATTAGAAATGCATTAGCTAGATCTCCTGTAAGTAAAGTTCTGAAAAAATTCGTGAAACTGGAAACGTAAAAGATGCTGCACACTTGCAGACAAAAAGCGCAACAGATGGTGATAGGTGATGCCTATTTGGATATTTAGTACAAGAATAAACAATTTAGTCCAATACAATAAACAATAAATTATTTTAAACGCTGATGAAAACTAAATAAGATGTTTAAAATGATGTCCATTTACTTCCTGACAATAAGCTATATACTGTGGAAAAAACTTCAAACCATTCAGAAGGATGTCAGTTTCCTCGACTCTTCTGCATTCTCTTCCTATGCTTAGCTTTAAATCATCGAGGCATTTGGCTTAGTTTTGAAAATCACATTCTCAAGGTGGCTCCCAAGAAGTAATCGAGGGGTGGCAAATCTGGGAACTGAGCTAGCCACTCAATTGTGCTTCTACCTAAATCCATCTTCTAAAAAACACAAAATCCAGATATTAGCGAACATTTTGAGCTCTTTGAATAATGAAAGGCCTGACAACTGAAGTAATTCTGGGATCGTGTGGTGTGCATTTTGCTGTAGTCGAGAAAGAAACGTTACATGGCTTAACATTTACAGTGATATCTATCACACGTAGGTGATAGATAGTGGCGTATTTAGAATGGCTTTCTGGGTGGGAAGGGGAGGGCAAACAACTACATAATTTGGCGACTAAATTCGAATATTTTGCCTCGGTTAGTAGCTCTGGGAGGGGATGGTGATAGATCTTTAGGAACGTATGTGTGTGCTTGATTAGCTATATATATCAATACATTCCTTTTTTATATGAACTGTGAGAGTTTATTGAAACACTGTTAAAGCGAAATAAAATAAGTCTATTGAACTAGAACAACAAAATTCACATCCGACTTCTTGCAAGTCCAAAAACAGAGTTCTCTAATATTAATACAAATCTCAAGAAACATAGAGTTCCACCCCCTGTGCCAAAATTCCTCGCTTCGATTGGTCCTATTCGTTGGCAAAAGGGGTTTTTTTTATCTTTGTAAACTTTCCCATGGTCAAAATAAAAACATTCATTACAGATAGTAAAATGGGAATTTGGAGAAAGCTTTACTAAGGGTCGTTTCGGTATTTTCCTATCATAAACCCTAAATGCAATAAACAGTTTACTATCATACTTACTAACATATTTTAAAATCGTACAAAGAAGTGTTGTAAAAATAAAAATTAACGGATAGCATACAACAACCTTAAAACTAAATTAGACTCTAAATGCCGATGGAAACTCCCACAATTATGTACAGAAAACTAAGTACCTACAAATTGTTACATTTCTCAGTAGCAATAGATAATTAGCCTAGATTAAAAAAGTAAATGTAAAATAAAATAAATATGTACAGTATGTTATGCAGTAACAATGAAAAGAAAAACAAATATATACAGTGTGATATGCGCAAATTTTAACTTTGTCAGACAAATGTGGGAGACATTCAGTCGCCACAGATCAAATAATCGGCAAGTGAATGATTGCGTATCATCTGTATACAGAATTTACAAAGAGAAGAATTCTTGCTGCTTTTTGTAATATGTGGCCCTTTTAATTTTGAAGACAAGACATTCCCTTTGGTACTTCGCTAAAATGTTTTTGATACTTCTGGGCTTCAGGAATCCTCTATTAAATTTTACTGTTAACAATCAAATATTATACTGACTGTTTTTTTTGTACCTTTAGGTTTGGTGCCTTCGAAACGTTCAAAGATTTTGTGGTACAGCCAGACGGCACGTTATCGCCTGTCAACCGTATGCTGTGTGGTCTTGGCGCGGGCGTCAGCGAGGCTATCTTGGCCGTCACCCCAATGGAGACCATCAAGGTGAAATTTATCAACGACCAGAGGAGCGGGAATCCTCGTTTTAGAGGGTTCTTTCACGGCGTGAGCATTATTATTAAGGAACAAGGTAATAATAAAAACCCTCTTTAATTTTTCTTTAAAGGAAAATATTTTTTGGATTAGCTAGTTACAAGAGATACGAGAAATGCATATTGACCCTCAACTTAATCAGGTAAATTGCCTGGGGCACCTGCTAATGTGTCTTGATTAGAAATCGAAATGGCTCTAAATACTAGTGAGTTAATAACCGATTTCTTTTGTACTGGATAGTAGTGGGAATTTGCTTTTAATTATCTACTTGTATGTTCGGTTTTCTATACACAGAATGTCCTAATGTACCATTTTCCTTCCTTTGAACAAATACATCTGTTCCATTAGATTCAATTTCCATTTTGTGAATTTAATATTATGATGTTGTTGATTAAGGTGGTCCAGAAATATGAGGAGATTATCCTGTCTATGTGGCCAAACAACAAACTTATCGTCTACATACCTGAACCAGTGTTTTGGTTTTAGTGGAGCGGATGTTAAAGCAATATCCCCAAAGGTCTCTATAAATATATTCGCTACCACAGGTGATAAAGGCGATTCCATAGCTGCCCCTGAAGTTTGTTCATAAAAAGTTCCTTAAAACATGAAATAACTAGATGTAAGACAAGCTTCCACTAGGTCTATTAAGATATTATCAAGATTATTATACGTATATGACACTACAACAAAATTACTTCGGCGGTCCAACATACGTACCATCTTCAATACACATAAGAAGATTGGACAATGCTTGTGTCCGAGACAATTTAAGGTTTTGTGACCTTAAAGGGTAATGGTAAGAAAGAGGGGCCACTTTGGAGCCCATTTTCTGCCCGACGCTCCCCTACAACTGGGATGCTGCCGGGTTGGAAATAATAGTTCAACCCCCCTCCCCCCCGAAAGAGATCCGAGTGCGCTGCAGAATGGGATTTTTGACAGCTCCTCAAACTGCAGACTGTCAAAAATCAATAAAAACGACATGAGAAAATTTAAACCCTTTCACACTTCCTCCACGGGGTTGAAAATGACTATCTGAACTACCCGCTTCCCAGTAGGGGAGAGAAATCCTCAGATCATACGTTAAGCGACCCTGAGGTCTGCCATCTTTGAGTATCCGAGTACAACTGGGACGCCTTGTACAGTTTGGACATCTTAATTTATCCAGATTTTAATCTGCTAAACATTTTTTATTTTTAAAGATATACCAAGTTTTATATAACATTAAAATAATATAAAAAAGTGTCTGTTGTCAAAAATCTAAATATAACTTGCCTTTTTTTAAATGAGACATTCTGTAATTTTTTGTTCAGTAAATAAGTATTCGTTTCCTAAAAATAAACGAGAAAACTGAGAAACCATGAGAAAAATGCCGTAGAGACACATTGGTCTTACTGCGCAGCTTTTCTCTATTTTCTGGTTTTTTTTAAGACAATTGTATCAAACCCGGTTTATTTAGAATCAAGAAAAAAAGGCCTATCTATTAAAAGTGAAATTTGGGTGTCCTATTTTAAAAAATGCAAGTAATATTTATATGTTTGACAATTAATACATTTTTTTATTTAACTAATGTGGCAAGCAATTGCTAACTAGCTATACAATTTGTTTTTTGGAAAATTTTGCTATCTTGAAAAATAAGAAAGTTAAGTAGATTAAAATATAAACAGGTTAATGACCGCGCTCTACAGGGAACATCTAACATATCGTAAAATTTCGTTTTATTTTTGTTTCAGGTATTGGTGGTGTATATAAAGGTTTGACAGCTACCATAATGAAACAGGGTTCAAATCAAGCGATAAGGTTCTTCGTCATGGAGAGTCTGAAGGACATATATAAGGGAGAAGATAAGTCAAAACCAGTTCCTAAGTGGTTAGTAGGAATGTTTGGTGCAGTTGCAGGTACATAATTATTTTTATTCTTTAATACAGACAATGTTTTTCGAAACATACTTTTACGTTGACTTAAAGATTTAAGTATTAAAATGCACAATAAAAACTGCCTTCTAAAAAGAAAAAAGTGAAAGACAAAAAACAACTTTTTCAGGTGCCGCATCGGTATTTGGAAATACTCCCTTGGACGTAGTCAAAACTAGAATGCAAGGCCTCGAGGCCAGCAAGTACAAAAATACCTTGGACTGTGCTTTACAGATATGGAGAAACGAAGGGGCGTTCGCCTTTTACAAGGGCACAGTACCTAGGTTAGGTAGGGTGTGTCTGGACGTCGCGATCACCTTCATGATCTACGACAGTTTTATGGATTTATTCAATAAGATTTGGCCTTAGAATTAAGCTTAAAAGGTGTATGACTTGATGTTAGAGAGAGAGTGCGGTACTTATGGAGGCCCAAGAAGTATAATGGAGAAGTTGGAATATTCTATATAGTCAAATTTTGCTTGTTATTTGTGGTGTCCCTCATATTTATCAGTAATTCTTTAGTGGATTTTTATGATTAATGATAGGAGTTATACATGGTGATTTAAATGTAACTAGCGAAAATTTATTGAAAA
Source organism: Kuschelorhynchus macadamiae (assembly GCA_030620095.1). Lineage (NCBI taxonomy): Eukaryota > Metazoa > Arthropoda > Insecta > Coleoptera > Curculionidae > Kuschelorhynchus > Kuschelorhynchus macadamiae. Next base: position 98,541 of record JAUTXW010000896.1, on the reverse strand, counting down.
ATCGTAGAGATGGAAATATGAAAATAAAGTGGTAAACTTTATTTTCTAAATGTTATCAAGAGACAGGTTATTAAAAAATATATTTTTGATAATCAATTTCTATGTGTTAAAAATATGCCAGACTTGCCAGTGGCAGACCTGGCATATTGTTATACATAGAAGTGTAGTTGTCCCAGGGCTGACCAAATCATCGGCTTTTTAATTTTCGGGAAGATGTCCTTTAGCATCTTTTGGCTACAGATACCTTTTTTAAATTTTGCTCTCATATGTATATCAGTCTCGATCTGATACAGTTTGAATAAATTATATTTTGCAGTATATAGGGTGTATCAAATAAAATGAGGCATAGATCCAATTTAATTTTTTTTAATTCTAGATCCTCTTCGTGATTTTGAATGTATGTCATATAGATATAGATATAGATATACCTATGTTCAGCTGTTTTCAAGGCGTTAATTTTAGAAAATTGACAACTTTGTACTTTAAGAGGCTGTAAAATATAAACTGTTCCACCTAGTTAGAAATCTTATATTTTTTTTTAATTACATGACATCAACTTCTGGCGTAACGAGAATTGAGGGGAACAACAAGGACCAGGTTAATTTTATTTTAATCCCTAATTGATCTTATGTAGCTGGTTTTTATTTTTGCAAGCTATTTTGACTTTTTTAGTATTTATTTTTTACTTTTTAGCATTTTTATATTTGTCTTTATAAACTATTTTTTATTTTATTTTATACTTTTATTTTATTATTTTGAATTTTCTTTTCAATTTTGATTAAACTAGACCAATGAGGCGCACAATTGTAACAGATCTGAATTATTACATAAACTAAATCTTGACACATTATAAATCAAATGTTTTATGTTTCAGCGAGTTTTTTGGTTGTGAGACTTATGTTAGAGACAACAGGTCAGATAAAATACAAAAATAGACAAGTTAAAAAGCCTACATCCACATCCACAAACAATTAAAAACTAAATTATAATTAACTGACAAAGATTTAATTACAGTTAACAAATAAAAATAATTGCAAAATTTTAAATGAACATGTACATGTGCAACATATCAAAATGATCCATATACAAATACACAACATAAAATTATTGTCATTTGTCAAAGATATAAATACAACAACAAAACAAACGAGAAAATGGAGAAATTCACTATAAGAGCAATGTGGACAAATTAAAATGGCAACGCTCTACATAGACTGCTATGATTTTTACAAGATAGATTTACTTGGTAATCACCTTATTATAAATGTTAAATCATTTTCTTCAATTTCTTAAAATTATACCCCAAAAATAATTGGACTTGGGTATAGGGTATATATAATAATGTTTATAGTCGAGGGGAGAATCAAAATTTTGAAAATGAAAGAGAGCATTTTATTTAAATATTAACACCCGTAATCACTAAAAAGGTTCAAATTTAGACCAGGTTTAACTTGACAGTTGTAATGTACAGATGACATTTTCAACAATTGAACAAATTATTTTTCTAAATGTCACAATTACAAAATGACAGTGACATAAACGAAACATAACTGAAGAACTAACAGCCGGTTGCACCAAACTTAATTGCTGGTTAGAATATTTAACCGAACTTTCGGATTTGGCAAGTTGCTTATAGAAATCTAGGAACTCGGTGTCCAAGTTGACATTCTGTTAAACATTCTAAACTTTAATTGAGCTTTCTGCAACCGGCCGTTAGAGTTTTAAGTACCATGGCAACTAGACCTGGACTAACTCTTAAACCTTTTTAGTGAATACGGGGGTAAGAGTTGACCCATGTCCCATTTTTACAGACACCCTGTACACAGGGTCCAACCAATTTATGTTAAATCGATTTATTGCTGAGATTATTACCCGGTTAGATGTAAAAAACATAATTATTTATTTCAATGGAAATCCATTATTAGTTAAAGTACAAACATATTTTGAAATGTATTTTTAAATAGAGTAAATATACTCATTTTGTTATGCACAGGTAAAAAATAGTTTTAACGATTTACACTTTTATTTTTAGTGAATCTGCATATATTATATAATACAAAGAGTTTTAGAAAAAGTTAACAAGTTATTTAGGAACTGAAAATTTCTTGGAATTTTTGTACAAATTGGTTAGTTGAAAGTGAGAATCTAGTCAGAGAAAAATATTCTCAAAAATAATTGTTAAGTATTCTAGATCGGACTTCTTCGATTAAAGCTTTTCGAAGGTGTCATATGCAACCCACAAAATTTACATAGCAATGTACTTTGATTTTTTTATCATTTGCTACCTAGTAATTTCTAGTTAAAAACGCCCTCACCCCATTTTCATGAATATACCTGGTTCCATAAAATAGTAGCTCACTCCCAAAACTTTGGTTTCAATATCTTGAACAAAAAAATGACATTTTTGATATTGAACTGTCATAAATTTCTTAATTTTTTTCATTAAAATTCTGAGTTTCTACTACTTTTGGGACTTTTTGTACAAAATTGCTGTTTTGGTTTATTTTCTGTTTCTACTGTTATGATCAAAAAACCGATCAAAAGCGTACTTCTTTTCTTTTATACGCATTTATATGTCAATCAAACGATTTTTGAAAGGTTTTCCAGAACAAGAAAAGGTAACTCTATCAGTGAATTAAGGCGTTTTGTTTATGACTAATTTGAATATCCGTTTAGGTTCAAAACATAGCCCTTGATACAAGAGCACACGGTCGCGTGCCTCGAATGTTATAATAATTCAAAATAAGTTGTGTGTCCCATTTAAAAATCAAAAGTTAGTGGCCACGTTGTGAATAAAAAATGCAATATATTTTTAAACTAATGTATGCTATACGGTATAATAAATATCAGTTTTTGAAAACTTGATGTTTTTGTTTTCTCAGTGGCGTAACTATCGAGCGAAAGAGTGCAATTGGGAAGTAGTGGCATCCTTGCTTTTGGGGTTGCATTTGACTGACGTTTTTTAGTCATTTATTTTCTGTATGTGCATAGGGGGCCCAATATTTGTAGTTTCGCCACTGTATTTTTTAGTGGTATAATGTCAGTTTACTTATAGTGAAATTTAAAAACCTTAGTTTTACTAATACGTTATTTTTGTTATTTTACTTTGAAATTATACTTAAATATAGATAAATTTTCCCTTGTATTTCTCCATTATACTTCTGCTCCATATAGAGCCGATTTAATGTTTGCCAAATGACAACTAAAATACCCCTTTGTAGTTTTTATATAAAAAGAAAAATTAGTGTTTAAACTTAAGCATTTTCGTGTAATTCCAACTTTTGTACCTAATTTATTTTTTTCTTTTATTATCTTATCAACATTCCTTAGATTTCGTTTACAAAAAAAACTAAATCGTTCCAGTCTACAGGCAGAGGCGTAACGTTGGAGGAAATTGGGTTTTGAATTGAAATGGAAAAAGTTCACATTATTTATAATAATAGACAAATTAAGGTTTATTTTGCAATATAACACTTTTTTTATTTTTAGTATAACATTTTCTGCAATAAAATATATATTCCCCCAAGCCAATCTTCAAGGTACGCCACTGTCAGACAAGCATTTATTTATTGACTACAGGTAGATCTTACCATTATTTAAAAAACACAAGTTAGATTTACTGATTTTTTTTATTTGTCGTGTTATTTTATTTATACCAGTTTGTTAGACGCTAAGAAATTTAAAAAATAGCAGATACCTACTAATATTTAGTTGGCCCTTCTCGCTTTTATTTTAATTTTGAATGTCATATAGAAATTAAATTCCAAATTTAATTAAAATGAAATGTATAATTATGTTATTTGTTTGTTTATTTTGTTATTTGTTTTATGTATTTTATTGATGTTTTTCGGGGTTTGGTAAATTTTCTAAACTTTTGACTTTAAAGGTGTATATCAGATTTTTGATAATTATATCTTCAGTGTTTTTTCCTGTTATATTTTGTGTTTTCTTCTGCAACTTTTTTCTTAATTGTATTGTCATTAATTAATGTAAGATGTAATTACACAATATCGTTAAGTTTGCTGTATTTCATTTTTTTTTTCTGTGATATTGATGCTTGTGTGATTTTGTTAAATTATTTATACCAGGTTTAAATACTGTTGAATATACGATTTACCTATTACAGATATTTTACGACTTTGTCACAATGTTGTTTTTTTTAAGGATTTGAGGAATATAGCAACAATTTTTAAACATTCTATGTGTCTTTTTTCGTAATATTTGAGATTCTCGATTGAAAAGTGAATGCCGAAATTAGTCTGACTTAAAGGTGTAAATACTGATGCCTCAAAGTCTCTAAACCAGGGGGCAACCTTTGCTTAGCTGAGGGCGTAATTTTGGGACTTACATCAGGTCGCGGGGCGTAGGTAAGACATAAAGTAGGTAGTGGTGAATAAAAAAGTGAAAAATTCACACATATTTTTATTTTTTAATTATAATAGCATAATCAGACATATAAAAAACAATTTAACAAAAACAGATAGAAAAATCAAATGAAAATTAATGAGAGACTTGAGTTTGAAGCTGAGAAACAAGATGATCAATATTGGGGTCAATATCACTAGTACATAGGAGCAAAGTGTTTTCTAAGTTAACGTCTGTAAGCCGAGTACGATGCTTATTTTTATTAATTTTCTTGATTGAAAAAAGCAGCACATTTATTCGTGCTACCGAATGTACAAATTATTTTTCGAGCGAAAACACTCAGCTATGGATACTTTTCTTCGGAAAGGTATGTTCTATAAAATTCCGCTTAGTTCCAAAATTTAGACTTCAAATATGAGTCTTGTTGATGCTCGATCAACTCCATTTGTAGGTTAAGCGGAGCATCTTCGACATTACACCAGTGGCGGCTATTCAGGCGAATTAGGTAAAGTGCTACTTCACCTGGAAAAATAAACAAGCAAACATCTAACTATATTTATTATATTTCTCTGAAAATTTAATTTAAGACCGTAACTTGACTAAAAACTTTCAATCGAACTTTATCATAACAACTATAACAGTGGCGCAAACCGCTTTGACTTTGCTGGAGGTGCTATGTTTAGTTTATGATTTTCCTACTACGTTGCCATGACAACGCGTACGCGATGATGTCTAGTGCATGGAAGAATAATGTTAACCAGCGCCATACAACGCTCTCGCTGAATTGCTAACGCAGTACACTGCACCCACGTGTCGTTCAGTTTGAGGTGGTTGTTTACTTTTATTTTCGCGGATTTCACTGCAACCGGTTAGTTCCTTTGCAGTTTGCTTGAATGTTTTGTGTTATATTTATTTATGGTGTTGTTACAACTTTATTTGGTGTCGGGTTATTAATTTACACTATTGATAAATCCGATTACGGATGTGGTTTGCATTTTGTTGGAAACTTCATTTAATCGATGGAAGGAACAAGATCAGAGTTTTAATCGTCATCCTGGTTTTCGGCGTACAAATGGTTATGTAGTAGTCAAATATTACAAAAATTTTTTGCTGGTCTTATTTACTAGTTTCCAATAAATATTCAGTGTGGAATAAGGTAGGATTTGCAGGTATGTTAAATATATGAATGTCTTTACATAAACATGAAGACTAAAACATTTGTAAAAAATCAAAGCACTATAGCTGACACTTTAAAAGAAAATGCTAAACTATACAAAATATATTTTAACGAAAACGTCCGATTAAATAGACTATTCATGTGCTTGGTAATTGACGCAGTTTTGTACCTTGCAAAACAAGAGTTAGTCTTTCGAGGCCATTTTGGAACTAACTATAAAACTAGCTTTAACAACACTGTTTAGATTTGATATTTGTAAATGGAACATTTGTTGATGTTTCTCTAAATCGGTAATGCGTTTTTATCCTATATTTATCCTTTCTTAACTGGCCTGTAAGTAAATTATATTGAGCGAAATGCTTGGTGGAGTAATGCCGCTTTATATTTTATTCTTTAAAAACAGAAATTCTTTCATTGCACAACAAACACGTAGGTTTACCACTGTGCATGATAAGAAAGTATTTATCAGTCCATTTGTTTTGGAATTGACGATATTCTATGTCCACTTTCCGCGTTTTTAAACATGACATCTTAATAGATTTTTTTGTTCTGAGCTGAATTTGCTTGAATATTTCGCGTGTCTTTTCTTATCTGTTGTTAAGAAGTAATAAGTTGACACGCGCCCTAAGCGGTTTATATATTACCCTCAATAAGCAACTAAAATGTATTCGATATATATATATATATATATATATATATATATATATATATATAAATGAAATTAAATTTGTTTTAAATTTATTCCTACTATCGAACCAAAATACCCAAGAAAACAAAATTAGAATATATATGTATAAAAGGTTCAGAACTAAGCAAAAAAAAATCTCAAAAAATATATACAGAATGGGAGAATATCTGGAAACTATCAATGAAATCAGAAATGTCCGTAATGAAGAGCCAAACACCCGTAGAAATGGACTTACCAATCACCTATGCAAACTAGCAAAACAAAAGAATAGGCTGCAATTCCTCCTTAGATGTAAATCCGAAAATCTTACACCCACTTTTTTAAATATTAATGTAAAACATATAAAATTTTCGAGTGACAACTTAGGAAGGAAATTTCATAATTCTACCATAAAATATTTTATTCTTAACACCTTAAAATTATTAATCAGCGACACAACAATTAACATAAAATTCTTAAATAAAAAAATTATGGAATATAAAAGCAAATTACAAACTATTCACCCCCCAAATATTTTTCAAAATATCGTGAGTCTTGAAACGAATAAATATGAACACCTATTTAATAAGATAAAAAATAATATCAAAAAAATTAAAACTTTGGTTCAAAAAAGTAAAAATACAAAGGACTCTAATAAGATCCACATTGAGGGCGATTGGCTGGAAAATCTGACTAATATCGAAATTCCAAGTTATGCTAATGATATTCTAAGTCTTGGCTCAGATTTTGCATGTCCAATCACCACTTCACAAGATATCCCTATTCCAGAAATTATCTCATCCATTGACACAGCCATTAACAACTTAAATCAGGAAAAAAAAGACGAGATCAGAACAACATGTTGTAATGCCCTCACATCTTACAAAAATAAACTTAATTCTAAAAAATATAAAACGAAGAACCAAAATATAGATAATGAACTATGTAAAAAGTTAAGAAAAACAAAATCCTTTTTAAAAGAGCACCAAAACTTAAAAATCTTAAGACCAGATAAGTCAAACAAAACAGTCATTATGTATGAAAACGAATATGATAATAAATTGGAATCCCTTTTGAACGAGGAAACTTATAAACTCATCTCTAACGACCCCACTAATATACTACAAAAAAAAATTATAAACTAATCAAAATCTGGGAAAACAAAAACTATATTTCTCCCACCATAGCAAAAAATTTAAACATACATAACGCTCAAGCGCCAAAAATATACTGGCTACCAAAACGGCATAAGGATGGTATACCCTTACGGCCTATCATCTCATGTATGCAATCACCTCTAAATGGTCTCTCAAAATTCCTGAAAACTATTTTAGCAAATGTCATAAACAAAACTGATACTTTCATCAAAGACTCTTGGGATTTTAAAGAAAAAATAAAAAACATCCAAATACCAAATAACCACACTTTAATCTCGCTAGACGTAGTCTCACTATATACTAACATTCCAATTGATCTAACATTCGAAATCATCAGGAAAAAATGGAATGATATAAAAAAACATACTGATATCCCACTTGATGAATTTTTAAAAGGAATAGAATTAGTTCTAAAATCCACTTACTTTATGCATAAAAACAAATTCTATAAACAACTTGACGGCTGTGCAATGGGCTCATCTGTTTCAAGTGTCGTTGCACAATTAGTGATGGAAGAATTAGAAAACAACGTTATTAAAAACTTAAATTTTAAACTTCCATTCTTCTACAGATACGTTGATGATTGTTTAACAATCATACCACAAGGAAAAAGCGAATATATCCTTAACGCGTTTAACAATTTTCACCAAAAACTTAATTTCACCATCGAAACTGAAAAAAATAAAAAAATAAATTTTCTAGACATGACCTTATATAACAAAGAAACTTGCATAAAAACAAAGTGGTATACAAAAAATACTTGGTCTGGTAGATACATAAACTATCTTTCGCAACACCCACACTCCCAAAAAAAATCTGTCATTATAGGGCTCGCGGATAGGGCATTCAAATTAAGCGATCTAGAATTTCGACAAGAAGCTATCCAAAAAGCAAAAAATACTTTATTAAAAAACAGCTACCCAATGAAATTAATAAACTCAATTTTTAAGTCCCGATTAAATAACATTAATAAAAATAATTCTAACCCCAGCAACAATCAAAACAATAAAAATAAATATATTTCAATACCCTATATTCAAGGACTGTCGGAAAATTTACAAAAATCCCTTAAAAAACAAGATCTAACCGTATCTCACAAAAGTTACAATACCCTACAAAAACAATTTTTTTCCTCTTTAAAATCAAAAATACCTAAGTTTCAAAAACACACACTATATACAAAATAAAATGCAACGACTGCCCAAAGGTCTATATAGGGCAAACCACACAGTATCTTAAAAATCGTTTGAATGGACACAAGTATGATAAAAAAAATAAAATAGCGCTTACAAATCACGAAACAGAATATAAACATACTTTTAACTTTCAAGATACTACTATTCTAAATACGGAAATTAATGAAAAAAAGAGAGAGTTTCTGGAAATGTTATACATAAAACGGGAGATCAATGCTATAAATGACAAAACAGACATAAAGAATTTGAGCCAAATATATTATAACGTTATCAAATAACTCTAAAACTGACTTCATATATACATTAAATTAAAAAAAAAAAATAAACTAAATTAGCCCCCTTTCTTCTAAATTCAAAAGTAAATAAACAATATATCCCCTTTTAAATAATAAAACAGTTCAAAACAAATCTAATCATCTTTGCTTTTTTAAACTAATGAAGACCAACCATAAATGGTAGAAACGTCTATAAAAATGTAACAAAAATTAAATTAAATTTGTTTTAATTTTATTCCTACTATCGAACCAAAATACCCAAAATTAGTATATATATATATATATATATATATATATATATATATATATATACAATATTTGTATTTCCAGGCTTATTAGCGCAGCTGCATACTTAATAATCAGCTAAAACTTTAGTTACATCTTTCTTAAAGATCATTCTCAGGAGAAAATATTACATTCTTTACAGTTTTTGAAATTTATTGTTCTTAATAATAGGTTGAGCGTGAATAATTCAACTTAACTACAAAACGGTATTGGGAACTTCGTCAGGTTTCTAGTTTCTAGGGGTTGGAAGTAACATTTGACCCGCGGCTTTCGTGGGAGCAGCATGCTATTAATGTGTCCACTCGACGCTGAGCAAGCTAGTTTTCTGATTAAGAAAGATTTCAACAGCAGAACCAAAGGTTATCTCACGCTGACTTACCACCCACAAGACCGCAAGAGCCGGAGACGGCCAGAACCATTTAGTTTTACAATGTTTTGCCGACACAAATAAAAATTCTTGAACCTGAAAGCTTAAAGTAAAAGTTGGAGTCTATCTTAAGTCTTAACAGTGGTGGATAAGAGCTGCCGGCTGCAGAACACACCTAATTTCGACAATTCGTATTTTTTAAAATATTTTTGTATAACAAATAAATCCGAGAATAAATCTCTAACATCGCTATAGATTTTTTCTATAAAAGTAACAAGAACACCGGAAGGTTCACGGCCTGAAGATCTCCAGCGTAGGCTCGTTTTCCGACCAGTGGCGGCTCTTCCATAGTCATTTGGTCAATGACCCCCCAAAAATTTTTCAGAAAATAAATTCGTTGGACCGTCCCTCCTAATAGTTGTAATAAAACGCGAACCCTGGGAAAATAAAATACGCTATACTAAGCTAGGCTGGGCAGTCCGAATTGCCCTGATTAACTTAAAACTTGACGAAAGTACCCGAAGATTTCACAGCTACCGAGCGGCAGCCGAACGTGATAGCAAATGGAATATGAAATCGCGATTTGGGTCATCAGCCGGTCTCTTCTCATAATTCGATCGATCGGTCGCGGCATCACATCGGCATGCGGAAGTTCAATTGTTCAGAGGTCGCGTGGTCTATATTCTAACTCGATATTGTTTCGGACGTTTTTAATCGATAAAAATTGATTTATATACTGTTTTTTGTAATATATATATTTTTTATTTTTATGATCCATGTGTGAGTTGTAAATACACAGGAAATAAAATGTTGGTAGTGACTAGTGCAAAAAAATGGCGTTTTCAACTAAAAAGTGCTTACGAACTTAATTTTACAAAAATAACCATTTTTTGAGGTTACGTCTATGTTTTTGTGAATGTTATTATTAAAATGTCGGTAGTGCAAAAAAATAAACAACTAAAGAGTGCTAACGAACTTAATTTTGAGAAAATAACCGAATTCAAGGTAAGACGTTATTAGTTTCTTTACAACAAACTAGTAAATACGAAAATAAAGAGGTTCATCGTTTCGCAAAAGTGTGAAGCGTTTAGCTAACTGAATATGTGGTTTAAAGTCTCTGATATTCTGATATCAGATTATGTTTGTTTGCTGTTTTCTAATTCACCCATCGTATAACACTTATGGTTATGGCATTATTTGTTGCTATAACAATGAGCCCTGCTGATTTTCGGATATACACACCAATAACACATATGAAAAGTCCATGAAATAGTAGAGACTGACGATCTTGGCAAGGTTATCAAATTTAGTCAATATTCGTTTGTTATCCGGGCCAAGGGTGGCATTTCATGTGGAATATAAAAACATACTTTTTGTCGAGTCTAAAAATATAGTGATTGCCAATAAATATCACTACTAGTACATATTCCATCATTTGTTATTGTATGATTTATATCATAACAAATGATACATACGCAAAATACTGTAATTAAAAAGATATCGGAATGTTATTATTCCATAAAAGCCATAGAAAAAAGTTATGAATGAATGCTTTTGTTTGGAAAAAATATCTTATACTTCCTTTATGTCATAATATCTAGTCTTTTTCTTAAAAGGCAATGTATGTGTTGCACTATCCTCTTTACTGTGTGTTGCAATCTGAAACAATCTGCAGTAGTATTAGCACAACATCAAAATGATGAACTGTAATTGTTAATTTAGTTTTAATTGTTTTATGTATAAGTATTGATTATAATACCGACAAGTTTGACATGATACACAACCTTGTACTTAAGCAATGTTTGAAATTAAAATTATGTTAATTTCTGAGTGCAAGCGTTTTATTTTTTTATTATATGTATTTTACACAAATACAGTATCACAAAATGTTACTTGTATCTTCATTAGCTGCATACATTAACAATCAGCTAAAACTTTAGTTACATCTTTCTTAAAGATCATTCTCAGGAAAATATATTCATTCTACATTTTTGAAATTTATTATTCTTACACTTCTTACTTTCTAACTTTATTGTATCTTTAATAAAAATTGGTATACACAGAAATCCTTCTGGGTTGGGGTTTTCTGTGTTAAGTATAACAGCTTTGTCAATAAGATTTTATAGGTGTGAAGTTAGCAACGATTTTGCCAGCAACGTTTCCGTGGCTGGCAATTCGGTACACTGTTTTTGCAGAGCGGCAAATTCTTAATAATAATTTTTTTATAAAATTAATATTTTAAATTAAACCTATATACCCCTTAAGGAAACCATCCGTGAAAACACAAACAAAATTATATGGGGAAAAGGGGTTAAAATTAATTCTTTAAAAAAATAAAATTATACTATGATAAAGCCAATGCGGCACTACCAAAATTGTAGACTTTTAGATAGCACGCAATTTGCCATCTAAATTTGAACAAGATTCTATGGGGAACAGGGGTTGAAATTCATCCCTTAAGAAATTAAAAAATTATTTTATTATGATAAAGGGGATGCCTCACTACGAGAATTTTAGACTAACATCTTTAGATAGCACGCAATTTGCCATCTAAATTTGAACAAGATTCTATAGGGAACAGGGGTTGAAATTCATCCCTTAAAAAATTATTTTAACATGATAAAGCGAATGAATCGCATTACGAATATTTTAGACTAACATCTTTAGATAGCAAGCAATTTGCTCTCAAAATTTGAACCAGATTCTATGGGGACCTGGGGTTGAAAACTCATTATTATTTTACTATGAACATAGCAAACAATTAGGCCTCAAAAGTTGAACAAGATTCCATGGGCACAAAACTTATTTTACCATGATAAAGCAAATGCCTCACTACCAAATTATAGGAGTAATCTGGTTGTCACAAATAATTAGCTCTTCAAATCTGAACATGGGGTTGAAATTCATATCTTAAGAAATTAAAAAAATATATTAATAAGAGAAAGAGAATGCCTCACTACGAAAATTGTAGACTAACATCTTTAGATAGCACGCAATTTGCTATCTAAATTTGAACAAGATTTTATGGGAAACTGGGGTTGAAATTCATCCCTTAAAATATTATTTTATTATGAAATAGCGGATGCCTCGCTCCGAAAATTTAGGTGTAACATAACTAGGGAGCAAACAATTAGCCATCAAAATTTGAAGAAGATTCTGTAAGGACATGGGGTTGAAATTCATCCCTTAAAAAGTAAAAAATTTATTTTACCATGATAAAGCTAATGCCTCACTACCAAAATAAGAGTAATCTGGTTATGTCACAAACAATTAGCCTTTAAAATTTGGACAAGATTCTATGGGGATATGGGGTTGAAATTCATCCCTTAAGAAATTAAAAATATATTTTACCATGATAAAGCGAATGCCTCACTACCAAATTACAGGGGTAATCTGATTATGTCACAAACAATTAGCTCTTCAAATCTGAACATGATTCTATGGGGTTGATTTTCCATCCCATGACCCTAGAATCTATTTCAAATTTTGAGAGCAAATTGCTTGCTGTCTAAAGATGTTAGTCTAAAATTTTCGTGGTGAGGCATTCGCTTTATCATAATAAAATAATTTTTCAATTTCTAAAAATGAGATTTTTCAACCCCTGTTCCCCATAAATCCTGTTCCAGATTAGATGGTGAATTGCGTCCTATCTAAAGATGTTACTATTCTACAATTTTGGTACTGAGGCAATCGCTTTATCATGGTAAAATAATTTTTTAATTCTTTAAGGGATTAATTTCAACCTCATGCCCCCATAGAATCTTGTTTACATTTATAGGGCTAATTGTTTGTGACATATAGATTACTTCTGTATTTTGGTAGTGAGGCATTTGCTTTATCATGGTTAAATAAATTTTTAATTTTTTAAGACTGAATTTCAAATCTATCTCCTTATAGAATCTTTTTCAAATGTTGAGGGCTAATTGTTTGCTCCCTAATTATGTTGCACCTAAATTTTTGGAGTGAGGCATTCGCTTTATCATAATAAAATAATTTTTTAATTTCTTAAGGGATGAATTTCAACCCCTGTTCCCCATAGAATCTTGTTCAAATTTAGATGGCAAATTGCGTGCTATCTAAAGATGTTAGTCTACAATTTTCGTAGTGAGGCATTCGCTTTATTTTGATGTTTTAAGGGATAAATTTCAACCCCATTTCCCCATAGAATCAATCTTGTTCAGATTTGAAGGGCTAATTGTTTGTGACATAACCAGATTATTCCTGTAATTCGAAAGTGGGGCATTTGCTTTATCATGGTAAAATAAGTTTTTAAATTTTTAAGGGATGAATTTCAACCCCATGTCCCCATGGAATCTTTCAAATTTTGAGAGCTAATTGTTTGCTACGTAAACATGTTACTCCTAAATTTTCGTAGTGAGGCATTCGCTATTTCATTGTAAAATAATTTTTTAATTACTTAAGGGGATGATTTTGCACCCCTTGTCCCCATAGAATCTGGTTCAAATTTTGAGAGCAAATTACTTGCTATCTGAAGATGTTAGTCTAAAGTTTTTGTCGTGAGGCATTCGCTTTATCATATTAAAATAATTTTTGAATTTCAACCCCTGTTCCCCATATAATCTTGTTCAAATTTAGATGGCAAATTGCTTGCATCTAAAGGTGTTAGTCTAAAATTCTTGTAGTGAGGCGTTCGCTTTATCATAACAAAATAATTTTTTAATTTCTTAAAGGATGAATTTCAACCCCTGTTCCCCATGGTATCTTGTTCAAATTTAGATGGCAAGTTGCGTGCTATCTAAAGATGTTAGTCTATAATTTTGGTAGTGAGGCATACATAGGTTTATTTTAAAATATTAATTTTATAAAAAAATAAGTATTAAGAATTTGCCGCTCTACAAAAATAGTGTACCGAATCGCCAGCCACGGAAACGTTACTGGCAAAATCGTTGCTAACTTCACAACTATAAGATTTTAAGGTCTTGGATAATAAAGCATATATTGATTGATTGATTGTAAACATACAGTCGCATGTTAGACATAGCGGCAATCACGATTTCAACAGCAGAACCAGGGATTATCTCACTCTGGCTTACCACAAGACCGCAAGAGCTAGAGACGGCCAGAACCATTTAGTAATTTAGTTTTACAATGTTTTGCCTGCACAATTAAAAATTCTTGAATCTGAAAGCTTAAACTAAAAGTTGGAGTCTATCTTAAGCAGTGGCCGCTCCTCTATTAGGTCATATAATCAGTGACCTCCCAATAAATATTTCCAAACAGAAACAAATAATTAAAATAATACATAATTTATTTTATATCATTTTTTTTTTAATTTGGAAATTCCCTCTATTATTCTAAGCGTATAAACTCGTTGATCGTTCTCTTAATTTCACGACACAGTATCGGTGCCTCGTGTAGTCGTGTGTTTAATGTGCCAGTTGAATGATAGAGTTTATAGTAATACGACGTGGTTTTTTGTTTGCGTTTTTTATTAATGCAGAACACAGCCTTGAAAATCTCACGCGCCGCCACTGAATCCTAAGCTTTTTACTCGCATACAGAATATTTAAACAATGATTTCTCAGATCTATCCTGAAATTGGCCAACTTATATACCTCTATAATTTTCGATTATCTGTAATGTAATCCAGATTTTATTTATGTGTATAATAATAACCTACCATTTCACCTGTAAAATTATTTTCATATACCTATCAATCAACAATAAAAATTCATTCACTCAAGCGTCAGTATTTTTTAAAGTGAAATTCTTTCAAAATGTGCAGGTTCAAAATTTGGGTTGAGGTAAAAATTGTAACTATAATAAAATAATAAAAATATATTAAACTTAGAGTTATTCTCTTTTTTTAAATAGTGTGCGCTATATATTCGCATTGCCCACTATCATTTCATTGGTGCTTTTAGTTGATAGCACAGGAATTAGCAGCTACTATAATTTTTGTTTTTTACTCTAATTCGGCAACGTCCCGTTTTTCTGTGGTAATTAGGTCCAAGTCTAAGTGACAGATTGCCTGTTTGTGTCTATTTGTGTTGTGTTGAAGTTTTGTTTTGAAAGGGGTCTCGCCAGTGTTGCCGGGTTATTACAATTGTAACAGATCTGTTACCTTTTGGAAAGTTTTATTTCTTTTTTACCTTCTGATGAAATCTACTACCTTTTTACGTATGGCTCGAAATAAAAAACCGTAAAACTGAGCAAAAAAATTGTCTATTTAGGAAAATGGCTGAATGACCGAATCACCGTATACTGAATAAAGGTAAGCTTTTTCTTTCTTCTTTGTTGCTCTGTAAAGCTCAGTGTTGTACTAAAATAATCTTCAATAAGAATTTATTGCCTTTCTTCAAAATCTATTACCTTTTCAAACGCCTATCTATTACCGTTTATCAAAATGTTCTGGCAACACTGGGTCTCACCAGATTCACGACCAAAACCTTAGACAAGGAAAGAGAGAGGACGCGTAACACCCGTTTACGGCGCTGGCGCAAATTGAAGCAGAAATTCATTAGGACGCCATTTTATGGTGCCAGACAATCGAGGTGTCACCACAGTTTCTTTTGTGGATTATTCAGCGGAAAGTGTGTTAAAAACTATAAATTTTGTGTTAGAAAAATGGTGGTTTGTTGTGCTTACAACTGTAAAAGTCGGAGTGACAGAAAGGAACCTGAAGTTACGTTTCACAGGTGAGAAATAATAAAGTAATTTCTCAATTGCATTTAAAAAACCATTTATCTCATGTTCTAAGTAGTTATTTGGTATATTTTAATATGATCTAACAGCTGACTGATTTCACGATACTGCGCAGTGTGGGACATAAACATGACTATTTTCATTCATGATTACCTAATTAAGTATTCATAATTGGGTTAATCTCCTCGAGTAAATGTCATTTGAGCAGTGGTGGCGTTCATATATATTTTAATAATTACGCTTATGAAAAATTGTTTATTACTATATTTTTGAACCATAATGTTAATATTGTTATTATTAACTTTGTTTAATATTATTTTATCTAATTACTATTAGTTCTGCAATAGGAAAATTGGTTTATTTTGATAATAAAACATATTCTTTTGAAGTTTCACATAAGTTTTTTTTTAAGATTTCCTACAAATCTGGTAAGGCGAAACTTTGGGTTCAGAATCTGAAACTTGCAGACTGGTCTCCAACAAAGAATCACAGACTTTGTTCCAAGCATTTTGAAAAAAAATTCTTTTATCACATTGGCGAAAGAAATTGTCTTTTGGATGAAGCCGTACCGACAATATTTCCAGAACTGCCCAAATATATGCAACCAAAAAAGGTAAAGTATAGTTTTTGTAACTATCCAAATAACATTGTTTGATTAGTAGAAGTAATTGCTATATTTTTTTTACTTTATTATATAATTTATAAGGTATTTAATATAATATTTATTGTTATTTACTATTACTATAGTTAATTTCTCTTTAATGGTAGGCAAAATTTAATAATTGTTCATGTTTAAACAGTTACACAGTAATACCTCTATGATATGGAAATTGGAGTATATTTGATTGATAAAACAATATATATGCCTTTAAACCACAATTTCTAAACCATCTAGTTATTTATGCCTAAAGTGATATATAAAGTATGCTAATTACAAATCAACTATTTATAGATGTTCAAGATATAAACCTATTATAAACCAAATGTTGAGTTAAAGTGGCACAAAAAACTACTATAACATTTATATAACACACATTTTTTAAAGAAATATTAATGAGACTTGATTACCATTTTATATATTTTGGTTGGAAAAAATGTTACTAATTGGTGTACTGCATATTATTTGACTGTACAGTACTAAAAATTTAACAAATCAAATTGTTGCAGACAACAAAGAGATCTCATGAACAAAATATTCAGAATACTGCCTCCACATCAGCAGTAGCTTCTACATCAAGTAGTACCCTGGAAGTTATCCATCCAGAGACTCCTAGGAAAAAAAAACTACGTCAACAGCTATTTAGGGAAAGGGTAAAAAGTCAGCAAAAAACAAAGAAGATAAAAATCTTGTCGCAGAAAGTACGAAGGTATAAAAAGAAGGTATTGTCATTGAAGCAAATCATAAAACATTTAGCTAGTAAAAATTTGATAAGCTCAGAAAATTCTCTATTACTTTCCAACATGTCTGGAATAACCAAAGAACTGCAAAAACGTAAATTGAAAAAAAATGCTAAATATTCTCCAGAATTAAGAAAGTTTGCAATAACGGTCAGTTTTTTTTCACCTAAAGCTTATGATTACATTCGAAAAGTTTTTGATACTTGTTTACCCCATAGGAGTACCATAGGAAAGTGGTTTAAAAATATAAACGCGGAACCAGGTTTTACCAAAGAGTGTTTTGACACTTTAAGAAAATATGTCCAAATATCTGATAGATCTACTCTCATTGCACTTGTTATTGACGAAATTTCAATTCGAAAACAAGTGGAATGGGATGGGAGAAAGTTTCATGGATATGTTTACTATGGGGTAGACTTGGACGATGATCAAAATGCAGTAGCAAAAGAAGCTTTTGTTTTAATGGCTGTTTGCATAAATGGTACATGGAAAATACCAGTAGGGTATTTTTTTGTAGACGGGTTAACTGGCATGCAAAAAAGTTCCCTTGTGTCTCAATGCATAAAATTAATTAAAGAAACTGGTGCCCATGTATTATCATTAACTTTTGACGGTGCTCCTTCGAATGTCGCAATGGCAAATCTTTTAGGCTGTGTCACAGAACTGCAAAATATGAAAACATATTTTACAATTCGTAACAGCAATATTTTTGTTTTTTATGATCCATGTCATATGCTTAAACTAGTTAGAAATACATTCGGAGAGAGCAAACAATTAGTAGATGGTCAGGGGAATTTAATTAAGTGGGAGTACATAGAAAAATTAGAAAATTTACAACAATCTGAAGGACTTCATTTAGGGAACAAACTTAGAAAAGCCCACATCAAGTTTTTTAAGCAAAAAATAAAAGTTAGATTAGCTGTCCAATTATTAAGCGAATCAGTAGCAGATGCTCTATATTTTTGTGAGGAAACTTTAGGCCTTGAAGAATTTCGTGGTTGTAAGGCTACAGTCAATTTTATTAAAATGTTAAATAATATTTTTGATGTATTAAACAGCCGAACCCTTGCTGCACCAAGATATAAAAAACCCATTTTTAACAAAAATATATTCCAAACTAGGAAGTTTATTTCTGAAGCAATTGATTATATTTCAACATTAAAATTTACAAACAATCAATTACTAATACATTCCAAAAGGAAAACGGGCTTTCTAGGTTTTATAATATCTTTAAAAAGTGCCTTGCTGATGTATGATGAAGCAATTTCAAAAAATTATCTTGTTTACCTTCCATGTTATAAAATTAGTCAAGACCATCTTGAACTATTTTTTTCATCCATAAGATCAAGGGGTGGTTGGAATAAAAATCCTACCTGTAGACAATTTACGGCTGCTTACAAATGACTTTTAGTCCGAGCAGAAATTCGTGAAGGGGGAATGGGGAATTGTATTCCCTTAGATGACATACCTATACTAGTGGGATCAAGCAGGTTTGAAAAACCAGAACTCAATATTGCACCACCTGATTTTCTCCCAGAGGTATCTGAAAAGTATCCAATGTTGCAAAGCATTTGGGAAGATCATGAATATATAATGAATACCCATGTAATTAGTAAATGTTCAAAAGAAATTATAATTTATATAGCGGGTTTTGTATCACGTAGGTTACAATCATTAATTAAATGTGAAATGTGCATACAATCTTTAATTGGGGAAAAAGAAAATTATTTAAACTCCTTAATTTCCCAAAAAAATCGAGGTGGATTAACATATCCCTCTAAAGACGTAATAGAAATTTGTAAATTAAGCGAACATTTTTTGCGAATTTATGAGCACGATATCAAAAAGAAGAATTTTTTAATTATCTTAAAAAGCAAAATTATGTTTAGCTGCATACAATCAAAATATTTTAATTTATTTAAAAGAACATGCATCAGAAGGTACTACAAACCACTTATATTTTTTGATGGAATCTATCATTTTACAGTATTTAAATATTGGTTTGCATTTTATAAGTAAAAGGCAATCTGAAGTAGTAGATCCCATCAGAAGTCAATATACCAAGCTAATTTTGTTTAAGGGACAATAACATTTATTGTATTGGTTTAGCTTTAGTATTTATAATAATGTATATAATTTTTTTAGTTTTAAGTTTTTTGTAATTGTATTTAGTATGTAGAAACCCTGTAAAATATTTCAGCTATATGAAATAAAATATAACGTAATTAAATTATATACCTAGTTTTATTTCAGTATTAAGAAGGTCCATAAATACATAAAAAGCAGAATAGCGAAATACTAATTTTTCCAAGATAATTTACATTACAAAAATTTAAAGCTAACAGGCGCTCGGTAAAAGTTTAAGCAGATTTTAATTTTGCACATGGTTTTCATTTTGATAGAAAATAAATTGCATTTTCGTCTAAAGTCCTCTTACTTATCACCTCTTTTCATATATGCGTCGGTGAACCAAAACGCTAAATAAGTTACATCACAAAAAATGTACATTTATTTCTAATATCAATCATGTGATACGCCACTGAGCAAACATGCGTGGTGCCAGTTGGCCTTCAGTAAAACAGCTGGCGTTATCCGTCCCCTCTCTTTCCTTGTCTAAGACCAAAACAATAATAAAAGACTTATAGGGCACTCCAACGAACTGTCAGTTGAACGTCACCGATCAGATGTTTTTGACAGGCGTAGGACAAACAAATCCAATTTTTTACATTGTAGTATATGGGACTTTTGTTATTTATTTTTGTTTTTTTTACCCTAAAATGCCTTCTTTTTGTTGTATTGCAAATTGTGGATGTAGAGGTATAAAAGACAATGTTACTTTCATTTGTAAGTTTCAAAAATGTTCAATTTTAGAAATGAAAAACGATTGAATGAACTTTCGTCGATGTGGCTGAAGTGGATACTGCAATAAGAAGAGGATTTACGTACTACTAAATTAAATTAGGCCCAAGTGTGTTCAAAACATTTCATATTAATCATTTATTAAAATACTAAAATCAATCTAGCTAGTTAATAATTATTACGATTCTCAAATCGAGACTGATCAAAGATCTAATCGTTGTTTGAAAAAGTTATATTACATTTTGTACTGTTACATATTTCATTCATTTTAGGGGACTTAAATAATTACCAGTATTTGTATGTACCATCTTGAAAAAGATTTGTTTAATTATTTGAACCTTTA
Source organism: Kuschelorhynchus macadamiae (assembly GCA_030620095.1). Lineage (NCBI taxonomy): Eukaryota > Metazoa > Arthropoda > Insecta > Coleoptera > Curculionidae > Kuschelorhynchus > Kuschelorhynchus macadamiae. The sequence goes on along the minus strand of JAUTXW010000896.1, from coordinate 77,786 downwards.
TGCAACTCCGTAATTATTTTTTTGTTTGAGAAAGTGAGGTAATCCTACTTAAAAGACCCATAGTTCTTAAATTCATTATGCGAGTAATAAATTTTTTACATTATATGTTAAACTTCACGAATTCATCATATGTGGAAGTTGGAAGCTTATTACATACTTTAGGAACTAAATAATGTATGCTTTTTATATTGATATTATCCTAGCACGAGAGTGGTAGCTCTGGTCTACAGTTTTTACAATTTTTTTTTATGTATAATAAATGAACCTACAATAACCATATACAGGGTTATTACTTACCTAATACTAAGATTTGCCAAAAGTGTCTGTCGGTAAAACCTATGACCGAATAAAGAAATCTTGTTATGCATTCAAGATGGAAGTTCTTAAATTGTGAAGGGCGGAAATTCCAGACTCATAATTACAAGTACGATAAAGGCATGGACACTCTTTTCAAAATTTTGAGTTTCTCGATAACTTTTGAAAAAAATAGGACAGGAATAAAATGTAACCATTTTTTTTAGGGACTCCACGGTATAATCCTGTCTTAGAGTGCACGTATAAAATTATATTTTTTCTAGACGTAAGTAGGTTTAAGTCTAGTAAAGAGTAAAGGTTTTATTATGCTAAAAAGAATACTTTTTATTCTTATTATATACACTCTGAAAATGTTATATATTGTTTCACTCTGACATGCATGACAATTTATTTAAATAAAAACAAGATTGTTTTATTGATATATGTTTTATTTATAAAAAAAGGATATGTACTGGGTGCAGTAAAAAATATTAAACACACAGATTGAACTAAGTTTAACTTGGATATACATAATTTAAATTGAACAACTAGGTAACTAGCAATGTCCATATTTGTCACTTGGGGAAAGTCTTTTGGATCTACACTACAAAAGGATATAATTTTTAATTATAAAAATATTTTGTTTGCACTTGCTTGGAGACTTTGGCCTTCTTATTTCGAAGCTTCAAAAAGTATTCACTTGTCATAACTAAGTTTAAAGCAAACACACAATTGTAAGAAATGGTCCTGTACTAAATATATATTAAAATACTTGAAATTTGCTTTTAAATTATCACGGACTTAAATCGAAGAAAACAATGTTTGTCCTACGCCAGCCATATTGACAGCAGTCAGCTGTTTTGTTGGACCGCCTAATTTACTTGTAGCTTGTAGTTATGTTTGCTTTGTGGTCTAAATTTCTTTAATGGAAATAACTACTACAGGGTTAGTTTTCAAATAAAAGTACATAGTTATTCTTCCACGAAATCTGTTTTATAAATTTTTTAAAATGGAAGAAACCAAAAGTGTTATCGAAACCGATAGCCTTTATATTTCTCCAGAATTTATAAAACTAGAAGCATATCATGAAATAAAAACCGAAACTGAAGAGGAGGATCACCCAGATTTAGTAGAGGTAGACACAATCACTCAGGATTCGCTCATAAAGGAAGAGATCAACCACCAAGAAAGCAACAAAGAAACTCCAGGTTTATGTGATGACCCAGAGTTACAAATCTGTGCAAAGTCAGACTCCAGTAGAAATTGGACTACTGCAATTGTAGGAATCGGAATATTATTAGATCAGGCTAATGCCTATTATAAGCATTATTTATATAAGCGATTAATATTTAAAGATAAAAATTATGCTAGGGGTAGGAAAGAATGTAAAGAGCAGAAAATATTAACTTACCAGTGTGTGTTTACCTGTCGTGGAAGAATTGAAGTTAATTTAGAAGCATTTATGGACAATACAAATATAGTAGCAGTAAGAACGATTGAAGATTCACATAATTGTGGTCTTCCGGTTAGAGTATTAAGCTTGATTTCAACTGAATCTAATAATGTTCCGCTAGAGGAGCAGTCGAGTTTTCAGTTTGTTCCTGACTATAATTATATTGATTTTAGAGGCTACAGACATTCCAAAAATGGTGGATTCTCCATGGGATCAAAAGGTACAGTTTTAATTTGCTCAAAATATAATGAATTGCGGTGTCCAGGATCCATTGTATTCAATAATGCTTTGGTTGTTGAATATAGAGAACATATTTGTAAAGATTTAAATGGTGACTTACTTAAAAACTTCCATGAAAGATATCCAGATACAGTTGTCATTCATGTTGACGATGATTATAGATCTCTTGCAAAAGCATATTATAATGGATTTTCCTATAGAAAAAATGTTCAAAAAATCTGGATTCAATCATCATCTAAATGGAAATGTGCTCAATCATCTTGTCCAGCTCATATAAAAATTGAGCTAGACAATACCAATCAAAAATTCTGTAAGATGAAAATGTGTGGCGTTCATAAATGTACTGATGAAGTATTGACTGAAAATGAGGAAGATTTAAATGAATGTTCCAAAGCCAAGGTTGCGAAAAATATAAGGCCTAGATCTAAAGAGTTTACTGTGAAGCTAAAAGATTTTCGTTTTCCTATTTATGACCCTGTGCCATTAACAGAACAGAGTTGTTATGAAATACCAATTTCAGAAAAGTTATGCTCAGAAGAAACCGATAAATTTCAATTTATAATATTTAGAGGTTATCAACATTCAAAAAAAACTATACTGGCTGATAACACCATAATTTATGAATGTTTTATAGACAGGGGATGTCCTGGTATGGTGATGTATAAAGACAAGAAAGTTATATCTTATAAAAATCATATTTGCAAAACTTCTGAAAAGGAATGTAAAGGTGAAGCTCGTGTTAAACTAGAGACTGGTGATAGATCAACTTTAATTCTAAATTATAATAGTGATAAAAAGTGTGAGGAATTTTCTTTCGAAGGATTTAGGTATTGGAAATCGTCTACACAAAAGAGACGGAGAAAAGAATCTTCCAATGTGGAAACAGAGCTATCCACATGGATTTGCATTAAAAAAGTAGATACTGGATGCCCAGCTTCATTCAGTCTCAGAACTTCTATAAACAACAGTGAGAAATGTCAAGTAAAGTCTATATTGATGACTGAAACGGGAACTCACAGTTGCCATCAGGGGAATAATGAAGACTTAAAACCAGGGATGTCAGAAAAATTGTAATCATGGGTTGTATGTGTGAGGGGTTGAAGTCACCCACATTTCATAATGCTTTTAGCTGAATCAGATATATAATTTTAATACATGCATTTCCACACCCAAGTTTGTCATATCACAAAGTTTCACGAATTTCTTTTCTTGTCGAAAGGAAAAATAATATCATTTCTTCGAAATAATAAAGAAGTATACAACTATATGATGAAACTTGGATGCAACTTAGAAATAAAAATGTGGCCCACCTTGGCTCATATATGGAATTGCAAAATGCTTTTCCCTACTTGTTTTTCAAAATTAAATAGTATTTTGTAGTGGAAGTGGCATATATTTTAAATAAATTCAGAATGGCTATCCATACCAACTTACAAATCTGAAACAAAGATTTCTATTTTAAGAACACACTTAATAATTCATCATTTAGACATAACAGTAGGGGCATACAACTAATTTCAGATAAAGTTTATACCGAATAATATTAATCTACAAAGAACTAATTTTAGAAATCTGTGTGGAGTTAAGTTTATCATAAATAAAAATCCCCAACATATATTTAGTGCCACTTTTATCTTTTTACAATTATGTGTTGCTATAACAATGAGCACTGCTGATTTTCAATATTAGAGCACCTAAAAACTTCTTTGGGAAGACCATGTATGAATTAAGAGTGACTATCGATTTTGGCAATGTTATCGAAATTAGTCAAAATTTCCCAAACTCTAATAAAGCTAATTAATAAAACTCTTAATAAAGTTATTGGCAAGTTTGTTGCAGACAAATATAGAAGACTCGATTTTAAATTTGTGCATAAGCAGATATCTCATGTAGTATATTAAAAATGTATTTCCTGCTACATATTTTGTGAACCTGCCTTCTTAGATCCAGAGTCGCCACTGACACAGGTTTCTTGTTAATTATTTAAAATTTGTAGATGATAAAATATTTCATATATACTGTAAAGTGATGACTGAATGCTTTTGTTTTGACTAAATATCTTATACTACCTTTATATCATGTTTAGCCTTTTTCAGATGTTTAGGCAATATAGCAAACTGCACTATCCTGTTTACTGCGTGCTGTAATCTGAAACAATTTGCAATAGTATTAGTATAACACCCAAATAATGAACAGTAATTATTATTTAGTTTTAATTGATTTATTTATATTTATTAACTATTAATTACAATACTGACAACATAAGTCCTAGACAGATATAGAACCTTATACTTAAGCAGTGTTTGAAATTAAAATTATGTTTGTTTCTGAGTGCAAATGTTTTACTCTAAATTGTTTTTTTTGTTATATGTATATTACGCACATCCAGTATCACAAAATGTTAGTTGCATCTTCAAATGATATTATATCATTAAAGAATCCTCAAGCCTCTAAATTATGCACTTTTATTAACTTACATACCTATAAATGACATGCCAATTAGACCAGTTGTATCCTATATGTGAAAACCAGTACTAGTTGTTTCTGATAACTTAATACACATTTTAGTAAAATATTGCAATTTTAAACCTAAATACAGTATAAAAAAATAGTTTTCAAATAATAAGTAAAATCAACAATTTATTTATTGCAAGTAACGCTAAACTAATATCCTTTAATGTTCAAAATTTATTCCCGAGTATACCGCCATCTGATTTATACTATTATCTGAACAACTTACAAAAAATTATGTTAATCCAATTTATAAACATCTTAGAGACCTTGTCGACAAAATTATTTTGAATTTAATGAGAACTATGTATATAAGTACGGAAGATTTAATAAAGGGCCAATTTGCGCCAAGATTTATAGGCCATTCAGAAACTAAAATTCAGTAATATTCTCTTAGTAAAAATTTCATTTATTGGTATAGGTATGTTGATATATTAGCATGTTTTACTGGTACCCACAGACAATTAAAATAATTTTTAGATTATATAAATAATATACACAAAAATATAAATTTTACAGTTGAATTAGAAAATAATAGAGAAATTAATTTTTTAGACTTAACAATAACTATTAAGAATAATAAACATGAATTTTAAATTTTCCATAAGACATCTCATACAGACATTACAATACACAACACTTTCACAAAATCATCCTTTTGCACACAAAATATCGGCATATTTTGTTCATTGATTGATCAACATTCAACGTACCTCTAAGTGAACGTTATACTAGAGTTAAATATAATAAAACAAATAACGGTTAATTACGAAAATTACGTCTATGAAAATCTCATAGACAAAATAGTAAAAAGAAGCAATATAAAAAAGCATTAGAGTTCATTTATCCTACTAATAAGTTCTATGAAAATACTTAATGTCATGTGTGTACCGTTACGAATATTTGAGGTAAATACAAGGGACATTTTTATTTTTAAACATCCGCATGCGTTCCGTCGCTTGCCGAGTCTTTCATATAACAGTCCTTGTTTTAATATAATACACTTTTTTATAGATATGCTTTTTTGTCATCCCAGGAAAAGGACCTAACTAGGGCTAACCTCAACGGTATCCGCTTTTTAAATCACAATTTTTTGTCCTCAAAAAAAAATTCCAACCAAGACTCGGCCGATGTTTAAGAATAAAAAAATTGGGTAAATAAACAATACAAAAAGGAGCAACAGCAATTAATCCCTGTGCTCTCACATAAACCACCAATGAAATGATAGTCGGCGCGGCGTCGCTAACAAATAGCAGGCGCCAATTAACGAATATAATAGTAAAAATAATAATTGCAACTTTAATACAATTTTATTGTTTTAGTATAGATGTACTTTTTTAAATCAATACCAAAAAAGGTCATCATGGCTAACCAAAAATGCCGTCCAATATTTGAAACACTACTACAAACAAATTATTGTTTTAAAATATATACACTCTCAACCCAAAAAACAAGACCTAACCAAGCATCAAAAAACGAACTTTGCTGATACTCCGATATTTTCAATAACGTCACCAATTTAAGCAAACCGCCGCAAGTGACGTCATAGTCACGAAATCATTCAGTACAGGTTTTATGTCCGTTACTTGACGACAACCGTTTGCTATATTTAAATTATATCATGGCTGAAAGAAACAATTTTGGTAATTTATGGCTGAAACCGTTCAGCAAACTAGAAAGAAAATATATCAATTATTTATGTTTTCTTCTTTGTTAAAAAAAACTGACTCTCCCAAGGTAAGTTATGTTTAAAAATGTCCACTTTACGATGTTCCGCGGGAATATCAAAAAAACTGCAAACATTTGTAGAACTTTTTTTCATATCAAACTCATAATTTTGTATGAATTGTTTTAAATGTCGAACTGCGTTTTTGGTTATTAGGTCTTCTTTTTTAGATTGATGTAAAAAGTGAATCTATAATAAATCAATCAAAATACATTTGAGCAAACTACCGTTGCCAACAGTCAACAGAGGGCAGTGGCTTGTCTATATGTTCTCATAAATGGTTGTCCCAAAGTGTACTTTTGTACCCAATACCCCAATACAATTTGGCAAATTTGGAAAATATTTGGCACCATGGAACCTCTCGTCTTTTTATCATAACAAATAACATAATAGGCAATTTATCATAACAAATAACATAATAGGCTTTTTAAATAATCTTTTTGTGTTACAAGTCATAACATATTAGGATTTTTACGTCAGGGTGTGTGGCAGCATTGATTCAAGGTCACAAAAGAACGAAGTGGAAGAGCAATAGGCGCATGGCTCCATAGAGGAAGAGTCATCTTTAATCTCGAGCGGTCGGGTAAATATTAGATGAAATTGTATGTTTTCTCTCTCTCGCTAAGATCCCGGCTCTCTCAATGACTAATCCATAACATTCCTTCTCCGTCTGTCCAGGCTGGTTGTTTATTTGTATGCTTCTAGCTAACAGTATTAAAAGCGGAAAGTCTAGCTATTCAGTCGGTCGAAGTTAATGATTCGAGTTTGAATAAAGACGGTTTCTTTATTTAAGGAATATCATGGGTAGCAGTAGCTTGTTTTACGTTTTTGTATTGTATGTTAACGGATTAATTGAGTTAAAAGTTGGAAGTGTATGAAGTCAGTTCAACCACGAAGTACACAATAATGTTATTGTTAGCAGTCGTACGAAATATCCATGCGCGTGCAGGGAAGCTAGATGGGGCACGGGCAGGTACATGGTTGATTATCATATCTACTGGTGTGAACTTGGCAGCCGAAAGTTAGCAGTTAAGATGCCGGCGGCAGCCCAACAGCCAATGGCGTCGGACATACTTTGATAATAATAATATTCTCTAAGAGTATAATGCATTTCAGTTTTTTGAAATGGCGATGGAACCTTCCGTCAATAAGAAGTGGTTTAAAATTTGTACTATTTTAGTCGGCATCAATTTATTCTTAATTTTTCGAACAGTAACATAAAATTCAAAGATATCAATATTTTTTGTATGTGTTTAATATTTATTTAGTAAATAAGGACTATAATTGCAATATAATATAAAAATGCAAAGATCCTATATTTTATTATAAGGCTTACATTTTATTTTTTGTTATTTATCATTTGGGCCAATAAATACCAATTTGTTTTTTTTTCACACGACCTGTTTTAAAAACGATATTATAATTTAATAATAGTTCAGTTTATTTTTATTATTAATAAATATGTTTAATATTAATAAATATGTTGACATACTTTCCAGTTTCAATTTTTTAAATTAGCTAATAATTATTAAAATTGCCTATCATTCCTTTATTTTCATGGGTGACATAATGTTCAAAATACAAAATAGTAATGTTGTTAAAAAAGAAATCGCAAACGGCAAACTGAGGATGTATGGGATCTCCTAATCATTACTACATGTAAATCTAATTTGGTACACTTTTACGAAATTTGGTACAATTCAAAATAACCGCCTGATACAACAATGTTAAGCTACGGACCGAACAACCCTGTTTTTATATCACTCAAATCAACATTGACCAAAACAATAATAAAAGAAAGAAAGAAAGAATAAAAGTTAATTTTTTTCTTTAAGTTTTACATTATAAAAATGAAAACCAACTAATCGTGAGACGTAGTATTTTTCGTATAAAAATACCTTGTGTTTCTTCGACATGGATGTACAAACTAGGAGTATTATCGAAATCGATGGACATTATCTTCTACCTCCTATAGGATGTATAAAACGAGAAACTTGTAATGAAATAAAAACCGAGATTGAAATGGATGATGACTTTTCAATAGAGGAAAATTTATTATGCCACGATTTGGAGATAAAGGAAGAAATCAAGCAAGAAAGCAATAAAGAAGACTTCGATTTATGTGATGAACCACCATCATTTTGTTCAAAAAAATCAAAGTGTTGTGTGAAATGGTCTGTTTTAACTGTAGGAATAGAAATATTCTTAGATGAGTGTAATGCCTATTATAACCACTATTCATATAATATTGTGAAACATAGATATAAAACACCAGGTAAGGACAAATATATAACAAGCAGAAAGCAGGGAATATTTACTTACAAGTGTGTCTCTAGAACATGCCATGGCAGAATTGAAGTTAATTTTAGAATATTTAAAGATAGTAGTACCAATAAAGTAGGAATAAAAACAAAGAACGATTCACACAACTGTGGTCTTCCAGTTAGAGTATTAAGTTTCATTTCAACTGAATCTAATAAGGTGCCCCTAGGAGAGCAGTCAAGTTTTCAGTTGGTTCCTGACTATGATTATATTGATTTTAGAGGTTATAGACATTCTAAGACTGGTGGATTTTCTGTTGGATTAAAAGGTACAGTTTTCATTTGTTCAAATTATAATGAATGTCGGTGTCCAGGATCCATAGTATTCAATAATGCTTTGGTCACTGAATATAGAGAGCATTTTTGTAAAGATTTAAATGGTGACATACTTAATAAATTCTATAATAAATATCCAGATACATTAGTAATTCTTTTTGATGATGATAAAATATTGCTTCCAAAAGCATATTATAATGGATTCTCCTATAGGAAAGACTGGCTGAATTATTCATCTAATTGGGATTGCTCCCAATCCTTTTGTCCAGCACATTTGAACCTAGAATTCGATGACACCAGTCAAAAATTCTGTAAGATGAAAATGTATGGCTTTCATAAATGTATCAGTGCAATATCGAGTGAAAATGAAGTGGGACATGTAAATGATTGTGCCAGACAAATGTCTGAAAAGTTTTCAACTGTCAAGCTTAAAGATTTCCGTGTACCTATTTTTGACTGTGTTCCATTAACAGAACAGAGTTGTTATGAAGTACCAGTTATGGATAAGTTATCCTTGGAAGAAAGTGATAATTTTCCTTACATTATTTTTAGAGGTTATCAACACTCAAAAAAAGCTATATTGGCTGACAGTACCCTAATTTATGATTGTTCTTATGTCAAGGAATGCCCTGGTATGGTGATGTATAAAGACAACAAAGTATTTTCCTTTAAAAACCATATTTGCAAAAAATCAGAGATGGAATGTAAAGGTGAAGCCAGTGTTAAAGTAGAGCCTGGTGATAGATCGACTTTAATTTTAAATTACAATAGTGAAAAAATGTGTGAGGAAATTTCTTACAATGAATTTAGTTACTGGAAATGGCGTAAACACAATCTACCAAGAATGCAATCTTCTGTTGTGGAAACAGAGCTATCCACATGGATTTGCATCAGAAAAGTAGATACTGGTTGTCCAGCTTCATTCAAACTTTTATAAACTTTTATAAACAACAGTGAAAAATGTAAGGTAAAGTCTGCATTGATTACTGAAACAGGAATTCATACTTGTCATCAGGGGGCATAAAATAGATCCAAGAGAAATATGTGGCAGGTAAAAGGAGTTGTCTTATTTAAATTTACAGAAAAAAATAAGTAATTATTTTTTTTACAATTTTTGATTGAAGGTTTTGTTGGAATCCAGTCCATACACTATATATATTTAAAATAGCAAGTTTTTTTTTATTAGTCAATATTTCAATCTCGGTGAACCCTATTCTAAGGGTTATCTATCGGGTTATAAAATATAAAACTTTTAGATGAAAGAAATTCATACTAAAATAATTTTGTAGGAACACTAAATACATATTGAAGTTTCTGTTTAATTCTATGTTATGTGACAGTCAAAATATCTACAATCTACTAAGAGAGGTAACTGCATTGAATAGAAACTCTAATATCTATACACCATTCCTAGACAATCCTGACAAAGTATGTCACCATTAGACAATTTGGTTTTACAATTGGGCGATCCACTGTTGACGCGGTATTATCAACTTAAAACTACTTAATAATTTTAATAACAAAATAAAATCTATGGGAATTTTTTTTGACTTTACCAAAGCATTTGATACTATTAATCATCAAATATTACTTAATAAGCTAGAACATTATGGTATAAGAGGGTTGGCATTTGGCTGGATCGAGTCTTATTTGCCAAATAGAACCCAGGCGGTCAAGCTGAGCTCTAGTAATGGTGTGACTATCTCTAGTTGGCTTGATACTCCAACGGGTGTACCGCAGGGCAGTGTTTTAGGACCTATTCTATTTTTAATATTTATAAATGACTTACCTCTTTTTGTAAATAACAGTTATATAACCCTATTCGCGGATGATACATCTGCAATAGTGGTGCAAATGATTATGATTTGCTCTATCTTAGAGCTAATCAATGTGTATGTGATGTTTCCCTGTGGTGTGACAGGAATGGTCTGTGTCTAAATGGTACTAAGACCAGCACTATGATTTTTACACCTATTAGAGTACATCTGGATAGATCTCTGCTGATAAGAGATAAACTTACTAACATTAAGCAACTAGAGACCTTAAATTTTTTAGCTCTTACTATTGACCAACACCTTTCATGGAATAGCCACATAGAATATGTATGTAATAAACTTTCTTCAAATAACTATGTTATACTACAGTTAAGGAACTTTACTGATTTAAACACCACAACTCTAGTAGCATTTCAAGGGTCCTAATTAGCCAAAAATGTATAATAAGAAGTATGTTTGGATTTGCTTTTAGAGCTTCTTGTAGGGAGATATTTAGGTCTCAAAAAATATTAACGGTCATTAATCTATATATATTACAATATGCTTGCCATGTGCATCAGCATATTGACAAATTTCCAAAATGGAGTGACCTGAACCTCTATAAGATGAGGGGCTCTGAAAGACTATATTCCCAGCTCTAGACTGATCCAGGTGCAGGGGGGTCCTGAAATTTGTTCCTTGAGGATTTTTAATCATTTGCCTTTTAACATCACTAGTGTTAATGATTCCAAGGTTTTCAGGTATAAACTAAAGACCCTACTACTGGCTGACCATCCGTTTTATTCACTGGATGAATTTTTTAACTTTAATTTTTACTTATGTTTTTTTTATATGACAATAAGGAAATAAACAATTTGAATTTGAATTTGAATTGTTTTAGTATGCATTCTTTAACCCAAGGCATCTTAATTTTACATTCCTGAGAATGAGCTCATATAGGTTGAAACATTGGTTATTACAAAAAACTTGATGTTATTCCTAGTATAATTTTTTGACGTCATTCGAACCAAACCTGTACAATATTTCATAAATGATAAGGGTAACTTAATGTTTATGTTTTGACTATTTATCTTTTCCTACTGCACATCAGTGATCTAGCTTTCTTCTACCAGCAAACCTATTGATAGCGATGCTAAGGATAGTACACTACACTCTAATATACAATTTCCCAAACCTGTCTTCAAGACTGAAATTGACTCGGAAATTGATGATAGATGTAGCGTAATAACTTTATCCCTAACTGGACCTCATTAAAATAGTAGAATGGGGAGCAAAGAACCTTGTCCAGTTTAATGCCACATTCATGTTTATTATCTCACAAATTATCTCCCATTTAAATATGTGTTCAAAGGGCCTTGGTTTTTGAGATACATGGTGTTACAGTTTCATTTTTTTTTTAATTATTAACTGTCTCAAAAACGAAGACCTTTCGAACACATGTATGTGAACTTTTAATCCTAAAATGAACCAAAGAATTACATCCTGCATTTTTAGCAACCAAGATAAAAACAGGAAAAATAACATAAAATTTTAAATGTGTTGAGCCTTAGCATTTTGTTAACTAAAGTCTAAACTGTTCTAAATATCAGATTAAAGTAACAAACCAAGAAAATAAAATTGAATCTGATTTTCTATATAAAAACAGCCAGTGATGTTGCAGTGATAATTTTGAGGAGGGGAGTAAAAGGGGTAGCAACCTGGAAAAAAGTAACACCTAGTAGATTTTTTAAATTTGTTATAGCCATTTCGTAGACATTACTAGGTTGCAGGTAACTACTCTTCTTAGTAAATTAATGCTTGTCTTGACCTCTGTTTTGACTAATTATCTTATACTTTGTTGTATTTATATCATTATTTATAGTCTTAGTGTTATTCATATTTAGGGAAATGAAGGTGAATGTGCCTCCTTGGTAGACTGAATTACCACCTAAAACAATTTGCAATAATATAATAAAACATATTTTCATAATATCTACAGAATGTTTTATACAGGTAGAACATTGTAGACAAAGCAGTGTTTGAAATCAGAATTATATTAATATTTGCTAGGTTCAAGCTTTTTACTTTAAAATAATGTTTTAACCTCAATTTAAATTTTATGCAGGTATTCAAATTTAGGATGGATTTGTTTTATTGACCAACATTATTTAAAATCACATAAAGAATGAGAAAATACAAAATATTAGTGGCATCTTCAAGGTCCAGGATTATTGCGTATTGCCAAAAAATGTAAATAACAAAACAAATGAATATCACAAAGTAAGTATATAACACAAACTTGGTAAATATTTAATGAAGATTACAGAAAATGTATTGAAAATAACAGTGGTCATATTCAGCATTTGAAAAACAAAGTTGAATTTTCATAAATTATTTTGTTAAAAAAAAAAGATATTTTTTGGTTCTATTTTGTTTATTTATGTGCAAGTGCGGTCAACACATCTTATATTTTTCAATTCAGAAAAAAAATCTATTAATTTTTGTTTCAATATATAGGGTGTTCCATTAAAGATTTACCAAGTTTGTATTTTATACTAACTTTGTGATATTCATTTGTTTTGTTACTTAATGTTTTCTGGCAATCTAGGATAAACCCTACAATTTTCGCATTCAAAGTTTTTTCTACCACATATATTAAACGAAGTAGGCGCAGTCTAACTCTTAGAAATTAAACACCTATCTGCACTATTATAGTATATATGTTACATATTATTTACGTTAACAGGAAAACTACATTTCTAAATAACAATAAACTAAAATAGAGTATCTATATCACATTCCATATTTGATATTAAGTAGTTTTGAAGATTATGTTTAAAAGATTTTATTATCCTGTAATTAGTTTATAAAATTTATAGGTCCAAAATGTAAAATCAATTGATGCGTTAGTTCTGCTCTAAAATACAGATTATTTAAATGATTAAATATATTACCTTGGAACATTTTTTTGAGATATGGTTTCAGTTCAAATTAATAAAAGCCTATTTTCAAATATGTTTTAAATATTACCCCAAACTGATAGAAAGTAGTGCTCTACTTCTTTGTTTTACTTACTTTTAATTTTATAAATGTTAAACCAGTCTTAATTAATTTGTTTAAGTGAAATAATTGCCAAAACTAGTGTTATTTGTATCGTTCAGTTTCAAATGATTTCATTTATTTAATATATTTTTGCTTTTAGAAGCAACTATTTGGGAATCAGTCAATATGATGAAGCAGTTGAGGTAGCAGGATTATGTCTGAAGGGAATGATCAGACAGATATTTGTTAGGGGATGCAAGATAACCTTCTGACATTTCAGGACTAGGGTGGCTTCAATAGCATGAGTTTGAACATCAGCAAATGTAAATATATTCAGTTTCCACAGAAAAAATTCCCAATAATGAATTCATACAATTGAGTAGTTTTCAACTGAAACATTTTAGGATCTGGGGGTAATTTTTTATGTAAAATTATGTTTATTGATCATGCCACTCACTGCCGCAAGAAAGCATTGAAAATGCTCAAGGTTGTAAAACATCATACTAAAGACTTCAGTAGTGTAATTCCTCTAAATGTTCTTCTGTGGTTCATTCTCAGTTAGACACCAGCATTTGTACTTGGTCTCCACACTTCCATGTCCACGAATCGACTGGAATGCATTCAAAAGAAATTTTTGATATATCACGTTTAAGTTTAAGCTCAGCATTTTTGATGAATATACTAAATATGCTTCACTATTAGCCCTTTTAAATTTGAAAATGTTTGTGGAGAGAAGAAAAAATAATCAGCTCACTATCTTTAAACTGTTACAACCGGTTGCACAAAACTTAATTGCTATTTAGAATATTTAACCGAGCTTTCGGATTTGACAAGCTGCTTATAGAAATCTAGGAACTCGCTGTCAGATTTGATATTCCGTTACAGATTCCAAACTTTAATTGAGCTTTCTGCAACCAGCCATTGACAGTCAAATAGTAAGTGTGGAGTTGCTTGTTTATGTCTGAACAATTGAAGTCTTTATTATAATGTCTGTGATATTGTCAGTTTTCAGACTGATTACTTTGTAGTAAATACCTAGATAGGACATTTGAATTTATTTTTTTATCTGTATTTGCAACTTAATTTAGTCAACTGGAATCTGTAATGAGAAAATGTAATTGGCTTGTCTGTTAATAAATAAACAAATTAATGTTTCATGTCTTATATTTAATATACATGATAAAATATATTCATTCAAGTTTATATAAAAGTTATTTAGAAAAGCCAGATAGGTAGCATTATTTTGGTTGAGCTTTTTACAGTGGCAGGGCTACAAATTTTGGGTCTCCCCGTGGTTTTTGGTAAGGGCCCCCTGTCACATGAGAACAATAACTGATGAGAAAAAAAGGTCCTTTACTTGTCAATAAATGTAGCCCCCAAAGCATAGCCAGAAAATATATGATGACTAAAAAAAGGTCGTCCTTACTCTCATAATCCCCTTAAGCTCATCTGTAATTATCGCTGGGTCCCCTAACCTTGTTATCGTTAATGAAGGCAGTTTGGCCATAGTTGATTCTATGATGTTGTTCGTAAAATAATTGAGTTTGTCTCGTACGCCTTAATGGAACTAAGAATAACATTAAGCCTAATAAATTACTGCAATCAATAAAACCGTTAATAAGTTTGTAAAGAAATAGCAGATAAGCATTTCTGCGTCGATGCTCCAGGCTTTTGAAACCACAAAGCAAAAGCCAGGTATCATATGGTAAATTATGATATGGAAAATGGTGTTTATACAGTAAGTATTTAACAAACTTATTTTGAATTCGTTCTAGTCTATTTACATGACACGCATAAAATGGCGACCATATTAGTGAGCAATACTCTAAAATGCTGCGAACCAAACAATTGTATAAAAAAATAAGTGCCTTCGTGTCATAAATATGTTTAGTGGTCCTTACAATAAAACCAAGCATTCTAAACCCCTTCAGAACAATGCTATCAATATGAAGGTTAAATGTCAAGCCGGTGTCAAAAATTACTCTCAAATCGTTAATGGATGATACATTTTCATTATTTATATTGATAGCATATACTATTCTGATTGGTTCGCGACGCTTATAGATTTACATTTCGATGTGTTAATTGTCAAGTAATTTAAATTACACCATTCGTTAAATCTATTAAGATCAGACTGCAAACATTCAGAATCAGGCTTTGCAATAGCAAAAAATTTTAGGTCATCTGCATACAAAGGACAATAAGACGATTTAAAACATGAAGTGACGTCGTTCATGAATAATAAAAAAAGTACAGGCTCCAGATGAAAACTCTGTAGAACGCCTGATGTTACAAACACTTCACGTGAGACAGAACCAGACACCACTACCCGCTGACGACGCTGGGTCAAATATGATTTGATCCATCCGAGATAATTACCAGAAATACCCATTTCATACAGTTTGTGCAACAGTAGAGCATGGCAGACGCTATCAAAAGCTTTAGACAGGTCAGTATAAATGCAGTCAATCTGATGTTCAGCCTTGACTGAGGAAACAAGACAATTTTGATACTCTGCAAGGTTAGTAGTAGTTGAGCGGCCTCTGAAAAAACCGTGCTGTTCAGATGCAAGGTATTTTTTGAAAGTATCAGAAATCTCCTCAGTGAGAATAGCCTCAAAGAGTTTAGGCATGACGGAGAGTAGTGATATTCCTCGATAATTGTTAATATTCATTCTGTCACCACTTTAAATATAGGAAAAAGATTAGAATGTTTCCATGTTACAGGAAAATAGCTGGCGTCCATTAACCTTTGAAAAATAATCATTAGTGGTTCAACAAGTGATCTGCAACAGCTCTTCAGTAAAGCAGGTGATATGCCATCTGGTCCAGCCCTCTTTGAAACATCTAAATGCATTATTTTATTCTTTATTTCTTCATGTGTAAATGTATGGAATGTTAAGGTAGTAAAAAATTTGACTGAGTTAAATTTAGGTAATTTCAAAATCTGTGTATGAGGAGTAGCAAGATTGAAAATGCGAAGCAAAGGCATTTGGTACATCATTAGCGTTATTGAGTGATTGATTGCTATACTGCATTACTCTGGGTAGATTATAAGTATCTTTTAAACTATTGACATATGACCAAAAATGTTTGATGTTTGTAGGGATTAAATGTTCAATATTACTAACAAACATAAAATAACATAAATCAGTGTGAAATTTGACCTCGCGTTTAATATTTGAGTAGACATCATAATCACTCTGTAAACCAGACCTCTTGAACTTCTTATGAAGCTTATTTTTCTCAGCGACAAGGCGTCGAGGTTCCGTGTCAAACCAGGAAGGGTATTTTTGACTTTTAATGGTACGTAAATATCTTTGCCTTTAAAGAGAACATCATAGAATTTCTGGATCGCCATGTCCATATCCGAGATAAATTTTAAAAAAGACCAGTAAACACTTCTACAATCTTTTAGAATCAAAACTACTAAAAAACGGTTTTGTTTTTAAAATAAAATGAAATTGAAAAAATATTACTTTGTTTATGTTTCTTCTACAATGCATTAATTCGAAAATTATGCAGAATGTAAAATATATGTAATTTTTGTTCTTGCGTCTGTGCATAGCTTTGTATTGTTGGTTATTTGTTACAAGAATTAATAAAAAAAAAGATAGAGGAACAGTTTCTGGCCCCTTTTATTATTTTAGTTTTTGATATCCATTTAATGAAGAAACTTGTATTGATTTCCAACTGCAATATCTCGATGACTACAGACCAGATATATTATCTTTTCTATTTTCTTGCAGACACAAATCGCCACTTTTGACACGTTTTCGCCTCAACCAGTGGCGTATATAGACTTTGCTTTTGGGGGGAGGTTTTGAGACGACAAGATTCAACAAAAAAAAAAAGGTCTTTACTTGTATCATGAACCTAAAACACACTAACACTGGCTCTGGGGAAAGGTCCCTATTTTATACTATTGTACCATTTAAGCTTATTTAAACAATAGAGACTCTGAGGGGAGATTTTTTTAACACCCTCCCTTTAAATACTCAAGCTAAAATATCAAAATAATTAATTCAAAAATATCACATTAATTCCAAAAATCAAGACAATCACAAGAAAAACCTTTACTTAATTAAAAGTTAACAGTGTTCGGGGTGTGCATAATTTGCTGACCAGAATAAAAAACGTGCTACCATCCTAATGTATTGAAAAAACGTCACCAAACTTTAAGCATGTAATTGGCTTCTCTAGCAGGACACGCTACCATAAAAATAATTATTTAATTTAGCCTTTAAGGGCTACTTTACTTTTACCACCAAACTTAATGAAAATATAGTCCTAAGAGACACTCTACAAGGGATTTAAGCTACCGTAAAAATAATTCTTTCATTCAGGCCTTAAGGGCTACTTTTCTCTTACCAAAATTTATAAAAACCCTGCGACCACCGCTATTTATAAACCAAACTCAACGAAAATATAGTCCTGATACACTATACATCTGCTTTAAGTTACCGTAAAAATAATTATTTAAATCAGCCCTTAAGGGCTACTTTATTCTTAAATATTTTTACTGAAACCGTTCGACCACCTCTATTTATAAATCAAACTCAACGAAAATATAGTCATGAGAGACAATTTACAGGGGCTTCATGCTACCATAAAAAATATTATTTAATTCAGCCGATAAGGGCTAGTTTACTCTTAACAAAATTTACTAAAACCGTGCAAACACCGGTATTTATAAACCAAACTCAACGAAAATATAGTCCTGAGAGACAATTTACAGTTAAGTTACCCTAAAAATAATTATTTAAATCAGCCCTTAAGGGCTCCTTTACTTTTTCAGATTTTTACTGAAATCGTGCGACCACTGCTATTTATAAATCAAACTCAACAAAAATATAGTCCTGGGAGACATTTTACAAGAGCTTTATACTACAATAAAAATTATTATTTAGTTAAGCCCTATGGGCTACTTTGCTCTTAGAAAAATTTACTAAAATTGTGCGACCAGCGCTAATTATAAACCAAACTCAACAAACATGTAGTCCTAGAAGACTGTTAAGCTACCGTAAAATTATATATTTAGATCAGCCCTTAAGGACTACTTTACTCCTAAAAAAAATACTAAAATCGTGCGGCCACCGCTATTTATAAATCAAACTCGACGAAAATGTAGTCCTAAGAGACTTTACAAGAGTTCTATGCTACAATAAAAATTAGTAATTATTTCAGCCCTTAAGAGCTATTTTACTTAATATTATTACTAAAATCGTGCGATCGCCGCCATTTTCAAACCAAACTCAACGAAAATATAGTCCTGAGAGACACTCTACAACAGCTTTAAGCTACCATAAAAATTATTATTTAATTAAGCCCTTAAGGGCTACTTACCTTTTTACAATTTTTACTAAAATCCTGTCACCACCGCTATTTATAAACCAAACTCAACGAAAATATTGTCCTGAAAGACACTTTAAAAGTGCTTTATGGTACCATAAAAATACTTAATTCAGCCGTTAGGAGCTACTTTATTCCTAACAAAAATTACTAAAACCTGCGACCATCGGTATTTATAAACCAATCATAGCGAAATATAGTCCCGAGAGATGCTTATTTAAATCAGTCCAAAGAATGTTTTTACTGCAAAAATATTTGTTCGTGATGCTAATTTAATAGAAAGCACCAAAGGTCTGATTTATGATATTAAGTATCCTTACTTTTAGTTCCTAGGGCGTAAAAGTATGTTCCGAATTTTTTCCTGTCTTGTAGAGGGCGGAAAATACGTTTGCGCTCTAAAAAATCAATTTTACGGCATAAGGCGTCTTTTTTGTTAGTTTATGCTCGAAAGTATAAACAGAGAACAATATTTATTTAATAAGATCCATCAGGGCATATTTTAATTAAAACAGGACCTTCGTTGAGTTTTATTCATAAATAGCGGTGGTCGCACGGTTTTAGTAAAAATCTTTAAGAGTAAAGTAGCTCTTTAAGGCTTAATTAAATAATAATTTATATGGTACCATAAAGCTTTTGTAAAATGTCTCTCAGGACTATTAATATCAAACACATTAATCCATATAAATGACAGAAAAGTGGAGAATTATGTATTTGGTTGCCATAACTACAGTTGTTGAAACAATTGCCATCTAGCGTATTATTGCATCATAGTGATAACCAAGGCAGACTTAACCATATCACCGAGAATATGGCTGAAGTCTCGTTTACCGAAACGATAATGTTTAAAAACGGCTAAATCAAATATTAACAAAATATATATTTTTGAAATCAAGATGAAAAGACCTTTCATTCTAGCTAATAATATACAGGGTGTTCCATTAAAAAAAAACATGTCATATAATTTTTTTAATTTACGAAAGTTATTTTTTGAAATCTGAAATATCAAAAAGATAATAGACAAAAACCCTGTAATATTACGGCTGTTCGGGGATGCCAAAATATAATGAATCACCTTGTGCATATAGGGAGGCCGTATATTGAAAGATCGCCCCGGGCCTCAGGTACTCTTAGTCAGACACTGATATAAAAATATCCATATCACCACATTTTATCCTAATTTCTTTTTGTCGCGGGGTGCGTTAATAATATACTATCTTATCAAAATAACTCTTGGTTAGAAGGTACTTAACTACGCCATTGCTCAAGGAGTTTATTTTGTTATAATACGTCTATGAGTGACCTCTATTCCATACTTCTAATATCGTTACGAAAGTCGACCAAATAAAACTATTCTTTGACTTCGCGTTATCTCGTTCACAAGAATTAAACAAATGCTTGGGCCGCTGTGATTTCTTTCAACGACGAATATGAGCGAGCAGCGCAATAACATTCGACAACGCTGTAGGAAAGGATAGTCGACCAGATAAAGGTTTGGTGTTGTGTTGTTCAGCTGTGCTTGCTTGATTTTTGATCTTAACTTGGTTTAAAATTTGCTCAAAGTTTGTAATAATTTGTAATTTTACGAGAAAACAAAATAAAGTTAAGTGAAATAGGATTTGCGTTCGCCCTCTTCGGAGAACATTTACACAACGTTATAATTGTTATAAGTGACTTCAAGAGCAGTATTTTTTTGGCCGGTTCTGAATTCGACAAGGACAGAGAGGAAATTACGAGGGATATTGGCAAGGTACTTTGTTTAGTTTAGATAATATTTAATTTACCTACTTACGAATATTTAAGTGTTACGGGTTACAAAAAGAAAGGTATTTATCATAGACCTTATATAGTAATGTCAATGGTATTTATTTTGGTTGATTCGGTTGACTGTAACATAAGTTTCAAATAATATAACATTCGACGAAAATATCCATTGAAATGGTTCATAATATTTTAATAAAAATCTATGGGATTATATAGAGATAAGGACAAAATATCGGTTAAGTTTACTTTGGTTGATTTTAACATTTATGGTGTGTATTAATATTTTTAAAAAACGCCAAAACACGTCAAATTGAGAAAACAGGAGGAAGTGTTACGTGTCTCAAAACGCATTTTTTAAATATTTCCTAACAATGGGGATGAGGTAAAATTAAATTTTGCATTAGCAACGAACATAAACCCAGGCTCTACAATTTACCATACATGTTAAAAATCGACCAAGGATCTCATGAACCTTATAAACTCAAACATTTTAGGTTTTATTCCAATTTTAAATGATAGCAGTATAGAGTAGAATAAAATTAAAAATTCCTTGGAAAACTAATTTTTTTCCAAAGAAAAATTGAAAACCACACGATTTTTACTACTTTTCAATACAAAGCCTCTCTATTATGAGGTATTTGACGAAATACAGAAACAAAATTATTGCACTGCTGCCAAGCTCACCTTATTTTGTTTCCTTTGTACTGGTTTAATCTTAGAGGAAGAATAAAAATAGAGTTCATTATTTACATATTTAGCCACTGCCAAGATTACCTCACAGTATAAAGTCAGTCGATCGTACGACGATACCAAGCCTAGCCAGGAGCACCAATGATTATACCAATTTATATTACGGTGAATATGTTTAAACATGATGCAAAAAATTTTTCATACAAAGAATAGTAATGTATTTCCAGTATTAGTTTCTTAGCAGTATAAAGAAATTAATTTTATTGCAAAATAGTAAAATATAAACTAAAACACCCAAAGTCTCAGATCAGATTTCACCAGTAACAAGAGTTTTAGTTAGCTATGGCAAACCCGATCGACAACTGCACGTATTAGACCATCCCACTTTCATTGACAATGGATCCTTATAGTAAAAAAGTATAATAGTCTACAGTAAACATTGTTACAGGGTCACATGGCCGGCGCGGGGCGTGGCTTAAAAACCAATAGCAGATCGTGAAACCACAATAAATTTTAACATTAAAAAAATTAATTTGCTAAAAAATATTTTATTAGATACCAATCTTTTCTTAGCATCACTACTGCATGTGTTTTAATGTATTATTGTGTATTTGTTGATATGCCTCAAATCTTCTAATTATATGTTGGCTTACTTCAAGAAGCAGCGTTCTAAAGGTGCGGTGACATTAGAAGAACATTAATTTTTTAAATATTTAATAAATAAGGTTTATTTACTTTATCTTGGACATTGCGAAACTAGGAGCTTTAGTTGACCTAACTATGGTGCGGCAATGTGAGTTTGTAAAAAAATGGTCGTTTAAGTTTGGAATTTTCTTTTAATCACTAAATAAACAGCAAGATTTTCTTTTCCAGGAGACATGTCTAATGAAAGATACCTTATTCACTTATTTTGGGTAAAATGACATATTGACCAATCCGGTTCAGTATAATAGAACGTTTATTTCGTCGGGGTCATGTGAGAATCTTCAGAAGCAAAATGATACAAAAGAGACTCTGAGGTGATTTTTTTACCGATTACAAAAGTTTTTGCTATCAGAGAATTATAATAATTATAGAATATACCTTTACTATATTAAAATAGTCGAAGGGCGTCTCATGCTCAAAAAAACGTACTGCGATTTCGAAAATCACTAGATTTTGGATGAAATCTGTGGAAATAATAAAATTTCGGATGATTTCGCGCCTTTTTTTAGTTTTCACTTGAGTTGGGCCAATTTTTTATATAAGTGTTGTCAGGTAAAGGAATTTAAATGGTGATTCTTTGGGTATTAAAAGTAAAAAATGTGTTCGTAAACATGTTCCAAACTGGTTAGAATTTAAGATTTAGGATATTGAAAATTGAAAAAATCTTTAATTTTTTAAATTTCAGCTATTAACATGGAAAAACAATATGACAATTGGCTATTCTATTCTTATCTAATAGCTCTCGCTTTTTTTTACTTTCCTCGCAAGACGAAAGTATTCTAGTTACAAAAAAACATATTTTCTCAGTCGGTTAGTCTGTATGTCTGTCCGCGACAAAGCTCAAGAACTGCTTGTCCTATTTACTTCAAGTTTTGGTTAAAAATTAAAAGTCATATGATGATGACGTGGTAACATTTTGGTAAAAATCCAATATGGCTGAACAAAATGGCGGTTTATTGAAATGTTAAAAAAATATTACTAAGAAACTGCTTATCCATTTTATCCAAATTTTGCAGAAAAATTAGGTTTGACATGACCATCAACTGATAAGTTTTACTACAAATCTAAAATAGCGGCCTAATAAAATATTGTGTGTCAATGCAGAAAACTACTACATCGATTATGTTCAAATTTTGCTCAAAAATCAAATATTATATAGGGATGAATTGGTAAAAATGTTGAGACAAATTCAAAATGGGGGAACAAAACGGTGGCCTAATTAAATGTTTAAAAAATCTGAAAAAGTACTTATCGGATTGATTGATTGATTGATGACATCCCCATTTTAAATATTTATTACTAAAAATGTATGAATTGCTCACTTAATAACGATTTTTAATCAAATCTGTATAAATAATAAAATTCGCTCGCATTCTAGGCATTCCTACTCTCGTTTTTTAAATATTTACTAAAAATGTATGACATGTATTTTCAAATACCCCAGATTCCTACTTTCTTTCGGCCAAATCTACACAATTCCTCCGCCATGTTGGCATTACAATTTTGAATTTTTAAAATGTTGACAAAAATCCATGATGTGCAGTCTTAGATACCGCTAAATGCCGAATTTTAATCAAATCTGCAAACATTTGAAAATTAGTCTGCTATGGTGGTGCCGCCATTCTTAATTCTCAAATATTGACTAAAATTTCGTAACTTTTATTCTTAAATACTTCTAGATACTGATATTTCAGCCGAATCTGTACAAATTACAAAATGTTAAAATCATCCGTCCGACCTGTTGACATTGTCATTTTGACACCGCTATTTTGAATTTTTAAATGCTGACACTTAAATTTTCCTAGGCACTGATTTTCAGTTTTGGCTACAGAAGTAACAAAATTCGTCGGCCGTATTGGCGCCGCCATTTTGGATTTCTAAACGTTGACTAAAAAAATTCGGATTTTTTATATCCGAAAGTGTATGCATGTCAAATTTGAAAATAATCGGTAATGGAAGTGCTGAAGAATCCATTACAAGATTTGAACCAGACATACAAACATACAATCAGACGAATAGAAAGCCAATAAAAGGGAGTTAAAAGTATTGATTTTAGCTTAAAACTTCAACACCCGTATTCACTAAAGAGGTTTAACCTTAGACAAGGTCTAACTTTTACAGGTTTAAGATGACATTTTCAACAACTGAACAAATAATTTTTCAAAATGATAGTGACATAAGGCAAACATAACTAAAAACTAAAGTTTAATAATAAATAAATAACTAATTTCCTTTTAAACTTACCCAACTTTATGGTTTGATTTTAGATAGTGAAGTAGAGAACGATTATTTCCTTGAAGTTTGTAAAAATTGCCTCATTAAAAAATAGTTAAGAATCCTTCTTTTTGTTAATGATAATGAAGCATGGCCCATTTCTTCATTTTCGTACATCAAATATTTTAACAGGTAGTCGTTTTGTTTCGCCATATTGAATTCATACCCATATTTTGCCAGTAAGTTAATCGAGTAAGTGGATTTTTTACCTATGCCGGAATAGACCGACAGACCGACAGTATTGGAAAATCATGAGGATTTGTAAAAATCCGGAACGATAATTTTTTTACGATTAATGATATTTCGTTATGCGGGAAGTGAAAACTCACGCCGTCACTGGCATTCGTCAACAAATGGCCACGGCTTGGGCATCCCCACTTCTTGTTTTATAGTAAACGTTGGTCGATAGAATGTGAAAAATAGGGGAACCATGTTGGCGCATGCCTCTGACGTGATTTATGAATGAGTTGTGATCTCTACTTTAATTCTTACTCTAAGGGTTTAATAGACTACTACAATTGATTATACCGTTGACAAGTTTATAAAGAAATAAGTAATCATTGTTACGTCGACATTCAGTAAAAGCGTTTCATAGGCTAAGTTACTAGAAGGAAATGTAAATTTGTACAAAGTATATATCTTACGTTTATACTGATCCTTAAGAATTTATACCGTTCCACGATTTTCGGTATAGTCATTGAATGATAAAATGCATACTTATATCGTAACAAAATATTTTAAGTAAATTACATTACTTTGTACTTCTGACAATCTTTCTAGTTTTTTTAAACTATAATTTATTTTTTGCTTTTTAGTCTTAAAATATCTTTGAAATATTACTGGTAATGTACTGGACTCGTCAAAACAAACCAAACGAACACAAACTGGAGTACACTATCTGGTAATGGGTACTACTTGGTAGTATCATCGGGCTGATTAGATCATAGCTCGACGGTACCAAAGTATGTACTGAATTTGTTTGTTAAAACAAATGACATCAGCGGTACTATTTAGTACCATCGTTGATTGAAGGAAAAAGGAAGATGCGCAACCTTATGGGCGGATTCGTGGCACAAAAGGTGTCCGAGATGTAGCTGGCGACATCGTCGCTGCCAGAAAAGGTGTCCGAGATTTACTTGGCGCCGCACGCTGCCAGTCGTTTACAGCGAAACAGCGGATAGATCGGATAGTCGGCGGAGATGTACGAATCGCTTACCTGTATTGTTTACATCATAGTGGTTATTGTTTTTTGCTCGTTTTCGAGTCAAACTCGTGAATTTTTAACTCTACGAAACCCGAGTTCGTTGCATTCTTGTGAAACTGTTAATTAAAGCAATTATGTCTGCCAGAAAAATAGAATGTGCGTATGTTGGATGCAACAAGAAAAGAAAAATAATTTGGTGAGCTTTTTTAAATTCCCCGTGACGAGGCCCGACATTCTTTGTTAATGGATACAAAACTGTGGCAATGTTGAAATATTTTTAATGGACGAAAATTCTTTGATAAATAAATGTTTATGTGAAAATCATGTTTCTAAACACGTTATGTATTCAAGTGGCGAAGGACAATTACTGAAGAAGAATACCGTTCCTATATTTTGGACAGGTAGGTAAGTGTTTTTTATTTTGTATTTTATTTTTCGAATGTCCTTGCTAAAATTAAATTTAAATAAAGAATAAACTATGCAGGGTCCTAATAATCTTATAAATGTTACATCGCAGGAATTTGATGTTTTTAGAATCTCTGTATTGGAATTTTCTTCTCTTGATTAGTACTCTTTTTAAAATAAATTAAATGGGTGATGATTATATATATATATATATATATATATATATATATATATATATATATATATATATATATATATATATATATATATATATATATATATATATATATATATATATATATATATATATATATATATATATATATATATATATATATTGTGCTTGTAGGTAACGACCGTATACATAGTCACAAAAATAAAGATTTGGTAAATAAACCACACAGAAAAATAAGAATTTTGTCGAATACATAATTTTTTCAGTTTCCTTTACTATTTCAATTCAGTGAAACAATTTATGTTTCATTTGTTATTTAAAAAAACTTGTCAGTGCTTTATAATATTTGTTGCAAAATTTATATATTTAAAACACTGAGCTAAAGTTTTCAGCAAGTTCGTGAGAGAGTTGTACTGCACCGATTTATATGATTTTTTTTTAATGATCGTCTGGTAACCGACACCTTTCAACACTATTTTTTGTATTTTATACTGGGTGTTTCAAAAAATCGGGTCACTGATTGATCACGATTCTTCTCAAACTGCTTGACGTAAAGTTGGTAGTAGAAAGTAGAGGTTGGAAAAGAAGGAATTTTTTATTTAAAAAAACGGTTTCTTCTTAGGAAAAACGCTTAAGCTCGTGTATTTTACTTAGTTATTTAACATATTTTAAGTTTTTTAAAAATGTATACAGGGTGTTTCAAAAAATATGGGCCACTGATTAATCACGATTCTGATCAAACCGCTTGACGTAAAAAATTGAATTTTAGCATACAGGTTGATTGTAGGATGTGGAGGTCCGATAAGAAGAGTTTTTTCAAAAATCATATTTCAAGGGGATGAAATCGCCCCTTAAATAATACAATATTTTTTATTTAAAAAAACGGTTAATTTTTCGAAACAGCGTTTGATCAGGTATATGTCATTTATTTTTTTTAATGTATACAGGGTGTTCCAAAAAATCGGAAATAATTTATAAACAAAAAACTCTCAAGCCTCTGTTGACAAAAATTGAACGAAAAAGCAACAACGTGGATTCTAAAATGTATAAAACAATAAGGTGATCTAAGTACCAGTTTATATCCCTTTCGTTAGCGTCATACGCGAACGAAATGGCGGGTACTCGTTAGCATGTGTTTAAGTCACGAAAATAATTTAAGGAAAAAAATGTCTCAAGCAGAAATTTGGACGTTTCGCATAATTATTTAGGTAATAGCAGCAAAATGGTATTAACAAAAATATACTATGCTAATATTTAAAAATCTACAGGTATAGCGCGCGCTAAAATTTATAATTAAATAACTAAATATAACTTTCATGTTGTAGTATGTAAAAAAATACCAGTTGTGTAATTTGAATGTATTCAATATTTATAGATAGTACCTATTTAATAGTAATTTTATTTTCACGTTTCTTCTAAATGTTCATAATCTTTTTGATGCAAACCTTGCATATGTATTTACCTTTTGTTTTGATTATGTATTATTTCTAAATTACATATTTTGTTTAAAAATTCTGAAATAAAGTCATTATATTTCAACTTTGCTTTAATTATCTATATTCTAGTCATTGCAAAAAAATAAAACCTTTTATGAACAACATTTTCTTTAATTTTTAATTAAAAAAAGCTACTTTACAGGGAAAATCTCTCATATGATGTACAGCGTGTCCCAATATCTAGGGTGACAATTGGGAGAAGCTATACTTTATATGAAAGAGTTTAAATTGTGGCAAAGTTGCGCAATTTTGTGCTCAATCAAATGCCGTTTTGAAATTGAGGATATTTGCAGTACTTCCGAAGATATCCGAAAAAAAAAGTTTTTTTAAAAAGTTATTTTTCAAATAAATGTCACATCATCACAGCCACCTTTTTCCTTCTACCAAAATACATTATTAAATTTACGATTCGACGATTCATCTTCGAACGATCATCATAAACTTTGCTTTTTAAATAGTCAAAAATGTTGTGTTTATCTGAATAAACACTAATTTTAATTCTAAATTACAGAGCATATCACACTTAACATTTTTCTGATATTTCGGACTAAAAAACCCATCATCAATAGTAGTTAACAATGACTGCGGGGAACGGAAAGCCCACGTCGGGTCAAAAATTCAATTACCTACGTCATCTTGAAGCGGGTAAAAATGTGGTAATGGAAATTTAAAATTTATTTGTCTTTACCTCTCTTATTAGAATTAGAATTATTAGAAAATATTATCAGGCTATCCCCATATTTTCACTAGGCCGCCATTTTATTTCGGATTTTTATCGAAGTATTACCAAGTCATACCCATATGACCCTTAATTTTTGATAAAAATTTTAAATTAATCGGGTAAGTACCAACAGACCGACCAATGGAATCGATAAAACATATTTTTTTGCTATCTAGGGATAGCACTCACTCTCAAAAATCACTCTCTCAGGTTTTACAGAGAGAGTGATTTTTTCACGATCACATACTTTTTATTTGGCCGCCATTTTGTTCGGCCACCTTGAATTAGTACCAGAATTTTAATAGTTGATTCCTATAATACCACATTTAGTTATGACACACAATTTGAAATCAAACCATTAAGCAGTTTTTCAGACTGAATTTTTAAATATTTTATTAAGCCGCAATTTTGTTCCGCCGTCTTAGATTCGTACCAAAATGTTACCACTTGATTTCAACATAATACTTGATGTTTTTGCAAAATTTGAAATAAATTGGATGAGTAGTTTTTTAATATTATTTTTTTTAACAATTCACTAGGCTGCCATTTTGTTTCACCATATTGGATTTTTACCAAAATGTTACCAGGTCATCCCGATATAACCCTTAATTTTTGACCAAAATTTGAAGTCAATCGAGTAAGTAGTTTTAACTACGCCGCGAAGAGACAGACCGACGAAATTGAGAAAACCTTTTTTTTCGTCATCTAGGGCCCTAACACGTGAAGATCCGAAAAAATCTCGGACAGTGATTTTTTACAATACTTTCTCGTTTTACACCAGTTGCGTAAATTGTATGCATTCAATATTTATGGATAGTACCTATTTAGTAGTTAAATGTAAGTTTATTTTCACATTTTTTCTAAACTTCCATTATCTTTTTAATGCAAAGATTGCATATTTATTTACCTTTTGTTTTGAATGTGTTTTCTAAATTACGTTTTGTTTGACAATTTTGAAATAAATTCATTATATTTCAACTTTGCTTTTACTTATCTATACTCTAGTCATTGTAAACAAAAATTAAAATCTTTTATGAACAATATTTGTCTTTCATTTTTTGATACACGAAAAATCGCTCACATGGTTTAGAGGGTATGCCAATTTCTAAGGTGACAATTGGGAGAAGCTATACGAGATATGGAAAAGTTTAAATGGTGGCAAAGTTCCGCAATTTGTGCTCAATCAAATGCGGTTTTGAAATTGAGGATATTCCGAAGATATAAGAAGTACCTAATTCAAAAATATTTCACTTTTTTGTTTACTCCGGAAGTTATTTAAAAATTCATTCTCATTGCCATATCTTTTCGTCGACAATATGACGTGATTAGGTTTTTGACCCGATGTTTCGTTCCTCATCATGAACAAGCACTGATGAAGGGTTTTATTTGTCAGAAACATTGGAAGAACGCTCAATTTTGGGACACTCTGTATCTTTATTAGTTCAGAATAATGTAAGAAATAAATTTTGTCTTAAAAAAAGGTAAGTAACAATACTTTGTAAATTAAAATTTAGATTTAAACGTAGATTTAAAATAATCTCCTTTATTTTTTAATCATAAAATAACACAAAATGTTTTTCCTATTGTCAAGACCTATAATTGGTATGGCCCTGTTAACGGCTAAAGCGATAGACTTTTTGTTAGATTAAATAATAATGTTGAGTGATCAGTAAAGCATAATAATATTGCGCGGCACCGTCTTCCACGAATCTCATCGTTTTCCTATCAACGCCGCAGCCGACGGTCATCACACCGAGAGCCGAACGACTGCGAATAGGTGTTTTATGCTTTTGCGGTAGAGCGGCTCCACCTTACAGCAGCCGAAATGTAAGTGGAATGAAATCAGCACTGCCACGAATTCGTCCATAAGATTGCGCATCTTCCTTTTTCCTTCAATCAACGGTACCATCGAGCTGATTAGAAGTACGTTAAAGTAAGGTTAAAATTGACTTCCGAGATTTGTTTACATAGATACATAGGTATACATAGTTAATTAGTTAGTTACATTCAAGTGAAGCTAATAACGGCGTGTTAAAAAAATATCATTTTATATACAGGCTACGAAATAAATGCAAAAATATAAATGTGAAAAACAAAAAAAATGTTGAATTTCCAATTTTTTAGACAGCTAATAAGTTAGTGAGTCTGCAAATACCAGTCTGAAAGCTTTTATATGTTTTTTGATAAAATAAATCTGACGCGGTTTTTGAGAAAATGAATGGCGGAAAAATGCATCATTCTTACATATTCACCATCAATTTTGTCAAAAACTAAGTCTATTATTAACTCCTGAAGGCTTTTTGACTTGTATTTACAAGCTCATTAAATTAGTTGGTTAGTTACCCAAATCCAAACATGCGCTGTACATACAGGGTGCCCACCGAAAAGTAACACATTTAGCGATTTGAAAACGAAAAAAAAACGAAAAATGATATCGAAATGCGGTTTTCACCGAATGGCTTAGATTTACCCCGAGTTTTTTCTTATCAATGTTGCCAAATTTTCCCATTTATCCTAGGATGGCGGAGAAATACTTATTTTTTGGAACTAAATTGCTGTTTTATTTTAAATGGAACACCCTATATATTTTTATGGTCTTGGATAGCCTGACACTTCTTCTTTTCAAAAATACATAGTGTAGGGATATTTATTTTAAGTTCTTAGATTTTAAAATTAACTTTGTAAATTCTTGCTTGGAACCTAATTTCAAATTTCTTTATTGCTACAAATACCTATTTTTTTGGGACTAAATTACTGTTTTATTTTAAATGGGACGTCCTATATATTTTTATGGTCTTGGATAGACACTTCTTTTCAGAAATACATACATTGGGGATATTTATTTTAAGTTCTTAGATTTTAAAATTAACTTTGTAAACTCTTGCATAACAATTTACCTTTCTGTTACTGGCATTATTAATTACGCTTTAGTAAATTGTCTCGTCAAATGCAGCTGTTAGATTTTTAATTTCTTCACTTTTTAAAATGTTTAGTCAAATTGTCACATATTCAGAAACGAAATCAATTACAATATGCGGACCCAGATTTCGTACAGTACACCAAGAAAATCGCCCATCCAGAAAGTCGATTTTGTTATGGGTGCATCGACATTAGCCATACAGGCTCTTTGGAGAGAATCAAGCGACGTGACAATCGAGCAGACGTGCTACTAAACGAAGTCTTAGCTGTAAGGGAAATTTTAAGTAATAATTATAAAATCTCTATTCGTAAAATGGCCAGCACATTGATGATGTCGAAAAGTAAAGTAGAGCGGCTTTTAAAGATAATTAAATTTAAAGCATACAAAATTCAAACATTTCAACGAATTATACCCCACGCTTACGAACAAAGATACTACACATGTGAAACAACTTGGAGCTAACCACACCGATATGTTAGAACTGTTCTTTTATCTGCAGCTTGAAGAAGAAGGGATAATTAATGACATTTCCAACAAGAAGCGCATTATACAAACATTGCGAGAAATTCATTGGATCGAGTTTTTCCAAGCAGATGGATAGACAGGGGAAGTCCTATACCGTGGGCTCCATATTGCCCAGATCTAACGATCTCAGACTTTTTTCTGTGGGGTTATGTGAAGAAAGCGTGCTACAATCCTCTACCACGAAATATGAAGAACTCACAATTAACATAAGAAATGTTTTAGAATTAATTCCACAGGAAATGTTTCAAAACTCGTATGGAAATTTTCTCTATAGATTGACTAAGTGTGTGGAAGTTAATGGAGGTCACATATAAGAATTCTTATAGTTTTTATTTATCTTCCCAAAGATAAAACTTTCTACCTTTTTTTATTTTACTAAATTGTATTTGTAGCAATTTTTTGAAATTTGAAATTAGGTTCAAAGCAAGAATTTACAAAGTTAATTTTAAAATCTAAGAACTTAAAATTAATATCTCCAAACTATGTATTTTTGGAAAGAAGAAGTGTCAGGCTATCCAAGACCATAAAAACATATAGGGTGTCCCATTTAAAATAAAACAGTAATTTAGTCCCAAAAATAGGTATTTGTAGCAATAAAGAAATTTGAAATCAGGTTCAAAGCAAGAATTTACAAAGTTAATTTTATAATCAAAGAACTTAAAATTCATATCCCAAACTATGTATTTTTGAAAAGAATAAGTGTCAGGCTTTCCAAGATCATAAAAACATATAGGGTATCCCATTTAAGCTAAAACAGTAATTTAGTCCCAAAAAATAGGTATTTCTCCACGATCCTAGGATAAATGGAAAAATTTGGCAACATTGACAAGAAAAAACTCGGGGCAAATCTAAGCCATTTGGTGAAAACCGCATTTCGATATTATTTTTCGTTTTCGAGCTATTAAGTCGCGAAATGTGTTACTATTCCGTGGGATACCCTGTACATTTATATACAAAAAAAGTTAATTTTGTTTTTACTGCCTAAAAATTAGCCTAATGGAATTTTATATAAAAATTTGACATGCTTTAAAGTTTTTTTAAAGCTAAGAAGAGTTATGGATATCAAAAATATTTTTGTTTTCAGAGGCTATTTTATCCTCCTAGACCTACTCTGTTTAATGTAAAAAATAAAAAAGGTGATTATATACAAAGTGATAAAAGAAATGTAACATGTTTTACACTTTTTTAATTAATAGGAGAACTTATAGATTTCAAATAAAAACATATTTTTTGGAAGTTGTTTCATATCTCTAGGTCTGTCCTGTTTCGCCGATTTACCGAATAAACAAAGACTTAAACAAAGTTGGCCTGATTTACCGTTTAAAATAGGACTCTTAATTTTTTTTTTCATTTATAGGGAGCTGTTTTATTCTCGGTTTTATCCTCCCTAGAGAAAACGAAATATTTTATATGCAAAAGAAAAACAATTTTATATATTTCGCCGTTTATCGAAATTTTGTATTATTATTCTTGACATCTAAAAAAAGTATTTACTCCAATGACTTTTACAATTTTTGAGGTCAAACAAAACATTTACCCCAGTTTTAAGAACTCCCAATTTCAAAAAAGACCAACTATATATTTGCAATTTTTGCAAAATACATCACCTACAGAGCTAATTATTGTACATTAATAATAAAGTACTTGGACTATACAGGGTGAGCGATTAGTATGTGCCGATATCTCTGAAAATATTGGGCCTAGAAAAAATGTTCTTAATAAAATTTATCGGGATCAAGATCAACTTGCTGCATATTCTAAAATTATTTTTATTTATACAGGGTTTTATTTATACAAAGTTATGTTTTTTTAAATGGAAGTCCCCATTTTTTAAAACTATTTTTTGGGTTTTTCCGCCTTAGAAAATTGAAAAAAAAATAAAAAATAAAATATAATTACCCTATAAATTGAATAGATAGTCTTGAGTTCTGGGTCCACTACGAAGGTACCCGAGGAACGACACTGAAAAATGCCTGTTTTCTGGACGTTTCGAGGGAAAGTCTACCCCCGTCTTCAGCAAACCTACAAATAAAATACTAAAAGCAGAATATGTCTTATGTTTCGTATCAGAAATATAACCAGAATGGCTAATCTCTGACAAAATGTCAGTGAATTTATTTTATTTGTAGGTTTGCTGAAGGCGGGGGTAGACTTTCCCTCGAAACGTCCAGAAAACAGGCATTTTTCAGTGTCGTTCCTCGGGTACCTTCGTAGTGGACCCAGAACTCAAGACTATCTATTCAATTTATAGGGTAATTATATTTTATTTTTAATTTTTTTCAATTTTCTAAGGCGAAAAAACCCAAAAAATAGTTTTAAACCATGAATCCGCCACTACAATTTCGTAATTATTTCCCCATTTTTTATTGTAAATTTGGCCAATTTTAGCATGACTTCATGTAACAGACATGGTGTCTGTAATGAACTGTTTTCCTGACATTTCACTTTTTCTAAAAAAATTGACCTTTCGAAAAAATGGATTAACTCGAATATGCTTGAATTTGGGCAACTGCGATTTCGCAGCTCCAAAAGGCATTAAATGTGCTAACTAAAGCCAATTGTGCAGCTTCTCAACCTTTCTTTATTTTAAGCTATCATTAATGGAATTTAGAGTTTCTAAAATCATGGATAACTTGATTTTTTCAAAAGGCGCTACCTAACTTTAAATATGCCGTTGAATGTAGAATTGTGTAGGCTTTCCAGTGATCTAAGCTATGTATCTCTTACGATTTTGCTCCAAATTAAATTTTTTGTAATTATACCCCTTATTTTTTGAAACTAAGCTTTATTGACAACTCAAAAATCGGAGGGACTCCGTAGGGATACGTATGCTACAAAAATTGAGATCTAACTACTTAAATATGAGTTTTGTTTTTATTGCACAAGAATTTAGAACTAATTATTACTAATTGACAATAACAATCTAAAATAAATAAATAAAAAACTGCAGCAAATGTTCAAAGTGACCACCCTCCTGTTGCACACACAATTCAATTCGTCTACATATTTCTTAACATTTCCGGCGTGATTGTTCCGAAATAATTTCCAATTCGTTCTCGTATTTTTTGAACTGTTGTTGGTTCTTCAGTATAAACCCTATCTTTCACATACCCCCATAAATAAAATCAAGGGGGGTCATGTTGGGGGATCGCGGAGGCCAACATATTGGTCCTGTCCTTCCTATCCACTTTTCATGGAACTGAATATTCAGCCAAGTAGTCACAGCACGTGCATGATGGGGTGGTGCTCCATCTTGTTGGAAATACATATCTAGCCTGTCACCATTTAAGGTACCATTGAGAAAAAAAGGACCAATGATAATATTTGATTGGAATCTGAGTAGTAATGAAAGTTATGTCTGTTGACAGATCCATTCCGGTGAAAAGTGCACTCGTCCGTAAACATCATGGAATCAATCAATCAAAATTTGCATTTGCATTTAATTGTAAGTTTTCTTGTACTTACACGGGGGATCTTCCGTTATAGCCAACATAACCCGAAATTCGTTTTCCTCATTTGTTATAGTTTTTTCTCTATTCTGTTTAGTATAATGAACACTTCCTGTGTTATCAAACCTTTCCATTATCCTCTGGAAACATATTTTTCGTGGCTGACTCGACACTCTCACGTCAGAACATAAATCATATCGACCAAGTCATTTTGCGAATAACAATTACTGTTCATTTTCGTTAACAATTTTTCTTATGTCAGCAAAACAACAAGCAATGCACGGAAAATGACAAGTAAATAAAGCAACATTCTCTGACAGTTCTTTATTATTAAAATGTCATGGCCTACCGTGATAGGACTAATTTAATTTAAAAATATAGACTTTTGAGCAAAACCGTAAGAGATTGATAGCTACAATCTTAGATCACTGGAAAGCCTACAAAATTCTACATTTAACGGCATATTCAAAGTTAGGTAGTGCCATTTGCAAAAATCAAGTTAACTATGATTTTAGAGACTCCAAATTCCTCAAATTGGCTTTAGTTTAATGCCTTTTGAAGCTGTAAAATCGCAGTTACCTAAATTCAAGGATATTCGAGTTAACCGGGTTTTTGAAAGGTCACTTTTTTTAGAAAAAGTGAAATATCGGAAAAACGGTTTATTACAGACAGCATGTATGTTACATAAAGTCATGCTAGAATTGACCAAGGTATCCAAAATGGGGAGTTTCATTAAAAAAACATACTTTGATATTGCGCGGTTTTATAGAACACCCTGTATAAATAAAAATAATTTTAGAATATGCAAGTTGATCCGCATACATTTTATTGAGAATATTTTTTTCTAAACCCGATATTTTCAGAGATATCGGCCGTGCACATACTAATGACCCACCCTGTACATTGCGAAGTAGAAACAGAACAGTTCCGTAAGGCACTTTCTAATTTAGATGTAATACAGAACTATATACTTAGTCATTAATTTCAGAACCAAATTACCTCCCACACGGGATTTATATAATGAGGATATTCTAAATATCCGTTCATTATATTTCCTGGCAAGCAGTATTTATTATTATAAAATAAATAAAACAGAATATTACATATCACACAAATACAATACAAGAGGTAAAATAAATCATAATGTCATAATTCCTTACTGTAAAAAAGAAGCAACCATTAGATTTTCTGCATATCTTGCCCCTAGAATACATAATTTAATGCCTGGTAATTTAAAAAATACCAAAAATGTAAAGAGTTTCACCAAACAATGTAAAATATTTATTCACCAGAACTATACTAAATTAATAAATATCTTTTGAATTAAGAAGTATAAAAAAATAAAATAAACTAAAAATTCTCTCTCGAACAAAAGCTAATACTTCATTATTATTTTGCCAGTGTACTATCAAATCGGAGAAGAGTGGAGCCTTATATAGGGGAAAATTATATCAATAGATATTTTTATATAAGTAAAATTAATTTAAATATTCTTTCTGTTAAATAGATGTTTAAGCTGTTAAATGATCTGATAATTATATATATTTTTTTGTTATATGTTATTATATAATATGTGTATTGTATAAATTAATAATAATACACCATGCACACACAGGTGCTTGCACCTAGGTGCAGTTTATTACATATTAGAATAACTAATATATAATGTAATTTGTTGTAATATTTAAGGAATTCATTAGATCAATAGATAGATATTTATTCATATTCGTAATATTAATGGATGGCTCTGTAAAAGTGTAGTAATAATTCATCTGGTTTAAATATATCCAATATTAGTTATTGTGTAATTAATATATATAATAATAATAATAAATTGTAATAAGGTGCTATCCTGGGTTGAGAGAGGGTATTATGATTAATTTAAATTATATTGGGTTGGGTTTCATTAACAGGGTTTCTACGGATTTCTATCATATAATTAATAATATTTCGATAAAACTATTATACTGCTCTTTGGTCAGACCCCAACTGGCATAAGCTAAAAAAAAAAAAAACAAAAAAAAATAATATTGCGTCCATCTCGTACAGGTCGCAATTCAAACAAATATTATTGGTAAAGTTGGAATCAAAGAAGTTTGAGCCACACGCGTTAGAGGCTACGTTATCGTTGTGAAGCCCGGTTTTCGGTGAATCGATCGATATTCCAGTGGCGTAGTTGATTTTAACAGTAAATCCATACTGCTGCGATTTTTTCTGTTTTTGTAATATTTAGATAGATAATTTATAAAATATTGTGTTATATCAAATTTGTATTATAAAAATAGTTTCGAGCAAAAATTTCATTAATTTAAAGAAAGTCGTCGTTTTTGATGAGGTGACATAATAAATTAATATTCATAAGATGTGTATGCCATCTCAGAAACCCAATTTATTTAGAAAACTATTCTATATATGGGTCCCTACAAAAAATTACATAGTGCAGCTCAGGTAAAAAAATTATGTAAATAAATACAATAATATATATATATATATATATATATATATATATATATATATATATATATATATATATATATATATATATATATATATATATATATATATATATATATATATATATATATATATATATATATATATATATATATATATATATATATATATATATATATATATATATATATATATATATATATATATATATACCTGTAATTGGGGCCCATTATGTCTGAATTTTAATAAACAAGTTCAGGGGTCTTTCTTTCTCACAAAAGTATTTGGTAGGATTACCGGCTTCGAGCTGTCGTACCGCATATCTTTATCAGATCCCAATTGCTTGAAAAGAAAATAACATTTAAAATAAAACATACCTAAGTAAGAAACACAACAAGAGTACTAAAATGGCAAATTAGTTGGTTATTTAAATAACTTTATTAGGAGCCTCAGGTGCTTGAAGAGTAGTGGCATCTTTTAACATTTTCTTATTCTTATGTGTGTTTTATTTATGTACAAAATTATCATTATGTCCATTACTTTTAGCTATATTTTTAATCTGATTCATTTCATTGTTAAAACGTTCTTTACTTAACGGAAAATTGACCAACCTGTGAATTAAGAAAATGAAATTCTGCCATTTTGTGTTGAAGACAATGAAATGAGTCGGATTTTATATATCTATCAGTATTAGTAAATTTCCGATAAATATCAAATTCTAATTTATCGTTATTTCTAATAACTAAAATCTCCTTGGAAATCCTAAAGACAAAGTCGACTTGAAGAAGATGAGGAAAACAATCACCAAATAGCAATAAATAATCTTAAGTTAATTAAAAATATATCTAATAATAGATTATTGGATGCATTTGAGAGTATAGAAATAGGTAAATGGGGTAAGAAAGCACTAAATAAAAACAGAGTGCCTATTCCCTATAGTCGCCTCTATTGCTTACTTGACAACGGGCAGTCGAGTGCAATCAAGTGTGACCACATTTACCTATAAATAGTCTCGGTTAGGATAAGTTACTTTAGTTTATATCATCTGCTGATGATGCTAACTTGGTTAGCGAAACGCGCGTCCAGAACGTAACAAGTTGTGGTGTAGTGTGGTTAGAACTCTTGTATTTTGATGGATAATTAGTGTTTTAGCAATAATTTTTTAACGTTGTTCCGCCATATTGATTTTACCAAAATATTACCAGGTCATCCCTATATGATCCTTAATTTTTGACTAAAATTTGAAGTCAATCTGGTAAGTAACTTTTAAGCTAAGCCGGACCGATGGAATTAATAAAAAATATTTTTTGGCATTTAGCGAGGCTAAAACATAAATATGTGAGATTTGAAATCAATCCATTTTCAGGCTGATTGATTTCAACATAATACTTGAAGTTTGTGCAAAATTAGAGATAAATAGAAAACGTTTTCTAATAATAATTTTTTTAATATTTCACTAGTCCGCCATTTTCTTTCGCCATATTGGATTTTTACTAAAATGTTACCAGGTTATCCCCATATGACCGTTAATTTTTGACCAAAATTTTAAGTCAATCGGGTAAGTATTTTTTTAGCTATGCCTCAAACAGACAGACGTCAGACAGACCCACGAAAATGAGAGGAGAGAGACGGCATCTAGCGACCCTGAAACGTGAAGATCTGAAACATCTCGGAGGGTGTTTTTTACGATTACAATACTCCCCTTTTACGAGGGAAGTAAAAAACAAAAAAAAAAAGAGTTGACTCACGTCTTCAACTGTCAATATCTTAAAAAAAAACGTTATTACTTCGGATATATTAAAAACGATACATAGATCAAGAAAGTTAAATGTTGTTATTACACCAAGTTATTTTTACAAGCATCTATCTAAATTCACACTTGTTTTACCTCGGGTTTTCCTATTAATCTGACAATACAATTTTGTAAATCGATACATAATACAGCGTTCATGTTCCTTAAGTCTAGAGGATATTGAGCGTGCATACACTTCTCCATAGGAGCAAGGAATTTTATTTACTCCTTTTTTGTTGGATGGTGGTGAGAATTTGCATTGAAGTATCTATTTGTGTGAATCGGTTTTCTATACACAAAATGTCCCAATGTACCATTTTTCTTTCTTTGAACAAATATGTCTAGAATGGGAATCGTTCCATTTAATTCAATTTCCATTGTGAATTTAATATTATGATGTTGATTAAGGTGGTCCAGGAATATGAGTAGATTTTCCTCTCCATGAGACCAAACAGCAAAAGGATCATCTACATATCTGAACCAGTGTTTTGGTTTTAGTGGAGCGGATGTTAAAGCAATATCCTCAAAAGGCCTCCATAAAGAGTTTCGCTACCACAGGTGATAGAGGGGATCATAAAAAGTTCCTTGCAAAATGAGTTAAGTTATTATCAAGATTATTATAATTCAATATGTCTGATATAATAAAAGTTGAGACGTTAACAGGAACATTTTTATATAGTGATTCTGAATCGACACTGACCAAAATATCTTCGGGATCCAACTGGATTGTAAAAGAATCGGTTTTTCCAGTAAATGAGTTCAGAAAATTTGAAAGATATGTACAGGGTTTTCCCGTATATTTTTCCACCCACCCAGAGAGTTTATTTGAATAGATACGGAAATATTGTAAATACAAAAGTAGTTAGGTTTTTTATGAAGATTTAGAATATTATATCATTAGTGCGAAAATATTATTGGAAATGTCAAATTTTGACAGGTTGTCAGTTTTTTTTAAATAAAACACCCTGTATATTAAATCATATTCTTGAAGATCTTTTTTATCTAATTTCAAATATATACTTTTAATATATTCTGTCAATTAGTTTTGGATATGTAGGCGTTTAAACATTAAAGAAAAAGTAAGGTAATTTGCGCTAAAACATAGTGAGCCATGGTCAAGACAATTGCAATGAACGACTCCTTTTTGACGTTTACCGGTCAGAAGTAATTATTTACGAGCATTTTTAATATATAATACGCTGGACGATGGGTTATTCGGAAGAAGAGAAACTCGACATGATAGAATTATTTTATTTACATGGTAAAAATGCATCGATAGCTCGTAACGAATATCATAGACGGTTTCCAGATAGACCAACACCGACTTGTGGGACAATATTAAACATCGCTAAACAATTGAATGAAAGAAAAACACTTATTAATCCTTCTCCGAGATTTTTTCAGATCTTCTCGTTTCAGGGTCCTTAGATGACAAAAAACATGTTTTCTCAATTCCGTCTGTCTGTCTGTTCGCAGCTTACTACTTATCCGATTGACTTCAAATGTTGGTCAAAAATTACGGGTCATATGTTGATGACCTGGTAACATTTTGGTAAAAATCCAATATAGCTAAACAAAATGGCGGCCTAGTGAATTGTTAAAAAATTATTATTAAAAAATCTACTCATCCACTCAGATTTTGCAAAAACATCTAGTATTATGCCAAGATGGCGGAACAAAATGGCGGCTTAATAAAATATTTATAAATTCAGTCTGAAAAAACTGCTTAATGGTTTAATTTCAAATAGTGTGCCATAACTAATTGTAGTATAGGGATCAACTAGTTAAATAGTGATACTAATTCAAGATAGTCGAACAAAATGGCGGCCAAATAAAATGTTTGTAATCGTGAAAAAATCACCCACTCAGGTTTTACACATCTCTACGTTTTAGCGTCGCTAGATGCCAAACATATATTTTATTAACTCCGTCGCTTCATCTGTCAGTTTGTCTCTTGGTCTGTCAGTTCAAAGCATAGGTTAAAGACTACTTACCCGATTGACTTCAAATTTTGGTCCAAAATTAAGGGTCAAATGGGGATCATCTGGTAACATTATGGTAAAAATACAATAT
The DNA here is from genome assembly GCA_030620095.1 of Kuschelorhynchus macadamiae. Lineage (NCBI taxonomy): Eukaryota > Metazoa > Arthropoda > Insecta > Coleoptera > Curculionidae > Kuschelorhynchus > Kuschelorhynchus macadamiae. The sequence goes on along the minus strand of JAUTXW010000896.1, from coordinate 36,174 downwards.
GGCGAAACAAAATGGCGGCCCAGTGAAATGTTAAAAAATTATTATTAAAAACTGCTCATCCAATTTATTTCAAATTTTTCAAAAACCTCAAGTATTATGTTGGAATCAACTGGTAATTTTGTTACTAATCCAAAATGGCGGAACAAAATGGCGCTTAATAAATAATTTAAATATTCAGCCTGAAAAACTGTTTAATGGTTTGATTTCAAATTGTGTGCCTTAACTGATTGTGGCGTAGGGGTCAACTAGTAAAATAGTGGAATTAATTCAAGATGGCCGAACAAAATTTATAATCGTGAAAAATCACCCTCTCAGATTTTACACATCTTTACGTTTTAGCGTCCCTGCCAAAAAATATGTTTTATCAATTCCGTCGGCCTATCTGTCGGTCTGTCTGTCTATCTTTCAGTTAGCGACGTAGCGTTAACACTACTTTCCCCGATTGAATTTTGACCAAGAATTAAGGGTCATGTTGGGATTACCTGGTAATATTTTGATAAAATCCAATTGGTGCATTATTTGCAGTTAAGACCCAGTAAAAAAAACAAGTATTTTTTTAAATGTCGACGTTTTGCAACTTAATTGTTGCACCCTCAGGACACATGTAGATCATATATCCTATATGAAACCCATATTATCAGTCTTACCTACTCCATTGGTGTGCATATATTTCTCACATATTAAGTTTCTAATTGGTTTTCGTTAACAATCCTCTTGATATTATGTTAGAGTGGTGCATTATTTGGATAGGACACAGTAAAAAAACAAAAGACTTATTTTAAATTGTCGACGTTTCGCAACTTTATTGTTGCATCCTCAGGATACATATATAGATTCTATATTCTGCTTGAATCCCATATTATTAGTCTTTGCTTACTACGTTGGTCCGCAGATATTTCCCAGATATTAAGTTCTTAAATGGTTTTCGTTAACGATCCTCTTGTTTTTATGTTAGCGTGGTGTATTATTTGGGGTTAGTTTTTTTAAATTGCCGACGTTTCGCAACTTTATTGTTTTTTTCTCAAGACACATATAGATTCTATATCCTGAATGAAACCCATATTATCATTCTTTACCTACTACGTTGGTCCACAGATATTTCCCAAATATTAAGATTCTAAATGGTTTTCGTTAACGACCCTCTGGTTTTGCAGAAAAGTTAAATGTGAAAAAGAGAAAAGGAAGCAAATGCCGTAACGCAAGTGTGATTCCACAAGGGCAAAATATACATTTTTTGCTGTGAGAAAATCTAACTCGTTGGCTACGACTCGCTAAGCAAAACAATCCTTTGCCACTTTGGTGCAGATGTTTTGTATATGCTGGTCAAACTTCAAGTTATTATCAGTATGCAACCCCAAAAATTTAGTCATTAACTGAGATTCTAAGTACACATCACTTATGTTACATTTGAAGGTCATTAGATTAGTTTTTGATATATTAAGGGACAAGCGATTTGCATTATATCACTCTTTGATTATTGCCAAGTCCTCAGTCACTATATCTTCTAAAAAATCCTCCTAAACATTGTGATCTGCCCCGATATGTTTACAGTAGCAAGATCGTTGACATAAAGCAAGAACAGCAAAGGCCCCAAAACCGATCCCTGCGGAACACCAGTCTGGATGGAAAGAAGATCAGATTCCACGTTATTAACTATTATGCATTGTACGCGCTGAGACAGGTAAGAAGCAAACCAAAATAATGACGCGTCTCCAAAACCATATATCTTTAATCTACTCAGTAGTATCCCGCGATCTACATAATCAAATGCTTTGGACAGATTGTAGAACACTGCCACAGCACCCTCACCATCATTTAAACTAATATACAGATTCTCCAAAAATTTATATGTAGCGTCATTTGTGTTTTTTGACGATTGAAAACCAAATTAAGAGGCATTGAGTAATCCGATGTCATTCAAGTAATCAACAAGGCGCTTTTTAACCAATTTTTCAGTTATTTTAGACAATGTGGGAATTAAAGAAATAGGTCTAAAGTTCGAAGGTTCCTCAAGATCTCTACCTTTAGAAATTGGTATAACTCTAGCCTTTTTTAAACACTTGGGAAAGTTCCCTGTTAAGAAAGATACGTTAATGGCTCCCACTAGAGCATGAAGCATGTTATCTAGTAACACACGGAAAACCCTTAACGATATATTGTCCCAACCAGACGAATTTGCATTTTTAATCTCTGACGGACAATATTTGTTGGGTGGAGAAGAAACGAATCCTGGATAGAGATATTTTGCAAATATTCTAGAGCATTTTAAAACAAGCAATGTCTCTTGTTAGTTATGTACAGATTAAGCAATAAAACTGATTTAGGTCATTGCATTTCACACCACATTCACTTGCCACTCTTTCTCTCCCACTCAACTCACTGACAATCTTCCAACTTTCTCTTTGTCTGTTTTTAAATTGATTTACTCGCATAGAAAAATAATTTTGTTTTACTATTTTTATAGTGTCTCTATAAACCTTGCTATAAGCGCGGTAATACAACATAAACCTCTCACTATGCAAGCAGTATTTATGCAGTTTGTGAAGTAAGCGCATATTACGTGCTGACACCTTAAGACCTCGTGTAAACTAAGACTTGCGGCTTCTTCTTTTAATTATTAGTTATCAGTAATATTAGTTATTACTAATCAGTTAAACAAGGTCAAAATTATACAAACTATAAATAAAGAAAAACTCCCAAACATCCTAAAACAGCTTGAAATTAGAAACTCGTTAACAATTAATCATTTAACAACAAACGATTACCTAAACGTGTTGTGGACACTAGTTAAAATGACCCTTTTATTAGGGCAGCGAAGCCTTATAGATTAGGGTAATAAATGTCTGTTTAAACATATCATCGTAGGAATTTTTTAACCTAGATTTTATTTGTAACTACCCATTTTCAGTTGCTTTGACACTGCAGCGGCAACAACCACCCGTTACAATATAGAATATATACCAATTGGAGCTCCCCAAGTGGAAAGACTACGAAAACTAGACCTGCGCCGTATCGATAGGATGCATATATGGTAAGTGTAATCTGTGGTATTACCGGAAATAAACACCGTGTCTTTTTTAATATATCCTTTACTATAATCTTTTTATACACTGTAAGAAATAAATGAAGTGTTTCTTTTTTAGAAAATCGCGGACAAATGTTTTCTACTGAATCAAACGTATACAAAGAGCTTTACGAAGATGGAGCCACAAGGAAAACACAGTTATAATAAAAATGAACACGAAACCGACAGTAAAGAAAATATTATAGAAATTATATCTACGGACAGTGAGACGGAAGATGAAGAGACCAGTGTAACCCACATCCAGATCGTCTCGAAATCGCCAGGATATCAGAGATCTGTTAACGTTATTTGGTATCACTACAATATCAATAAGGCCGATGTGGATCGGGAGGATCGTGAAGCCATAATTGTTTATCGAAAGCAATTTGAAGATGGCTATATAGCTTCATACAAAGGCTACCAGTACGAATTATTGTTGTCGACTGGGTATAAAACTGCGCTTACGTTTAGATGTATCAAAGCACCGAACTGTCCCGCTGCTCTGTTTATTAAGGAAAACAACTATGTCTATGAGGCATTTGAACATAAATGCGAGAGCACAATAGATGCCTTTAATTTGGACCACTTTTCGGTATATATTGGTATGACATACACTGTTGTTGATGTTATATGGTACGAACGAAATTATTTACCAGAGGAAAACAACTACCGTTTGTTATTGTTAGACAAACTCGTTTTAATCTTATATGGGGTCGATAATCTGGCCGGCAAAAAGGCGTTTTATAATGGATATCAGTACGTACAAAGCATTGTATCAAAAGATTTTTTTGAGTACGGATGTCCGTTCCTTGTGTGCGGGGCCGTTTTAAAACTAAGTCGGGCAGGCATTTTTAAAAAGTGTCTTTTAGACATCAGCCCTCATACGTGTCAACAAAAAACGACAAACAAACAAGTTTCGATGGTTGATCCATCATTGGTACCAGTAGGATTTAAAGCAATTGTACGGATTGATTATCGTACCTATAACCAACTAGATTTTTTTTTGAAAATTGATCGGTTTCTTCCATCTCAGGTCTTGACGCCACTTTACGTCAGTTATGATGAAACGTCAGTTTGTTACCAGAATTTTCAGTATACATTCGAAAAAGAGAATGCCTCATATTGTCGAAGGTACGTATGTAAAAATAAATGGTGCAGAGCAGAAATACAGGTAGATATAAATTTTATAGCTGTCCTTGAAACGACTACGCATTTTTGTGATAAAGGAAGTAAGAATGGGAAAAGCTGCTTTTGCAATTTGGCTAAAGTTAGCGATTTACCTGACGGGATATTAAAAGAAAATTTATTAGTTTCCCTTCAATCTGATGAAAATAATCTCAAAGAAAAAACTTTGAGTGGCCCAGCAGCTACATCTGTATCCAAATCCGTTTACAAGCTTGGAAAATACAAACAAGTAATTGTAAATGACACTTGTGCCAATTTAGATCTAAACGACAATGACACCTTAACAGTATTAGTCAGTAGGCATTCAAAACGCTTTGTTTATTACAAAGGATGTACTTATATTCATAGTACCGCTGGTCATTTATGTTTATGCAGTAGGTCTCCATCTTGCGCTGCATCTTTGATAATACTTGTAGCTTCTTCTGAGGTAATAGAAGTTGGTGAACATAACTGTAACCGTATTTGCAAACCTTTAAATGCAATCCGTAGCTCTATTGATTGGGCGGCAACAAGAAAACCTGGTCTTCGACTTAATTCAAGCTCAGCACTACCTACTCCTAATGTTCCAATCAATGGTTCTGCTATTTGTCTTGAAGATAACTTAAGGGAGTCGCAAGTAAACTCTAATGATTCATCGACTGCAACTATTTATCGAGATGAAACTGGAAAACAAGTTATTAGTTTTAATGGCTATACTTACACCCTTACGGCTGGTTCAATATATTTTTGTAGTAAGTCACGTATATGCCCCGGATCTTTAAAACGCCATCCGATTTATAAATCCCGTTTTGCCGAAGTAGGAGAACATAACTGCATTGCGGAAGTCGCTAAATCTGCTACTCGTTATACGCAAACATCCATCAAATTCCAAATATATTCAGCCGACGCTTTTGAACAAACTGTGGATTCTTTTAAAAATGATAAAACTGTAGTTACAATGCTGGTTGGCGATCCGAATAACCACAATGTCGTCCTTTACAATGGTCATACTTACGTCGACGACAGGAGCCTGAGCTGCGAACGTGGTAGTGACGACACAAATAAGAGTTGTAATTTACTCTATATGTGTGTTAAATCGAACAGGTGTTCGGCAGGATTGTGTATGAATAAAGAAAGAACTAACGTGTTCGAGGTGGGATGGCATAATTGTTTGGTTGAAAATGACGTCAATGACGAAAATAAACTGTTTCGGGAGCTACAATCGGTTTCGTTCAGTAGTCCACCTTACAAGCATGGTCTCAGCGATAAACAAATAGTAACTAACTTTGTGAAAGGCAGGCAGCTATTTTTCTATCATGGATACACTTATATGGAGTCAGTGGCCGGTTGTTACCACACGACAGCTTGCAAATCCTTATATATCTGTCAAGACAGAATCAGTTGTTCAGCCGCCATACTTTTTCTTTCTCAAGACGCGGTGCTCCAAGTGGGATTACATAGTTGTGATATTACTAATGATGTAAATTCGTTTGAGAAAACAGTCCCCCAAAATGAGCCTACTCCTAGTTCGTCTTTTGCAAGTTCTGATTCCGTTATGGCATTTGAGGATCCTTTAAAATATAGGTTTCTATTAAAATCGGGTGTCGACAACACAGATTCGATTGTGGGATATATTTCCAATTCTACATATACTCTTAAAACTGAAGAGTCGGCAAATTTAAATGAAAATTTAGAAGACGTCCCCAATCCTGATGCATCTCTTAATATACCGCCTATTCTAAATCCAAAAGGAAAAGCAGTAATTCACCTGACGGGATATTATCCAACTTGTAAATCTCGATTTGCTGAAGAAGGAGAACATAACTGCATTGCGGGAGTCGTGAAATCTGCTACTCGTTATACGCAGACATCCATCAAATTTCAAATATATTCAGCCGACGCTTTTGAGCAAACTGTACATTCTTTTAAAAATATTCAAACTGTAGTTACAATGCTGGTTGGCGATCCGAATAACCACAATGTCGTTCTCTACAATGGTCATACTTACGTCGACGACAGGAGCCTGAGTTGCGATCGTGGTAGTGACGACACAAATAAGAGTTGTAATTTACTCTATATGTGTGTTAAATCGAACAGGTGTTCGGCAGGATTGTGTATGAATAAAGAAAGAACTAACGTGTTCGAGGTGGGATGGCATAATTGTTTGGTTGAAAATGACATCAATGACGAAAATAAACTGTTTCGGGAGCTACAACCGGTTTCTTTCAGTAGTCCGCCTTACAAGCATGGCCTCATCGACAAACAAATAGTAACTTACTTTGTAAAAGACAGACAGCTATTTTTCTATCATGGATACACTTATATGGAGTCAGTGGCCGGTTGTTCCCACACGACAGCTTGCAAATCCTTATATATCTGTCAAGACAGAATCAATTGTTCAGCCGCCATACTTTTTCTTTCTCAAGACGCGGTGCTCCAAGTGGGATTACATAGTTGTGATATTACTAATGATGTAAATTCGTCTGAGAAAACAGTCCCCCAAAATGAGCCTACTCCTAGTTCGTCTTTTGCAAGTTCTGATTCCGTTATGGCATTTGAGGATCCTTTAAAATATAGGTTTCTATTAAAATCGGGTGTCGACAACACAGATTCGATAGTGGGATATATTTCCAATTCTACATATACTGTAAAAACTGAAGAGTTGGCAACTTTAAGTGAAAATTCAGAAAACGTCCCGAATCCTGATCCATCTCTTAATATACCGCCTATTCAAAATTCAAAACGAAAAGCAGTAATTGAAGATGGCTTTAATTCAAAGAGAAATAAAAATGATCATAGATATGAAAATGTGTGTATTATAGATCACCTGGTAAATAAATGTGAGAAGGTCAACATTGAAGATCAATATCAATTCACTGAAACCGGCTCCAACTTTTTGGAGTTTAGGGGTTTTTCATATGCTAGAAGTCGTGTTGGAATAGGACGGAATAATACGTATATTTTTTACAACTGCCTTTCTGCTTTGCCTCTCAAATGTAGAGGACGACTTTGTTTGAGAGGAGGGAAAGTGATATGGGCCACTGATCATATTTGTCGAATTATTCAAAGAGAAAGGTTACTAGACCCAGGAGAGTCATCAACGAAATATTTAATTTTATATTACAGTAGAGACGGGGGTACAAAAGAAGTTCTTTTTAAAGGGTTTATATACCGACAAAATAGAAATCCGAAACAATTTTATAATCGGCAAATCATAGCGAATAAAACTGTTGGTCACTGGATTTGCTCTAAGAATCCTGCTTGTGAAGGTGCCGTAGAGATACATACAGGTAATATAAGTTTTGTAGAAGAAATTTGCAAGCATACTTGTTTTACCGGTATAATGACGCACAAAAGCCCTGTAATAGAAATTAATATAAGGCCTGCATCTTCTATTGATGAAATCAACACCATACATACAGACTATAAGAACTCTGTAAAAAATGCTAAACAGGTTTTTTCGGATATAACTCGAGAGTACGAGTTCAGTTTTTTGACTCCAGTTTTTGAAGAAACAGCGGAACATTTGTGTGTAATTTATAAAGGTTATATTTATGCCCACAAAGGCCACACACAGCGTGAAGTGAGGGGCATCAGGGCGAGTTCTTCGGTTCAGTCAGAGTGGACATGTATTCAACCCAATTGCGCCGGATTATTGAATTTAGATGACTCTAATCCCACCTTAGCATCAAGTCATGGCTGTTTTAAAACAATATCAGGTGCATTATTGCCTCAGCGGGACGATTCCGGTAACTTCACACCAACAAATGATTTTCTTCCTGTCCGAATTTTCCGTGAATCCAGGGAAAAGAAATATTTAATGTATGCCGGATACATTTACCAGTTGGATGGACAACAAGAGATAGGACATTGTGTTTTACTCAAATGTTTTTACGCAGAGTCGTCTGCCTGTAGAGGGACCTTAAGTATGGGAGTAAATATACCTACAACATTTTCAGAACATTTGTGTAGAAAACAAGATTATGACGTAAAAGACGAACTTCTAGATGGTGATGTCATCAACGATTGTATGGAAAAAAATGTGCCAAACGAATATGCGAAGGAAGAATGTAATGACTCCGACATTACAATCAAAGAAGAAGATATTAGAGAGATTGTCACCGATAAGACTGATGAATCAGTTGTACTTGACATGCGATCTGTAACGCCCGATTTATTGCCCATCCATGATGATCAGTCTGGTCAAGATAATTCTGGTATACCCCTTAAAGAAGAATTAACTAATACGATTACCGAAGACTTTAAAGCTATACATTCCGAAAATTATATAATATGCGAAATAAAAGAGGAACCAATGAAAACTGAAGTTATAGACCAAATTTATCAAGACGCGGCAAATTTTAATAATGCTTCTGAGTATGTATTAGAAAACGGTTTGAATACATTAAATCATGGGGGCACTTTTATAGAAGATATAGAAGATGTTATTCCAGCTAGTGTGGTCATATCAATGAAGAAAAATCCTGGAGTGTAGATGGGTTATAAAGTTGATGCTTACCAAGAGAAACTTTTAAAAGGCTAAGGTAATGTGATATTTTATATAAAATACTTAATAGGTGCTCCGCGCCGACGCATAGTGGTTTCTCGAGATTATTTTTGGCCAAAACTAGGTTATATAATTGTGATTAAAAATATTTTGTGTTTAATTGGTAGAGATTAGGTAAATTACGCTTAAAAATAAAATTTAGTTAGTAAATTACAAGCTATTTGTGTCTTAAATTAACAACAACAAGATATAAATATAAAATATTTAAAAGTATATTACGAATATGTATTATTAAATGAAGTAATTATTAAAAAAACAAACAAAAAATCGATATAAAACATTGTTTTCATCTTCAGAATCGGAGAAATCAATATATTTAGGAGCCATAGATGGTAAATGTTCTTTAAATAATTTTATTGTTTCAGGTAAAAACATTTGTTTATTTTTTCTTCGGCATTTTTCTTAAACCTGTGATTAGTGGATCAGAAGATACCAAAAATCTATTTAAAAGATCCTGGTTTGTGGCTGTTCTTGATGTTTTTCGAATAAAATGTTCCCGGTAGTTTTTTGTTGCGAGACTCTTGTGCCTCTTCCGACATCATGCCTATTAGTAGGACTGCGGCAGAAATTATGGATGCGCCATGAATCAAAACCTTATGAATACTGCTGGGCATGTAATACCACGGATATTTTGATGTCAACAACACCGCTGTCTTTTCGCCATATTCTTTAAATTAAGTTTCATCAATTGGAAATCTTGATGACATAGCTTGCAAAATGCACGCACAACGCTTTACACACTCTTCGTCGATATTTAAGATGTTACCTGTTACTGATGGTTCGGCAAAAAATCTTCTTGCCGTATTCCCGTCATTGCTAGTTCCACTCCTCCCTCGCTTTACTTTATCTATATTCAATCCCACTTCGTTTTGATTTGAATTTCTTTCTTTAACACTTTTTTTGAAGTCCAATCGGTATGATAAGTGTATGAAATATTCCATAAATTTTATCCATGCGTGAAGAGTGGATAAACCGTAGTCTAGAGATGATTCCTTTATTGGCCTCTTTTTAACTTTTTCGATGTCGTTCATTATTTTCGGAGTAGCTCCGCAAACATTACATGCTTGATTTAAACTCGTTTTTATCAAAGCAAATTTTTCCATCTATCATTGTCATCTTTAAATCATGTTTCACATCTACATTCGGTCAAATGTAATTCCTCAATTTCTTTCTTCACTGAATTGGATTCTTGCAAAGTCAAAGCTGCAGTTTCTTTTTTAAAAGAAACGTGAATTGGCCTACAATATCTAGTGGAGGACGGCCGAGGGTTTTGCCAAAATATTTTTTTTATATTTGGATCAACTTCACTGAATGAAAATAATTGTAGGGTTACGAGTGATGTGAGAAATATATCAGAGTCTGAAGCATTTTCTGTAATAGTCTGTTTATATTCGCTGTGACCGGTACTTCCGTCGTAACCCCATTTGTGTATAAAAGTCATTGTAAGGCCGGTATCGACATTTTCAAATACATCTTTTTGAGATAAAATAATTCGCGAAACAGTATGGTCCAAAAGCGCCTGTAGTTGAACCTTTGCATCCAATTGGGTGACCTGTATATATTCAGAAGATGGATAACAATTGACCTTTGCTTCCAATTTTTTTTTATAAAAGGGATAAACATCGAAGTTTCTTTCCTTAGCGTCTCTTCTAATTGTTTCATTATAATGCTTGGACATCCTAGTATCAGGCTAAGGTTATGGTTTGATAGGCTTTTTGTTATGATTATTCCAAGTGTTCATTATTTTAGCTGATCGGGTTGGTGTAGTTTCAAGACCTGTTTTAATTAAATTTAGGTTATCCTTTTTTTGTTCTTTTTTTAAAATTAAGTTCAACGCACCTTTCAATTGATTTTTGTCGTAAGTATCTGCCAGTTCTTGCCTTTTTCTTCGTTTTGACTTATTACTGCTTTCTGTAAATGATTTTTCCTGGTCTTCCAAAAGAAATACTCGGGGTTTGTAGTATATTCATTTGTGGAGAAAAAATTACCTCGCTTAGTAACCACTCATTATTCGATTTCATAAATGTATTTTTGGGACGATTAGCTTTTTTCCAGCATTTTGTTAATTGGTCGTAAATTTCAATTATTTTTTTTACCGGATTTTTGATAGATTTTGCCTCAAATATTTATTCTATTGGCAATTCCATTGTAAACTTGTGAACTTCTTTCAATTGAATTTCTTTTATTTTCAAACCATAAATTAAAAACCTCTAACATGTGAATGGTTGTGACTCTTTGCGGTTCTGTAAAAAAAATTTTTTTTTTTAAGTTATGTTAACCTCTAATGTCGTTTTGTGCAGCACATGACCTGTCTACGACATTGGAGGTAAAATAATCTACAAATTGAGAGCTGTACAAAACCAAGACAAGAAAAACCTTTTCCCTATGACATTTGGTATGGAGACTTTTAGTATATTCACCTGTAGGTTTTTAATTTATTTAAGCAAAAAAATTTTGAATAATAATGTTTTTTTCTATTTTTACTGTACGATGTATTTTATTGTAACAAAAATTATTACTGGTGAATACTAACATAAAAGTGTTGATATCTCATAAAACGGCTAAAAGCGGCAGCTATTTTATTTCTCAAAAATATCTTTAGATAATGTTCTACTAAAAACATCATAAGTTGCAAAAACGGTTGATGACGGAAACATAAATTTTCTCTACCAGAGAAAAACGTTTTAAATATATCAGACATTTTTAACCACGAATAAAACAACCCTTCAGAACAGCTACTATGAAATAAAAATCAAACATTGAATTAACGTTTTAATTTTACTTACGTTGTTCTGCAGCTTCCATATCAAATTTTGTTATAGAATTTTCCAAATAAACTTAAATAATTACCGATAACTTAAACAATATAATAGAAAAATAATGTGTTTTAAGAGCCTGTTTGTAAAACATTGAAAAGACGCTTCGTTTTGATAGCTGTAGATATTCTTTTGTTTCAGTGTTTTTTATTGTCTAAGCCTACTGGATCTTCTAGTATATTTTCATATTATATTTACTTAGGTTAAAGGGACTTCTAATATAATCCGTATTGGTCATAAATGGTCTCCGAGAAACCACTGTGCGACGCAAAAATTGTATATTTTGAACCTTCCTTACTCAGTCAAAGTATGTTCGACTACCAGGGCGATTCTTTGGATTTAATTTGAGTTAGAATGTTGGTCAAATTTTTATTGATTTGCCTAGTTTAAATTTCAGCTTCAGATCACATTTAACTTAAGAATCATAGCTTATTCAACCAACAATCTTCTTAGTCATTAGGGTCATACTTCGAAACGTCGTTGCGTTTTTGACCTTTTATGATTTCTTTAAAATAATAACTTAATTTAATTAAACTTGTGAGTTTTAACATTAACACCCTGTTTGTGCATTTGGTCATTCTGATATTTAATTCTTAAGACTATCCGACAAAAAATCAAATTTCATTTTGCTACCTAGGGTGTCCCAAAAATGGGATATACAGTGGCCGCAAATTAATTGGAAACGATACCTTGGAGAAAGAAATTGGTTTAAGATATTTCGAATATTATAATCATTGTTGCTATTGTTAGGGTGTACATTTATTATTGTCGCATTAAACTATCTTATTAAGTTTAAAAAAGTAATTTATTCATTACCAAATTCGAAAAACACTACATTTTTAGGCGACAAACTAGTTGGAAACGTATTTCTAAATCAACATTTTCTAACAAGAAGGCTTATTTTAAAATTGACAACCGTTACCATAGAGTTTTAGTTGGTTGCTGACTTCCGTTCCTGTTAATAATTTAATGTTAATCTTCATTGGAATTTCTGCAAATATGGGTTCGCGAAAAAGTTGTAACGAAAATGAACGTCATGTTATTATTAATCTTCATAGGAAAGGTTATTCTTAACAAAATATTGCAGAAGTGATTAATCGTTTCAAAAAGGCGTTGTTTAACTTTGTTCATCATGTTAGGATTCATGGAATCACTAGAACTGTTCCTAGGAATCGACGCACTGTGGGCCAGATTCACCTCAAAATATTGAAAAATTACTAATTGAAGTTATTTGGGAGAGAAAATAATAATGTGGTATTTATTCAGAAAACTCAATCTAAACATATTTTTTTTTGTATTTATTTACAGGGTGAGTTAAAAAATGTGGGCTTTTTTCAAAATGAGCATATTTTCTATTATAAACGAATGTCATTTCAGCAGGTGATGATTTTTTGTGATGAGCAATCTGTGATTGAATTAATCATTTTGGTATTGATCATGGTCAAGCTGATGAGTTATCTTGAGTGATTCTTGTTGATTAGCAAAAAACGTTGGAGTTAAAAGCTGCAATTTCGGCTTCCATTTGTGCATATTCTGTTTTAGAAACTTTTATACTTTCTTTTAAAAACTGCATTTTACAAGGACGGCAGTATCACGTAGTCGAATGTGTTGGATTACTCGAGATCATATTTTTAGTTGATAGTTCAAAGGGACCAAGCACGTTAACAATAGATAGCTTCTCGGATTTTGTTGTAAAAGGGGTATAAATCTGCATTGTTTCTTTAGCGGTATCTCGAAGTTGTTGATATTGTTTTTGGATAGTCTAGCATCTACAATTAAATATAGCGCTCTTTCGTTAGTCAACTGATGTACAATTTTGCAGCTTTTTTGTTTTACAGGAACATCGGATAAATATGACAATTGTTTAGCCTTCTGCACTCATATCCATTTGCGTCCCAAAAAAACAACTCGTCTGTGTCACATTCACGTAATGTTTCAGTTCTCTTGTATGTAGCCGTATAACTTAACTTAGCAAAATTACTTTTAGGCCAATCAACTGTATTTTTTTTCTGAACACAGGGTAAAGTCAAGGTTTAACCAATTTTTATTTGTTTCTAAAAACGCTCTTTTAGTTCTTTTAACTGCTAACCACTTTTTTCGGAATTGCGTCGAAAATTTTTTTGACAAATATTCTATTTTGGATTTGTTTCATGTCATACATTTTTGACATATTGCGGACAATATAGTGTTTTTATTGGCTTATCGATCCATTCCAGCGTCGAAAATTGCTTGGACTTTGATCTCATGAACTTTGGTATCTAAAAAAGTTTATTGTTTTGTTTAGTGGCAGGAAGTTTATATTAATTAATTTTAATTATCAAAAAAGCCCTTAGATATGTATTTTTTAATTAAATATTATTTTATATGTACGAATTCCAAAAAAACATCTTTTGTTATACGCACGGTTTCCAATATAAACCCTTTTATCTTATGCAGATTGCACAAAAATTTGACATGTGACGTAGCACGGCGCATATCGGCAAAAATATTTTTTTGCAAAATGAGGTAAAAGATCCAAGATACTTAAATATATGTCCCCAAAACTGGAGCTCTGCTAATCTCTTTAGATATTCCTATCAAAAAGTGGATTAATTGCTTTATATAAAGAATAATCGAAACCTATCAGCTCTAATTTAATTATAATATTCAAACTTAAATCTAACTCAATGAAACCCTTGTGTTTAAAAGGTTTGAACTTACCTCCAAATAGTTCAGCCATGCTTAATATCCCATACAAAACATAAACTCAGTTTTTCGTAGCTCAACTTTCTCAAACTTCCTATAAATTTTTACAGGTGCACAGAGAAGTTTCTGTGTTTGACGTTTGCTGCGTTACCACGCGTAACCATGGAAAGTGACAAAACAAACGTTGTTGAATTTAGACATCTCAAAGCCTACTTATTTAAAACAGAGTAATAAAAATGTCAAATTCGAAAGAAACAATTACGGACTTTTTTAATATTTTGAGGTAAATCTGGCCCACAGTGCGACCGCGACGTCCCAGAAAAACGAGTATGGAAACAGATCGTCGAATTCTTCGCATTTCTAAGGAAGACCCTTACAAATCAGCAGTTGATATTTGGAAAGAAATTTTGTTTGAAAATTCAAGGAATTTAGTGTTCGTAATCGTTTGAACAAGGCACCACTTTTTGGCATGGTACCTTGGTACTCATCTCAGCCTCACCTTTCTGAAGTGAATCGGAGGAGCGATTTGGAAATTGCTAGAAATCACCTTCCTTGGAACATTCAACAATGGAAGCAGATACTATGGTAAATAAAATGGGTTCCGATGGAAAACGTTTTGTTTGGCGTCCACCAAATGAAGAATTTGACCCTCGCTACACCATGAAAACAGTGAAATTTGGTGGTGGTTGTATCAAGGTATGGGGCTGCTACTCTTGGAATGGTATTGGCCCTCTTCATAGAATAACTGGTAAGATGGATCAGTATGGATATATTAACATAATGGAAAACGTGATGCAACTATATGCAGAAGAAAATTTATCTGTACTTTGGAAATTCCAACACGATAATGATCCAAAGTACTCTGCTAGGAGGGTGACTGTCTGGCTTCAGGATAATCATGTAGATGTCTTACAATGGCCAACTGGTAGTACATATCTTAACCAAATAAAAAATCTTTGTATGGTAGTTAAAAGATCTTTTCCAAAATTCGGCGAAGTATGAGAGAAGCTTGGACCAGTATTCCACTAGAGACTTGTAGACGTCTAATAATGCCTAGAAGATGTTTAAAAATAACACTGGCCGACAAGATTTTTCTAACACAGGCCAGCTCATTATTTTCAAAATGGAAATACGCTCCCAAAAATAAAAAAAATATTCGGAAAGCCCTAATACGTACAATACTAGCCTAATTAGAACCTTTTATATTGGCAGGTAAACAATTTTATTGTGGGGCGGCTAAAATGAGTCCATTTTACAACGGAAAAATTACCTAGGCTAGGTTGTTTACAACATTAGACATAAAATAAATGTTAAACATCACTATTCTGTTGAGTTTCGAATTGAGTGGTTCTCTGTGTATCCATAAGCAAGTGTATGTGAAGACGAGAATGTCGAGTCAAACGCGCCGAAGTTGCAAAATTTCTCCTGACAAATTTTGTTATATTTGTGGAGAATTTCTGGTGAAATCACAAGCTAGGCCATTTTCCCAAAATGTAAAAAAGGCCTATTTTAAATATTTTGGTGTGTTAATTGCGGATCAAGATAAGCGGTGGGCCCCCCATGTGTGCTGTGTTAGTTGTAGTGTATCATTGGTGCAGTGGATGAAGGGAAAGAGAAAAAGTATGCCTTTTGCAGTTCCAATGGTATGTCGAGAACCCACCAATCATTGTGACGATTGTTATTTTTGCCTGACAAAGACTGAAGGTTATTCCAAAAAGGGAAAGCACAATATAGAATATCCAAATTTGCAATCTGCCATACGACCTGTTCCTCATAATGCAAATTTGCCAGTGCCGATGCGCCTTTAAATTGGCAAGCTATTGATTTGGGAGATAATGGAGATAACCCATCATCAGGCAGCTCAGAAGAACAGTGCACCGATCCCACTTTTACCACAGGTCCCAGTTCCGGCGAGCCACATTTGATTGTTCAAAGTGAATTAAATGATTTAGTACGCGATTTGGGGTTATCCAAGCAACAGTCAGAACCTCTGGATTCTCGTCTTAAGGAATGGAACCTATTAGCCAAAGTAACAAAAATTACGAATTTCAGAAAAAGAAATGCTATGTTTTCTGAATTCTACAGTATGGAAAATTCGTTGTGTGCAGGAACTTAATATTGAACATTATCCCCGTGAGTGGCGCTTATTCATAGACTCATCTAAATATAGCTTAAAAGCTGTGTTATTGCATAATGGAAATTTAAAACCCTCTATACCAGTTGCGATTTTAGTGGGACTTCAGGGGGGATTTACAAAATATTGCTGTTTTCTTTGTTTATGGGACAGTCGTGCAATAAATCAGCATTATATAACAAAAATTTGGACAGAAAGAAGCGAATTTCAACCGGGATCTCAAAATGTTAAATTCATACCTCTTGTTGATCCCAAAAATGTCCTTTTGCTTCCTCTTCACATTAAACTTGGGCCGGTGAAAAACTTTTTGAAGGTTTTGAATAAAGATGGGGATGGATTTAGATACCTACGACAAGTCTTTCTCTAGTTAAGTGATGCCAAATTAAAAGAAGGCATTTTTATTGGGTCACAAATCAGAAAATTGCTGGACGATGTCAATTTTACGGAAAAGCTTACCATACAAGAACTCATTGCATGGAATTCACTTGTTAATGGAGTAAGAGGATTTTTAGGCAACAATATGGATGAAAATTATGAACCATTAGTTAATGAACTCTTAGATGCCTATAAAGCGCTTGGTGCCAGAATGTCATTAAAAATTCACTTCCTCCATTCCCATCTGTCATTTTTTCCTAAAAATTTGGGAACTGTTAGTGACGAGCAGGGTGAAAGGTTTCACCAAGATATCAGAACAATGGAACAATGTTGGTTTTTTGAAGAGAGAAGATAGGGCACCTCATAAACGGAAAAAATAAAGTTTAATTAGTGTTTGAAGTTAATATTTTTCTCGTTTGCTTTTCTCTTAGATGTATAGTATGTTTAATAGGCGAAAACTGTAAACATAGGCAATAAACAAGGTTAAGAATTTTCTGAAATTATTTTTTCTATAGATATTAAGTATCGTAACATTCGATATGGCTCTACAACTCAAACAAGAAAACCCTACATGCAACAACTTTCTATTTGTCATTTTCGTATTTGGATTGTATTAGATTATGCTATTCTGATTTGTTTTGAAATTTTTTTGTCGGCCAGTGTAATTGAAGCCAAAGGAAAAATACTAGGTACTCGCTTGAGACAAAAACTTAAAAGTTGTTAAGAAATGATTCAGAAATACGTTTCCAATTAGTATGCCGCTTAAAAACGTTAGTGTTCTTCGAATTATGTAATGAATAACTTATTTTTTAAACTTAATGAGGTTATTTAATTCGATAATATTAGATATACACCCTATCAATTGCAACAATAATTATAATAATGGAAGTATCTTAAACCAATTTCTTACAAGCAACGGTTCAGATTTTCGTAAGGTATCGTTTCCAATTAGTTTGCAGTCACTGTCTTTGAAATACTTTCTAACAGAGTATACCATATTAACCGTTTTTTACGACTTATTCATCCAAAGTTTTTATTCCTTGGCATTTTTTATTAAGGTTACAATAAATAAAAAAAATAAAAATTAAAAAAATTATTCTTTATTGAAGTTACTTAATTTAAGTTTAGTAGATTATTTTTGTTAGATGTTATTAGATTTGAAAATTTATTATACTGCTTACCACGGCTACTCAGTTAGGTTAGTCGGAGACATTCGAAGGTTCATATTAATTTTCAGACTTTTATGGGCGCCACCAACTTTAGTAGTTGGACATAAAGAGAGAAATAAAGAAAATATAATAGACCGATATACTGTTTTTTAATTAAAGTCTGTAAACCAAAGATTAATTAGGCTTTAATTATAATCCCCAATTAACATAAACTGAAAAGTCAAAAGATAAATAAAAAAGAAAACAAGTAATATGTCAGGTTGTCCCTGTGGACTTTGGATGTGTGTATTAGGCGTGTGCGTCACCTTAGGAGTCGTCCTACACACTTATTTTCGATCCTATTTTATTATTATCATAACCTTGAGCGCTATTTTTGATTAACAAACGTCTTCTAGTCCGATACATCCGGTTACGAATATATATGCTATACATTTATCTGTAAAAATCTCATTAAAAGAAATTTAGCTATTGAAAAGTTAGAAATACTAGAAGTTTTTTTGGACAGCTGCAAAAATATTTCTCTAAAACAAATTACGACAGAAAAATTTTCAAACTGGTCTCTAGAAACACGTCTCCTACAAAAATACAGTCAAACTAATGGCCCTATTTGTAATATTTTCCGCGAAACCCTATAATATTTTTCTAGCTACTGGGGAAATAGGTAAAATTTGATTTAAAGGAAAAAGTGCACGCTTTTTGGGCAATAAATTTCTAAATTTATGGAAAAAAGCCACAATAATTTAACAATTTTCATAGGCTAGGCAATGCTTTTTTGCTTATATTGTATGCATGCCACTGGTGTGATATAGTTTCATTAAATGGACCTTTTCTCGCTGATTAGAAATTTATTAAGTTTGATCCCTTTATCTTTAAAAACAACAGATAGTCAGGGACCGCTCTAGCTTTTCGGTCAATATGGGCAAAAATAAGATTTGCCGCCCCAAAAATTTATTTGGGAGTCCAGCCCAGGAGTAAAGGAGATGAATGAGGGTATTTGATTAATTTAGATTTTAGGTAAATCTGCACAAAAAATTTTATTATATTCAAAATCAAAACAAATCCAAAAAAGAGTTAAAACTTAAATATAATTAAAAAAACACTTTTTTGCGAACTCCGCAAAATTTCTAATTACATCCTTTAAATCTAATTTCTCAGCTATAACATACTCAATAAGATATCATAGCTAAGCCATTCAGTCGAGGTTGTGTTGATGTCGACCTTAAAAGATTTTAATTAATTTAAGTTTGGAGAAACTCCCTTTCTCCACTAGCAACACTAACTGGTATTGTTAATAAATCCGTAATGCGATATTAAGGTTTGGTGCGAGGTTTAAATTTGTAATAAATTTGAGCACTTCCATGAAACTTTTCTTTTTTTCCTAGAAGATTAAACACGACAGGTATCTCATCGGCCAATTCATTTCCATTTAAATCAGATGAATCTCGAGAAGTTAAAATATTTTCTAAATCTTTACAATGGGATAATAAATCTTCTTTTGACATATTTTTTAAATTATAGATGTCATACAGAAACTCAAAATATTTACTATAGTCACTTAGGAGTTTAAAACGGGTGTCTAATGAATTAATTGCTTGATCAATTGTAAAGAAAAAAAAAATTACTTTATATTTTTCTTTAGGATCTTCGAGCACTTCATCTCTATTTTCATGGGAAACTGAGTTTTTCTTCTTCTAACCCGATGTCTTGGTAATGTTAAGTTAAAATTAGTCTCTGCGTCGATTTCGTTAGCCAGTTCTTTTGCATCAATTAGGACATTATTAAAGGATTCGTCGGTTCTTAGATTAACAAAAAAAGAATAAATAATTAATTAGACTTATAGCTAATGATATATCATATTCCTTAGATTGCATCAGTTTGCTGATAGGGTTTATTTGATTTAAGATTTGATACCAAATAATTACCGAACACAAAAATTTAGTCTTTAAGGCAATTTAATAGACCAGAAGCTTCCACTTTTACTAAGTTGTCAATATCTGCATGTTCATAAATATTTAAAAGAGCATCGTATATGTCACCAATTTAATACCTTAATGGTTTTAAAGCGTCTACTCTACTCTCCCATCTGGTGTCACTTAAAGGCTTTAAAGTTAATCCTTTTACATGCTTTAAAAGAATTGACCATCGTAGAGTTGACGCTGAAAAAAAAATTTGTAGCCTCTAGTGATGACTTAACCATGTCATTTACTACCAAATTTAATATGTGATTACTGCAAGGTACAAAAAATGCCCTAGGATTTATATTTCTAATTCTAGTCTGCACTCCCGCCTTATCACCTCTCATATTTGCCCCATTGTCATATCCTTGCCCTCTCATATTTTGTACATCTAAACCTATAAAACATATCTAATTATTAAAGTCATTTGCTCAATTTTACTCACATCAGGAGTGCAATCTAGAATAATAGAATAATATTTTGCTTTTTTAATGGCATTTACAATATAGGATTTTATATTATCGTGAAGAAGCATAATTATTTCATTTTGAATATTTTTTCCAAGGTATGTTGCTTTAACTGCTTCATGTTTCAGGACTCTACGAACATGTTCTTCCATAACCGGATCGAATTTTGCTAATAACTCTATTAATTTTAAAAAATTGCCATTATTATATTCATAGAGCTTATTGGTTGTGCCTTGGAAGGCTAAACAATTTTCACAAAGCATTTTTGTTAAAGAAACAATACGTAGAAGCACCTCGTACCAATGATTTATTTCTGCATTAGTTAGCCTTTGAGCGGCTGCGTCTATAGTGCGACCTGAATTTAGTCGTGATAAAATCAAGATTTACCATGTCCGCTTGAATTTTCGTCTTAAAGTTTCACCAAGGTGCTTCCAGTTATTGTAACTCTGTTCTCCATTTTTTTTTTAACACTCGATAATAGTAACTAGAACTAAATTTACGACCTTTATTGTCGGATAAAAATGAATAATTAATTAAACGCTTAGCTGGTCCCTCCCTGACTAAAAATAACCTTTCTGCATCTCCCAAGATTTGAGGCCATGTTCCTGGATCAGAAGATATATTTTCGACACGGTCATTATTTTCGATAGTGTCGTTATTTGTAATTTTCATTGTGCTCTTCATCGACTTAACCATCTATGACCTGCAGCAAAGTTCAAGCCGCCCACCACTTCACCATAGCGTTATGAGGAATTTTCATTTTCCAACTTGACACCTTACTCGTAGTTGGACCAGTTTGTAAAAAATGTGCCAATGCCCCAGCTTGTTTTTGTAGATGGTTTTGTTTTTCTATCCTCTTTTTTTTATACTGAGAACCAGATAGTCTTTTCCTTGCGTCAGACATTCTATAATACAGTTATTTATTTGATAAAAAAAATCAAATTACAAAATTGTCACTTTTTTAAGAAAGATTTGATTGGCTGTTACGCAATAGTTAGGATAATTTTATATTTAAAAAAAGTTAAAAATTAAAAAAATACTTTAACATTTTTTGCATCACAACAACTGCTTCAAAATCTACCACATAATGTTATGATTTTATACAAAAATGAAAAGCATTTGAGGAAAACATTATGTGGTAGATTTTCGACATTGTTGTTTGTTGTGATATACAAAAAATGTTAAAGTATTTTTTTAATTTTTAACTTTTATAAAATTATCCCAACTACTGCGTAACAGCCAATCAAATATTTCTTAAAAAAATTTCTATCGCAGTAAATAAATTGAGATTAAACTAAAAAATTGTCACTTACCTTAAACAACAGAAAAAGTTTTCCAATACATTCACTGAACAATATTCATATTTTAGGCAACAACGCATGCAACGGAAACTGTTCTTAATTATACATAGATAATAATATTATTCATTATTCATATAAATCCATTAATAAAAACTTTAGCACTAGACCCATCAACTTAAAGAGGGTGCGCCCTACAGATCGAACAAGCACCAAACACAATTAGAAATAGAAATTAATAAGTAATAAATAGGTACAAGACACCAACGCATCGATCACAAAGGGTTCAGGTGGCTTATTAGCATCTCATTCGGACGCCCGAAAAAACAGCGTCGTCCGTTGCTATTGCGACCGGCATTTTTCTGCGAAACTATTCGCGTGCCGAACGTCTCATCTTTTTTATTAAGGTGCGTATCCACCAAGCGCGCAAAATGTTTGCGATTGTAAGCGAACATTTTCAATCTTAAGAAAATATGATTGTTAGAAATGCTTACAATGGACAAAAAATTATATTCTTAACTTCATTGCTGCTTAATTTATTTTTATTAAATTGTTTTCAAGCTAAAAATGCCGCCCCAAATTTAGCCGCTCCGGGCAATTCTCGTCCTCTTTACCCCCAAGAGCGGGCCCTGCAGATAGTATTGACAAAAATTCTGCCATAAGAAGCCGTTATTGGACCACAGAACGTTCTAACAGGCAAATTTGAAGCCAGTATTTGACCGGCTTCACACTGCCTCTTATGGCAGGGTTTTTGTCAATTCACGATTATCTTCAAAGATAAAGGTATCACACGTAGTATATTTCTAATCAGCAAGTAAATACCCAGTTAATGAAACAATAGAGTAAGTTCGGGTAATATGGAATACCATTTATTTTTTTTCACTATGAAAATAAAATCTTTGGGGTATTTCTATAAGTACTTTATAACCATTTTTGAATAGAAAAAAAACATTCTGATTAAGGAAGGAAAATTAAGAATTAGTCATTTCTATCGGTCAAATAAAAGTGGAGGGTAATATGGGATTAGCATATGGGGTAATATGGGATAGGGTAAATATTAAAAGAAAACTAAACGAACATGATTTTAATTCTTAAACGTATACATTTTTATAAAAAAACAACTAATCATATAATTAATTATTTGCAAAAGTCACATACAAACACATCAGCTTCCATAAGTGAGCACGCTTCATGCGCCCAGCCGTTGCAAATTGCACATTGCACCCATATCTCTCTGCTCTTGCTAGTGAACTGTTCTTGACAAAAAATACACTCTGTGTCATCACCGGCCGACTTTTTTCTGACAAAAGATGATAGTGGTATATCATCATCAGAGGAGGTTTCCAAATCAACCTCTTTGGCTAACTAGGGATGATAAGAGTAAATCATCATCAGATGATGCGGGTGATAAAGTTGATGGTAAATCCTGCTTCTTTCTGACAGAACGGGAACTTGGACCAGTTTTCTTGATTATTTTTCGCTTTTCCTTGATAGAACAGGAACTAGGACCAGCTTTATCAACAATATTTCTTTTAACTTTATCACGCGATGTGCTCATAGATTCCTCTAGTTCGTCCTTATTGGGTGTTGAGGTAATCACCTTTGCCCGAGCAGGTTTTCTTCCCCTAGTGCCAATTTTCTTTTTAAGTTCTGGTATAGGCTCGATATCCTTGGGAAGAATACTTGGTTGTAAATCGAAGTCTGGTCCTTCGTTTACAGACGAATCTCCTGTTACATGATGTGCGCCATGGTGTTTTTGGGCTTCGTGAAGAAATTCTTCGTCAGAAAAAATATCCCGGCGAATCGGATATATCCCAGTTGTGCTAAATCCTTTTATTGATCTTTCTGCAGTCTGATTTTTAAAAAGGCCCTTCCAAATAGCTCGCTCATATCATAATGTGTCACGGCTCTATTATGGTCACGCATAAAGATTCTGATTTCCTCATTGTAAAACGTTTTTAGGGCACCCATAACGGTTTTATCGAGTGGCTGCATTTTGTGGGAAGTATGCGGTGGCAAGCATAAAATCGTTATAAAACTCTCTCGAGCTTTTATAACCACATCCAAATTTCTCGTATGAGTGTGATGGCCATCTAATATAAGAAGAACTGGATTACCTTCGCTGGGTTTTACTTTTTCCAAAAATGTTGGAACCACTTAGTAAATAAGTCGGTTTGTATCCATCCTGAAGGGTGAAAGGGCAAATAGCGTTCCTGGAGGAGCTCCCTTCTTCAGCTGCTCACTTGCATTTTTACGAGGGGAAATAATCATGGGTGGCACGAACCCACCTGCAGCATTCATACATAAAACTGCTGTCACTAAAGAGCCTCGCTCAGCCGATGTTAGTGCACCCACTTGTCGTTTGCCCTTCTTTGAAATAACCACGGGACATTTTGATTGTACAATGCATAGTCCCGTTTCATCAACGTTGTAAATTCTATCAGCGGGAAAATTATTTTCTTCCATAACTTGCTCAAGAAGGTCAAAAAACTCGTTGACACTTTCCTTGTTGAAACCAAGAGCTCTATTCAAAGAAGTTCCAGTTGGTTTTCGAAAACTTAATTTATTTTTATGTCTTTTCATAAAAGAGTATAGCCAATCTTTTCCGGCGGACTCGCGTAATAATAAAAACGGATGTGCCAGATTGTTACGGCGAGCCAGCTGAAAAGCCATAGTTCTTAAATCGTTTCGAGTTACACCAAAATACTTCTGATCCATAAGCAACAAATATTCTACAAGTTCTCTTTCCAATTCCGGTGGCAACACTGGTTTCCTGCCCAAAGTAGTTTTACAAACTGTGTCAGGCGAACCCTCCTTCTTACATAAACGGTGAAGTGTAGCACGAGGGACATTATAACGTTTTGCAGCAGACAAATAGCCTAAACGGTTGCTCTTAACCGCTTCTATGGCTTTTTGCATATTGGCAGAATCCCATTGTTTTCTTTTTTTTGCAGGCATATTGCCTAAAAAAAAAAATACACTTTAGAACTTTAACTAAAACCATCGGGTAATATGGGATACCCCAATATGAGGATAATATGGAATATTCCATAATACCCGAAACACCTGTTACAAAAAAAAAATACAGGCTAACCATTTGTTTTGATAAATAATTTTCTCACAACCCTATCAAAAATTAGCTTTAACATTAGGATAGACTTACCTGACAGAATAAACAATAATTTTGAAAAATTAACAGCACTGCAGAAACTTGAAGACCTATTCTACAAAATTTTGCATAAACGATTAATAAAGTATGGCGTTTTGCATGCACCAGAACGGCAACTGTTGAAACCTGTTGACGTTATTTTTCGTTTAGGGTTATATTGAAATTAGTGTGGCCTTAAAAATGTAGATGTAGCCACCTACAAGAAATTAAAGAGCTATTCCATATTAGCCATACTATTCCATATTACCCGAAATTACTCTATTAGTCCATGCCGATTTTGTTAATTTCCAATAATCATTTATTGATTTGTTTAGCAAATCCTGGCGGTTTAGATAAAACTATAAAGTTTCTGTATTTAACATATTTTCTATCTTTTAAAATAAAGTTTGTAGATCTCGTTGAAAACACAAACAAAACCTCTGTATCTGTATATTGTGTAGTTAAAAAATGGTTATTATTATGGTTTCGAGACGAGACGACACAGGGGGAGGGATATGTTCACAGAGAAATCAAAGGGTTTACGATTAAGCCAGATCATGAGTGGTCATCAGAAAAATGGCGAGCAGATTAGGTATGTGATTTTGGCGAAAACGTCAGCTAAACTGTTCTTTTTAGAACGACAGTATTGAACGGATGTACACCCGGAATGAAAACACATTTCATAAAATATATACATATATATATATATATATATATATATATATATATATATATATATATATATATATCGATGGCTTATTTGCAATAGGACGTATCCCCGGTAAGTTGTGTTTTCCAGTAATCAAGAAAAACTTAACAAACTCCTACAATAATGTTGTGGAAAGTAATTATTTTATCATTAAACAATAAATTGGATTAGAAATGGGCCTTTTATTAAATTTTACCAGTTTTTAAATTTTGGTCTTAGTTTTGTGTGATACGTCATATTCGCTAGTCTTTAAATGAATTTTTTGTGGCATATGACAAATTACGTCAATAATATCAAATTCCATTATTATAATAAAAAGGCATTTTTTTAATAAGTAGTCTTGCTATAAACATTTATTTTAAAGATATTAAACAAGTTAAAGAAACTCAAATATAACATGAAATTATAAATTCGGAAAAACACAGAACAAGAGAACACTAAAAAATCTAATACAAAATCTATTCGGTAAAATGTGGTAGCGAATCGTAGAAAGAATGTGTTTCAGAAGTAAGATGCGTTTTTAGTTGTTGTTGTAGATGTTTCACTTTGGAATTTTTGATTTTTAGTCTTTAGGAAATAGTCTGCGGCGAGGCTGGCTTAATATTGATTTGTCTTTTGCCTCTGTGGTAAATCTTATACTCGTCATCAAAATTAATTTTGTAAAATATCTTTCCTTTCTAGAGTATATTTCAAAGATCTAATATCAAAGGACTGTTGGGTCATTACTACTAAGTCCTGGTCGAATGGAGCTATACACAAAAGTAGACTTGTCGTCGAAGTTAAGAAAATATTCATGAGTAAGATACTGGAACATTTAAAGGGGTAGGCTGTGAACGAGCTTCCTGAATCACCGAGATGTATTCGCTAGAAGTTGAATTCTTCTATTTTTCAATCTTTCAATAAGAGTGAACCGGAGTCACACTCCATTTGAGGTGACCCTTTTCCAAGAATTTCTGCTCAATTATTATGGAATGTTTACTGAAAAGTGAAGCAAAGCATTCGCCAAAACGGCGTTTTCGGTTCTGTAGCAGCATCCATCCGAAATTAATACGATAGGCTTCTTGTCACTCAAACAGTTTTCTTCCAAATGTCTTAATATGCAATTAGCGAAAATAGAGGCGCTCAAGTCGCCCTCAGTCTCATTCAGAGATAATTCCCACAGTGATGGGACTGCAAATTATAGATTGTGAAATTGTAAATAAAATTTAGTTTTTGTAATAATATGCACTTATATTTAAAACTGGGCACAATTTAACAGCCTGTGTATCCATGGTGAAGGTGTATACTAAATTTGTTCTCCTTGCTTCTTGTTTTGTTTTATTTTTTCGCCTGGCTCGGTCTTTCCGTCTTAAATGTTCATTATACTTTTCTTCAGAAAGCTCGTTCTACCTTAAATATAGCACGCATCGCATTATCTTTCTTCTGGATGAAAAATTGAAAGATTCATTTCATCAAAAAGACATGAGAAAGGATAAATCGTGTAAGCTTCTAACTTATCTTCGAGACATCTATCCTTATAGTCGATAAAGTTGAGATTGTTGTGGAAAGTCTGCTCAGCGTTATCTTCTTTTTACTGTCTTTCACAATAATGAGATGGTTGCTTAGGTAACTCATTAAAAAATGTATTTAGATGTTTTTTCCTTGCCTCATTTCTGTTAGCCTCGTCGCTATTTGAAACTGTTTCCGATCTGGCTGTCATAGTCATACCTGAAGTTTTTTTATTTAACCAAGAATGCACCATCTTTTCCTTGAGCCCTAGTGTTCAAAATTTTTTTTTTGCAAACTTGAGTCTCTTATCTTCTAATTTCAAATGATAGTTATAAGTTCCGAACGTCGGGAGGGACCAGATGTATAAGAGCGCTTCTTGGGAACAAAGTCAACAAGGGAGCGCACGTAACCTTTCTTTTCATTCCAGGACATCTTCCAGAAATCCGAAAATAAGTGCATGGAATCATTTTGTGATATTGAGTTACATAATCTCTTATTTTTTGAACAATAAGCTGAAGTGCAAGAAGTTATCTTTCTAGCTGCACGTTCTTTATCGTTACTAACTTTGCCCTCCTTTGTTCGTGTGTATCCCAAATAGGTATTTCCTTTCATTCTTTTTATCTTGTTTTTGTTTCTCTTCCAGTTGTCTGGGCATGATTTTCTTAACCTCTTGGGACCTTGAAGTTTTTCTTCAGCTTCATTTTCTGTATTTTCGGAGGAGGCCTCGGAGGAGGCAGTAGAATGACTGTCATCTCTGTTTTCAGGGTTATAGTCCGGATCTGAATTTTGTTTGTCACTCTGAGCTTCGTCGGAACATAGGGTGGTAGTCTGAGCCTTCTCACAATTATTCTCCGTCATATCACTATTGTCAGGTATTCCCTCATTGTCTTCTTCTAATGAAAAGAGTTTTGAAGATTCTTGTTGCAGCTGTACCATTGTGGAGCCTTGGATATCAGTTAGCACCTCAGCATCCATGGACTTGGATTCAAAATACTCGTTATTTATGTGATCCGGGTGCAAACTCTGGGTAAAATTTGTAAGAGTGGATGTCGAGTATACTCCTTGTGGATCGTATAGAGGACTAGCTTGTTCTTCTTGGAATAGTAGACAGTATGAACAGGTTCTGTTCTTTCTACAGATTCAAATAGCTGAGAAATTTGTTGTTCATGAGAGCTTAGATAATATTCCGGATCATGACTTTTATTTATGGCTAGATCAACAAGTTTCTTGCTTCGTGCAGACATTTTTCTGAAACAAAGTGTTACTTACGTTGATATTTACTCAAATTTTTTTAAAATAAACAAGTTATTACTTATTTTGCTTTGATAAAAATAACAGAAAAGGCAAGGGCGTATCTAGGAAGGAGGGGCGGGGAAGAGGCATCCTTCTTTTATTACAAGATTTTGAAAAAAATTAAAATACCTAACTTTAATTATTTTTGAAAAAATCCACCATTATTTTACCTTACAAAACTTAAAATTTTAAAAGATAACTTTACCTGCGGATCATTTACGCGCCTTTTTTTGACTGACCCCCCCCCACCCCCTTCTTTTTTGAGCTGGGTAAGCCTTAGACAATCTCGCATACATGGACTGCGCTTTCAAGATCGCGTCGCGTCGGATGCCCCTACATCTAGGAGCGTTGTAAGTTTGCGATGGCCAACAATTGTCTATTATAGCGCCTGGTATATTAAATGAATACTTTCTCAAGTAATAATTTATCCATGACAACCACGCTCAACAACTTGCAAGTTTCCATAGTGATTCTGGCCCTCGCAAACCTACAACGTTCTCATGCTGGGGCCATATTTTGCAATATTGACAGATAGGCCAAGCTCAATCCATGTCAGTGTATGATCTAAGGGATAAGCCCTTGAGAGAAGAAAAGAAATAATTGCAAAATAATTTATTGAAAAAAAATCCAAATATTGCTGTAGTTAACAAGACGTATCCCAAAGCTTAACTATAAGAATGTGTGTGGTAATAGGACGTATCATCAAAAAGAATGAAATTCTTACCTGTAGATAGTTTTTCTCAAATCTCGATCTAGGGAACTAAACAAATAAACTTACAGTAGTTTTACACTATTAGTTTTTCTATGAAAAAGCAACAATTTTATCAAAAAATCCCATCATTAAACGGAGCGACGTCACACGCACGAACAGACAGAAGAAAACTGCATGTTACGCGTTATTACATTCAGGAATTCGCCGGTTGTGATACGTCAGGTTACTGCTTTTTGAAATACAGGGTTTTGATTGGTCCTAGGCCAACACGCCATTGCGAGCACGTGTAGATCGCGCAACTCTATGAGATGGCGCGAAAACCTCAAATTTCAAAAAATTGTGGGTTACGTCCTATTACAAATAAGCCATCGATATATATATATATATATATATATATATATATATATATATATATAAATATAAATATAAATATATATATATATATATATATATATATATATATATATATATATATATAAATATAAATATATATATATATATATATATATATATATATATTTACATTATATTTACATATATAAATATTGGCTGGTAAAACCCTCCAGACCCAGTTTTACCTACAATTAAAACAAAAGAATGGCCCTTTTTTTTCGGTTGTTCAGACTACTTATGCTCAATTAGACAGGGAAGTAAGAATGAGCATTTTTTTTCACGTTTCAGAGTCCCCAGATCCAAAAATCTTGATTTTCGTATTTCTGAGCGTCTGTCGGTCCACCATGTGATTCTTTTTTCCCTTAACCATGGAGGAAAATCATAACATTTAAAACTGTTATGTATTCCAAAAATGAGTGAGTTTCATTAGCTTAATGAATGTTTCTTTATATTGTATACATTTTTTCTTTACTTAAGTATTGTTACACCGAATTTTGCTGTTTAGTATTTCTTTTTTTAAGAAGTGTTTTTTTAGTTTAAATATTTTGTAAATAAAAATTGTGTAATGTTGTCAATAAAATGTGTACAGAGAGGAAGCTGGTATTTTAAATCTGAGTTTGTATTTTTGAGGTGGATTTTATGGCTTTAATGACGGTTTTAGCTACGAACCTGATCTAACCTAGCGCTATCAGGACAGATCCACATAATTAGTTGCACCTGTAAAGTCCATCGCGCATATTGTGGGGAATAGTATGGGATATCTTAACTTTTATCAACTAATTGATATTCCGAATTGAAAAGGCGTTTTTCTTGATCTGTACTTTGACGTACGTGATTAAGCATTTACAATCGCCGACGATTTATTGCTTCCCGACAGTCGCCATCATCGTGCCTATAGTTGTGATTTTCTCAGTTTTAATAGACTGAACTCTATGAAATTTGACTTGCAGTATTACCATTTTTAAAATGCTGACATGTTTTCTATTAACAATTATCTGTCTCTTGTAGATTGGGATTCCTGTCTAGATAAATATGACATTGATCTAGTTATAAGTCGGTTTTATACAGTGTTGTACCATTTCCATTTTTGTCCCATTAAAGCGGTTTAGGAGCTCAAATTTTCCAATTTGGTTCAACCACGAGCTTAAGAAATTAGTTATTCAAAAAAGTTAGCTCATAAGCGCTTTAAGGAGAATAGACACATTTCGGATTACTAGGAGTTCTCAGCAGTTCGGGAAACCTGTAAGACTCTGACCAAGATGTGTTATGATCAATACATGCATTCATTGCATGCTGGCCTACAGAATAATCCGAGATCCTTTTTGGCGTTTTCTAAACAATGCTAAAAAAGTCAGTGGGTATCCAAGTACTATGTTTTTTAATGACTGACATAGTGAGAATTGTAGTGTTCTATGAACTTATTTGCAGCCTTTTCTTCTACGGTATATAAAGCTTGTGATCTGGATATACCTGATTACTATGCAAATGAATTTAAGTAGTATACATATAACTGTTTCGGAGGTTTATAAATCTATTAAGCAGTGTAAGTCAAGCTGTTCCTATGGTCCCGACGGAGTTCCAACGTTGTTGCTCAAGGCTTGCATATGCTCTTTGAGTCGGCCGCTTTAATTGATTTTCACATTGTCTCTTAAGAATGGTGTTTTCCCCAGTTTTGGAAGCATTCATTTATAATGCCAATTTTTAAATGTGGTGACCGGAGCAATGTAACTAATTGTAGGGGTATTTGTCTACAGTCTGCGATACCTAAAATATTTGACTCTCTCGTAACATACAATTTATCATGGCACTGTAGACGGATGGTTATTGAGCAGCAGCATGGGTTCTGTAGGAACAGGTCGACAGTTACAAATTTATTGTCATACCAAAATTATGTGTTAAACGTCTTTGAGAAGAGGGCTCTCGTGGACCCTTATTTTTTATATTATTTGTTAATGACTTGAATAACTTTATAGTAAATTCAAATTTTCTCATATTTGCAGACAATTTAAAAATATTTCGCTCTATTCAGTGCACGTCTATTTTTATGGTCTGAACTGTTTTAGTCTAAATATTATTAAATGCCACGTAATGTCTTTTCTTAGAATTATGCTTAAAATTAATTATGAATATTCTATATTAATAATATTGCTGTAGATAATGTGGATTCAGTTAAAGATTTGGGCATAACAATGGACCGTTCACTTTCCTTTATTGATTACATAACTTCAATTACTGAGAGAGGCTATAGAAATCTTGGATTCATTGCAGGGATTTCTCGTGTCTTACATTTAAGTTACTGTTTTATTCGCTAGTGAGATCAGGCCTAGAGTACGCTAGTACTGTTTGGTCTCCTTACTACAAAGTGCACGTGGATGAGATTGAGGATGTACAGAGAAGATTCTTACGCACTTGCGCCTTTAAGTTAAAGATCCGTAGTGTGGAATATCATATTGATTATTGTCTTATTCGGGACAGGTTGAGAATGTGTACCCTGCAATCTAGGCGCTTCCTCCTAGATATGTGTTTTATATTTAACCTCTTAACGGGTAACATCGACTGTCCATATCTCTTATCCACACTTAATTTTAATACCAGCCACCGTAATACTAATCTTTTTTCTATACCTTCTCACTCGAACAGTTTCAATAAATTTAGGAATGCCATTTTTATAATCTATAATTGTCGATTGTAAATCAATTGAGATTTCTCGTTGATAAAGTAAAGTAAAGTTTAGACTTATTTTTAGAAAATCCCTGTCTTAATACGGACTCCGAATTTTGCTGGCCCGCTACAGTGTCCTTTCTTTGGAGCAAACCTAACCAATCCTAATCGAATCCGCGTTTTTATTAATTAAGTTTATTTATTATTATTATATTTATTAAGTTTTGTTAAAAAAAAACTGCCTGAACAGGGATTCGGACACGTGATATGCGCTGCATCCAAAGCACAGTCCCAAGCCCCGACTAAACACTCAACAGAACTTGTTTATACTCCGTGGAAATAAACGGCAAACCAATAGGACGCACATTGAACAATCTGCGTTGTGGTTGGAGAGGGATTCAAGGTCTTGTCAGAACTTATCACAGACTGTGCCGCTACTTGCGGTGGTTTAAATTGGTGAAGATTTTGAAAAAAACCGCACTGAAACATGCAGACAGTGGCTCGCTTGCGACGATTTGCTTAAATTGGCATCTTACTGAAGTATAAAAAAAGTTCTATCAAATTTTGATGAGGGATTTGCTAGCTCAAAGATAGGCTCGTAGGGTGCTACATTAGCATTGCAAAGGTCCTGTGTTCCATCCTCGACGGGCGATGGTTTTTTTTAACAAAACCTTTTGTATGTAGTTGTGTTTTAAATATTAGACAGATTAGACTGCGTTTTTGGTTAGCTCTGGTTAGGCGTTTTTTTTGAGGTGATGTGAAAAAAACACGCTATATTAAAGAAATAAAAATATATTAAAATTATAATTATTATTTTTACTCTGCTTTCTATCATTTTATTGGTGCTTCGTGTTCGGTAGCACAGGATTTAACGATTCCTAAATACCGAAGTACAAAATAACTTTTTAATGAGAGTTCTCTGCTCTCCTGACTCAGTGGTAGAGCACTGGAAAGTAATAAAGGTTTTGGTTTCCTTTTCCGATGAACGATGTTTTTTTTGATCATGCATCATTATATTATGCAAAAAGATTTTATGTGATATGTAATCTTGTTTTAAATACCGAACTGCTTGGTTAGCCTTTGTTAGGCCTTTTTTGGGTTGTTGCAAAAAAGTTTATTTACAATAAAATATGTTTAAAGAAATCACCACAAGTCAAATAAAGTCTAAGTCAGATAGAATTTCTGAAGATTTAATCACTCTTTGACTTCCGACAGTCCAATTGTAACCAGTCTTGTAAAATTTCTTTTGAAACCAGTAGAACGTAGAATAGGCAAGCCATTAGTGAGCACAGATTCTGTTATGCCTTCCTTAGTCATTCCTGCCAGGAAGGGCATCGACCCATATGCATCCCTTCACCGTCCAACTGCAAAGACCAAGACTCCCAAATATGGA
Organism: Kuschelorhynchus macadamiae; assembly: GCA_030620095.1. Taxonomy (NCBI): domain Eukaryota; kingdom Metazoa; phylum Arthropoda; class Insecta; order Coleoptera; family Curculionidae; genus Kuschelorhynchus; species Kuschelorhynchus macadamiae. Next base: position 2,683 of record JAUTXW010000896.1, on the reverse strand, counting down.
GTGTGTTACCAATGCAATGCAAATACATTTCCCTCTTCTCCTAATCTGCAAGTCTATAAATCTCGCCATCGATACACTTTCTATGTCTTTACTTAAAGCAACCACTGTACCTAGTTCTTAGGCCTTCGTGGTATGGTCTTAGATAAAAAAAAGTCGTGCGCTTACTGGATCAGTAGAAAAACTGATAGAATTACTCTTGCTAGACCGAGAAATAACATCGCATTTATATTAAAAAATATAAGATTTTGAAAAACGTTAAAATATAAAATTCGGTAAAGTGCTGTATCCAGCTCTGATAAGAACTAACAATAAGGACATAATTCAGTGTTGGGCGTCACTTAACAAAAGTGATTGTATAAGTGACTTTACATGACCGAGCCACTTTCATAAATGTGGCCTATTTTTCAAAATCACTACACAAATTATCTAAAATGACCGGTCATTTTCTTATAAGTGACCGATTTTGCAAAAATGACCGTATAAGTGACCGATTTATAAAAGACGGTTAAATAAATATGTCTTTTTTATTTAATAGATTAATATTGTTTGGAATTAATTGAAAGCTTAAGATAAAGGCATCGTTTTAAGCACACTTTCAAACATTTTTAAAAATGACCGGTCATTTGCCAACACTACCATAATCATAATACTAGTGAAGCAGCCTACCGGTCCGTGTTCTGATGGTTACACTGCACTGGTTGTGTACGTGGGTTTTGCTCGGTTGGTTAATATATCGCTGCTAAAAGCCCAATAAAAGGTAAAGTAGGTATTAGAATTTGTGGGAATTGTTTATTCAAATTTATTGTCGTGTAACTCCGAATAAATAATCTCCATAAACTTAAACTGGCCTGTTTAATCCCTTTTGAGACACTAGGTGAGTTTATTTGGTGGTTATAAGTCTAAAGTAAGTTTTTTTCGACATATCTTTAATCAAAGCCTGTAAAGCTTGTTTTATGTAGGAAAACATAATGTTAGTATCAGTACTGGCGGAATTGACTGAATAAATGATCTAAAATGGCCGGTAATTTACCTTTATCAGTGGTGGATTTAGTCAAAATCAGTGTTATCGTGCGGGTCATATGATTTATCAACGACAAACTTTTTAAAATTGTTTTTCTTTTATTACGTGCAATCATATCCTCCGCATAAAATCCGGAAGATGAATTAGAGAGACCTATGATATTTTCATAAGAAAAAAGAGGATAAACATATAAATACCAGCAGTTGCAAAAATCTTTGAGCGATGTCACTTCAAAGTCAGATTGACAAGTTAGTGATAAAATGAGTAATAGAAAAGTGTGTCCAGAAAATTGTTCATGAAAAAAGCATAATTTACTACCAAGAAGATTAAGAAATGTACACGAAAAAAGCCAAAGACAGAAGACTTCAGTGACAATGTAAAAATGGATGTTCGTAATGCAATTTATGGTTTATTCACATTAAAAACTAAAATAACCCTTCAAGTTTTAAAAGAAGCTTTAAAAAATCGAGGCATATTGGAAATTGGACTAAAATCGTTGTCAAAATTAATAAAAAGGACTGTAATCGAAGATTTTCATGCGAGCGCGACATATAGCAAGTCAGCGTATCCAGTTTTTAAAGAAATACAGGGAAAATGTTAATTCAAAATTTTGAAAAGTGGTATTTTTAGTCGAGACTTGGATATTTTCTAATGGAAGTGGTTCGAAATCTTGACAGGACGAGTCTGTAAAAAGTGTCAAGAGCAAAAAGGAATGTGGGGCGGGAAAACTGTTCATCATTTTGCATGCAGGTTCTTCAACAGGATTTCTTCCAGGTGCAAGTTTACTGTTTTCTTCTACATCCAAAAGTATGGACTACCATGATAATATGAACTGTGAACTGTTTGAAAAGAGGTTAAAAGAACAACTGATTCCAAAACAGATGCTCCATCTTTAATTATTCTGGACAAAGCATCTTATCATTCAAGAATCTTAAATAAACAAACTGTTCATCCTGGAAGAAAGCATATTTATGACTGGCTAATAAAGAAAAACAAAACTCTTTATCCAATATACTGAAACTAGAACTTCTTTAATGGCAAATCTATTAAAACCAAATACATATGCCGTAGACGAAATATTACGGGAAATGGGACATGATGATTTACGACTGCCGCCATACCATTGCCAGTTTAACGCAATAGAATTAATATGGGCTGCGGCAAAATCATATTACGAAAAACACGTGAACGATGGTCTTACATCAGATGAAGTGCAAATTGTTTGGCAAGATTCATTCAATTATATTGCCGGAGTACTGGAAGAAATCTGTGGAACATAATACGGAGAAATTAATATGGATTGGTGGAATCGAGAACGAGTTCTAGATGTCGAAATAGCACCAATGATCATTGCGCCATTTGAGGACGACCAGAAGATGAGGACTTTTTTACGTGATGATGATATTTTTACCTATAGCTAAAAGTTTCTGAAGGATTATATTAGTCTTGACGTGTATAAATCATAAATTGCATTATGAATATCCATTTTGCATTGTAACTTAAGTCTTTTGCCTTTGGATTTTTCGTGTACATTTTAATCTTCTTCGAATCCAAATTATGTTTTTTTTTCATGCACAAGTTTCTGTACATTCCTATACCGATTCTCAGAGCTTTTGCCACTGGCTCCTGGATATTAGCCAGCGAATTTTAATTTAAATTTTT
>JAUTXW010000895.1:0-101971 GCA_030620095.1 Kuschelorhynchus macadamiae | reverse complement strand
TGATGATGCATTGCTGTTCAATTTTAGGAATACTATTTGTTGTATATTTAAAGAAAAAACCAAGTAAGTTTGGCAACAGTGCATATAATTTAGTTTTGTTTTATCAAAAACTTCATAATTAACTAACTGACAGTTTTAGCACTGTAGAAAAGCAGTTAAATTTCTGAAGTATGTTGGTTATTTACGGAAAGTTTTATGATTTTTTTTTTATAAAAAATGCTTCATTCACGCTTTTTTTGCTTAAATATAGTAAATTTTAGGTACGCTTCCTAAAAAAAAACTGAAACATGATATAAATCGAGATGTATTAAATTGTACAAGAACCTCGAACATATTTAAAAATTTCCGGTCTATACAAAACACAATTTTTTTTAACAAAACCTATATTGGTATGTGGATCTGCAGTGGCGCAACTAAACAGCGACTTGGGGCTCAAGCTCTGACACTTATAAGATAATATTGATTATAGGATAAAACCAATTTTAATCACTTTTTCGTAGGGCTAAGATTTAATTAGAACTCCTGATATTGTCTAAGTTTTATGCTCTCTACATACGATTTTGATTAATATCTATGACAGCTGTCAAAAAATATATATTTTTTTAATAAATTATGACACTTTAAAAGTTACATAGAACGATGAAATTGCATATGTGTAATTTTAGAGTTCAAAGCTATCACTTCTCCTGTATAACGTAATATATGTTTTACTCGTTTAACCTGCCAGTGTCTTCCTCCTTTTGGTCTACCCTTGCTAAACTGCCCAAGTAGCACATATAATCATATATGGGCTAAAATGTGATATTTGCTATCATTCTGGCTAGTTAGCTAAAATGGCTAGCCAAAATAATGTTTTATTGCAGTATAAAGACAGAAATATAGCTTAAGTGGGGAATAATAATTTGGCCATAACGGGGTAAAAATGGGCCAATTGGCAATTATACGACCCACTCTTGATTTTATGGTTGGGTTTATTAGCTACTTTTGACTTTAAAATCGAGCTTTTTTAGTTGAATTATGATTTGTTTTTAGCCGAAATTCTGGAGTAACATTTTTTCCGATATTTACCTAAATAATTTCTCATTTTTGCCTTTTCTTCATTCATATGATAAATCATCAATTGTTTCAAATTATGTAGAAATAGTATTAACAGAGCCAATCAGTGTAAGAATTTATGGTTAAGAGGAAATGCAAACATAACAAATCACGGTTTCGTAGAAATACGTACACTGACTTATTGTGTAAAATATGTCAAATGAATATTGGTTGGTGAGGGACAAAAACACTTGCGTAGGAACTTTTACTGTTAAAATAATCTAAGATAGACATAAAACACGCGCCCTTTGTTGAAACTAAACATTTCCTGTTTTCAAATAATTTTTTTTTGGAGATGCACTTACCAAGAACATTCATTAAAGAGTCCCTAACAAAACATGCGAAAATAGTTTTTATTGGTAGAAAGATCATGTTTGTTTAAAGTCGTCAAGTAATGGTTGCTAAGAAATTAGTTTAATTTTAATTTCAATCATGGTGATTCTGTAAGAAGCTTTGGGTTATTTTTAGCTAAATATTCCTTGAAATTGGTCACCTTGTAAGCAAATATTTATATTATATATTATTTATGGGAATAATTTTCAAATGTAGCAACATTTATTAACATTTCGCCAATAAAAATGCCTACTTGGTTTGCCGTTAGTACTCGTTAAAAATGGTTAATTTACGACCCAGGAGCCAGCGTAACAAAATTAAACGACGATTGCCCCAATTCCGCGTTTTTCTATAATATGTGGTGAAATATTTAATTTTTTTATTAGACATGTTGTATGGTAAATAATTTATATTTCGTTTTTCTAAATAAATCTTCAGTTTGGTTAAGTATAGTTTTATAGGTTATAAACGTAATTTCAAAATGTGGCATTTTTGGCAATGTTAAAGCAAAAATAAGCGAAATAAAACTACCCAATTTTAGTTTAATTTCGAAACAAAAATATGATAATAAAAGCCATATTTTTTCCTCTCAATTTTTGTTGTCTTAAAACGTCATAATCTGGCATTCTTATATACCTATTATTACTATAATTAAACTTAAATACTTGTTAAAATGTTTGATTGGCACTTGGTAAAAATGCCTACTTATTGATTATATTCTGACCTCGATTTCTATTGATTAAAAATGCCATATTCGGGCATTTTAAACAGTTATGCTTACTATAATTTAACTTTAATACTTACTAGAATATATCTGGTTATATTGTGGCAACAAAATTGACAGATATTTACACTTTTTGGCCGTCCAATATTACAAAAAAAAAGGTGGAGGCTTAATTATCCTAAAAAAGATATTTTATGGCCAAGTCATTATGCTTTAGCCTATCTACATTAAAAACTGCTACTTTTGCAGCCAAAAAATCTAAATTGAAGCGAGCTTTCATGGCTAGAAAACAAACCAAGAATCATTTGCCAAAATTTGATAAATCTCTGGTTTTTATGTGTTTTTTATGGATAACTTAGGCAAAAAAGCTCATCAGGTAATTTGTGCTACTTGGGAGACGAACATGGTTTTGATACAAAAAATTAAATAACAGGAGTTTCGCCGTTTTTTGGAACACCACTTCAATTTTATTTTAAATATGTATAGTCGAGAAAGATTAAGTATCTACATCAATGAGTTCCATGATTTTTAAATGTTAGAACATTTACCCCAACTATTTCTGTTTTGAGTTTGACTATTATCGGTTTTGCGTAATCAAAATGTGATTTTTTTTAACTCTTTTAAACCCCTTAAAAAACATCGCTTACACTTTTCACCCTTTCTCAAACTTTTATGATCCATAATTTTAAAATAGGCGCGACCTTACGTTTTTGTAAGCCCAGATAGTGTCCAATTAAATTGTTCAAACGTATACAAGATGCTAAATTAGAAAAAACCTATGTTTATTTCTTAACTAAAAAACGGAAGATGCAAGAGAAAATAAACTATGCTACGTAAAAAAACCTTTTTACCCATTTTTACAATCAAAATGGAGTTTAAGTGTTTTGGTTGGCCCTCGCCAATCGCCTCCCCCCACTAGTTGCGCCACTGTGGATCTGTCTCGTTAGGATTAGGTTAGCCCAGGTTCATCAATACAACCATTATAAAAGTATATGATATAAATATTTCCAGAAAATCAGGTTAAGTTTAGCTACACTGTACATAACTCTATTTCATTTTGTCAGAATTATCATTCATAATATAGAGTTTTTGCACGTAATGTACTGATATATGCGAAGATTTTCGATTTTTTATTTCTGGAAAAAAGTGGGAAATGTTATGAGTTTTTACTTTTAATATACTCTATAGACTATAGGCTATTATTTAAATTTTAGGAAAACAACCAATGCGCGGGTTCGTTAACGACACAAGATCCCGTAAGTTTTGTAAACGTGATAAAAGCCAAGGCAAAAAAAAACGAAACGTAAAAAAGCGAGGATACATTGTTATACCCAATACAACAATACGCCGAAAAACACGCGAAGAAAAATAGAATCTGAAGAAAACTTTTGGGGTAATTTGTGTTCCACCTTTAATCCTCGCCTATATCTTAAGAGGTCTGATATTATAATAAGTATTTTTATCAATATTTCAAAGCCAATGAATTTCAGTCAATAAGAAAATCTGTACCCTAGTCTATACATATAAACAAGGTCTGCACTCAGCAACAATTTTGAAATCCAACTGATCATGTGCCGTCGATTCTGTGAATTACAGAAATTATATTTTTTATGGAATTTAAAGAGAACAACGTTACAGATAAACTTAGTATTTACGGAATTGTACTCTCCCAAATATACATTACACATTATGTTAAATTATCATAACATAAAATGAAGCACCGACATTGACTTAAAAGAATACACTGATAGGTACTCACCGTTTAAAAATTCCTATTAAATGTGGGCTGATGCACTAAAGTATACCAGAATAGTCAGTTTATTAACTATGCGGAATATTAACTCAGCACAACAATCACAAAGCCTAATAATTTAAAAATGAAAGTAAAAATGCGTCTGCATCTGCAATCTAAGCAAACCTAAGTCTGATAAAATATAAACAGATAAATTATGAGTTCAAGTTCAATAAGCAAATCGGTAAATACCAAATGAACTCGATAATAAAGAGTAATATAAAATAAGCAAGCGCAGGCGGCAGGCGGGATAAGGCGATATTGCCGGCTTGAAAATTTACAAACACACTGTCAAGGTTGTCACATTTTTCTTGAATTTTCGGTTTAGGTTAACAACATAATCTAACGTTTTCGTTAGTATCTTAGAGGAAATGTTAATGACGTCATGATGTCGATATTAGTTAACCAAGCACAAACTGATCGAGAGCAGGTGATGTTTGATTATGTTGTGACAATTAAAATTATAAAAATGATGTTTTATGACTGAATTTTTATTTATTTATTGTAATTATTGATAAAAATCCATTATGTACTGACCTAGAGCAAATTTTAATGGAATATGCTATGATAATAACAATAAAAAATGAGGACTTGGATAAATGTTTACAATTAGGTGAAGTTTTTGACTTATTTATTGTAATTATCGTAAAAAAATCCATCGAAATATTAATAAGGCTCTAATTTCAGACAGTTTCACTGAACGGAAGCTTTCCCTGCTTTGGTCAATTGAGAAATCATGGTTCTTAGAATTAGAACGTGTCAAATTAGGAGATAATATCCGACGTTTCGCCTTCGATTGAACGAGGCATCTTCAGGGCTTTTATACCCGACCTGTGCTTGCCGATTCGTGACCCGGTTTCCACGTGTGATATAGGCGGTGTACATACCGGTATCTCTATTGAAATTTTTTGTTTATTTAAAAATTTCAATAGGCCCCTTAGTATTTGGTTTATAAAATCCTGAAAATGATGCTAGATCCTTAGTTTCTTCACATTTAAGTTATAATATGCCCAAGTAGCACAAATTAGTTGATGAGCTTTTCCGCCTAACAGTTTTAACAAATTAGATTTTTGGCTCCAAAAGTAGCAGTTTTTAATGTAGATAGGCTAAAGCATAATTACTTGGCCAAAAATATCTTTTATGGAGTAATTAAACCTCCAATTTTTTTTTGTAATAGTGGTTGGCCAAAAAGTAGAAATATCTGTCAATTTTGGATACATTCTAGAAATGATTAGAAGTTAAATTATAGTAAGCATAGGTGTATAAAATGCCAGAATATGGCATTTTTAATCAATAGAAATCGAGGTCAGAATATAATCAATAAGTAGACATTTTTCCCAAATGCCAACCAAACATATTTTAGCAAGTATTTAAGTTTAATTATGGTAATAATACCTATATAAGAATGCTAGATTATGACGTTTTAAGACAACTAAAAGGGAGAGGAAAAAATAGTAGAATACGTTTCCAATCTAAAAAAAAAAAATTGTTTCAAGAAAGGGCGCGTGTTTTAGCCCATATATGATTATGTGCTACTTAGGTGGCCAGTGGTGTGCTGGTGTTCAGCTACAGCAGATTGAACAATCTGTTTCTTTTTAATACATCGTTCATGTTCTTTAAGTCTCGTCGATATTGAGCGTCCTGTTTCTTCCACAATCACTTCTCCACAGAACTAAGGAATTTTATATACTCCTTCGATTTGAAAATGTACAATATCTTTCGCGGGTCACAAGCAATGTCTAATCTTATGTATATTGAAGATTATATGTATGTTGGACCGCCGAAGTAATCGTCCTATTTTGTCTGTAGTGCAATATATGTAGGGAAGAACAACACACTAACCTAACTGAACGATTGCTTTTTATCATCCTTCTTTCGCGGAGTTGGATTACTATATCTTTTAATTGAACGCGTAATATCCTCAGTACAATAGACATTGCCTCTCAGAGCTTCGGTCAGTTTTGATGTTTCCGATTTTAGAGAATCTTGATCAGAAACCGAAATGACTCTAAATACTAGTGAGTGAATAACCGTATTCTTTTGTGTTGGATGGTGGTGGGACTTTGCATTAAAGTATCTATTTGTATGTGTCAGTTTTTTGTACACGCATAGTCCCAATGCACCATTTCCTTCCCTTGATAACATACATCTAAAAAGGGAATCGTTCCATTAGATTCAATTTCCATTGGGAACTATTATGATATCTTCAAAGGCTTCCATAAAGTTATCCGCTACCACAGGTGATAGAGGAGATCCCATAGCTGCTCCTGAAGTTTGTTCATAAAAAGTTCCTTGAAAAATTAAGTAACTAGATGTAAGGCAAGCTTCCACTAGGTCTATTAGGTTCTTATCAAGGTTATTATGACCCAATATGTCTGATTAATGAAAATGGAGCCGTTGACAGGAATATTTATGTATAGCGGTCTACATCGAAACTAACCAAAATATCTTCGGGATCTGATTGGAATGCCTTAAGTTTTTCCACCAAATATGCAGAGTAATTTCCTATAAAAGAATCTGTTTTTTTAGTGAATGGATTAAGGAAATTTGAAAGATATTTACCTAGTTTCTATGTGGGCGTGTCTGAATCTCTCTGAGCTCATTCAGTGTTCAGATCTCGTGGAGTAAAGATCCCTGAAGATGCCTCGTGCAACCGAAGGGGAAACGTCAGATAGTAATTTTAACTTGACACGGTCTAATCCCAAGAACCATGATTTCTTAAAAGATAGTTTCATATTACTAACAAAAATAGAAGGAAACCGTTTATAAATCTTAAACGGGGGTTTTTGCGGCCAAAACTCGGTTTTATGTTAACCCTTGAAACAGGCTTTCAGATCGCCTCTTGGGATGTAGATCCGTGTTTTTCACATAAGTGGTTCCACGTGTTCGGTTTTGTTGCTTGGTTTCGAGGGGAGGTAGGAGACTCAACTACTCAGTGTGGAAACTAACGACCCCGCTAGAAAGGGAGCAGACACTGTGAACATGTAAAGCATAGCTGTTTCTGTATTCTATCCCGTTCGTCTGCCCGGTTCTATATAGAATATTAGCGTGGTGGCCGCTATGAGGAGGGATGAGGGAATAGTTAGATAGAAAAGGTGATCTCGTGATATCAGTAGTACTTTCAAGCGGTATCTAGTGTAAGCCAAGGTGCATTTCAAAGACTTAAAAAGTAGAAATAAATATAAATAATATTTTTAAGAATCGGGGTGTTCCGAGAGCTTAGAGCCCGCCATCCGGACATTCCAACGATAACGTCTCCAAACCGGAATACGGTGTAAATCATCTGGGAGGGCTGCCTCGGCCTTGACTAAGCTCCGGACGGAAAGCAACCTGGCGGACGGACTAGCATCCGAGCCAAAAATATAAATGGAAAATGGAAACGCTTGAAACGCAATGAACTTTCCGTAAACGTTTAACGTATGTGTTTATTTTTTACGTGGCAATGGTAAAAGTTGCCCACAGTATATGCCTTTTGCTTAGCTGCTTTCCTGTATTTCTACAAAATGCAACCTTACCCCATAATACTTTAAATTAAAATAAAACTAAAACAAATAAAATAAAGAAAACCAACAATCTGTGTTGTGATTGTTGAGTACGGCCAAGGATTTAGGGTTTTGTGCAATGAACTTACAAGACTTTAAATACGCCTTGTGTTCTATCAATTACAGCATAGATTGTTCAATGTGCTTTCGATTGTTTCGTCGTTTATTTCCGCGGGGTATAAACAAGTTTTGTTGAATGTTCGATATGGTGGCAAGCGCCCCCTCTTGCTCCCCCGCCGGGCGCCCATGTTATATGCCATTTCTAGGAAAGTTATTACTGATGGAGACCTCAAGTCAAATTCAATTTCATTTAAAAAGTTTCCAACAATTTTGATTTCGTATTTTTGTACTAGACTGGCAACATTGTACACAGGAAAATATAAATAGAAATAATGTTGCCGGTCTATTACAATTGTAATAGATCTATTACTATTTTACTTTTTCCATATTTTTATATTACTTTTTATAAAAACAACCAATAAAAGAGATGACGTATAATTAAAGTGATACTGACCTTTTTTTTATCGCTAGTTAAGTGCATATTTCAAATCAAACTTCCTATAGGCATTCAAGCTATTATTTTTTTGGTTTAATTAACTTTTTTTTAGTCACTGCATTTCATTTGCTTGGAACAATCTGGTAACTACAAAACATATATATTACTATTTCTTGAAATCTGTTTTGTTAAAGACACTTTATTGCTCAGGGCCGCATTACCCCGTCAAAAAGTGGGCCAGGCATTATTTTAATTTTTTTCTAAGTAGGTCATTTTTATATCTTATTATATTGAAGAAACGAATAAGCGTTTTTTTGGTCGTCATTTTTTACTACGAGTTTAGGGCCCTTAAATATGTTTGGACCTAGGGTCCCAAAAATGATTAATACGCTACCGCCATTACTAGTAATCAAACAGTTCTGACAACACTGTATTTGTCGAAGACGAACAAACTGGAGTGAATGAATAACGTGTAGAACGTATAATGTCCTTAAAAAAATATTATGACGGAATGTCCTCGGACACAGTTGCGATACCGGGTTACTTTTTTACAGATGTGATAGAAAGCTAGACGCTGGACGACTGCGCCGCGGCGGTGGAGTTGGATTGTATGTTAAAGATTATTTTAAATGTGAAATTAAATTTTCTTTATTAATAGTGCCTCCGGCCTGGAATTTCTTTGGGTCCAAATAAATCTAAAAAATCGAGAAAATATCATTGTAGGTGTAATCTATCGCCCTCCTGACACAAACTTAAAAAATAGTATCGTTGAAGCACTTGATGAAAACTTATCAACAATTACGCCAATGTATAAGAAAATAATTCTTTCGTTCGTTAATGTTAATTTTCTCGGAAATGGACCAAATATTTTGTCACGATGTATTGAATCATATGGGCTTGTGCAGGTTATTAAGGAGCCCACTCGCATAACACATACAACTGGGACGCTCATTGATATAATCTGCCCGAATATGTCTGACCTAGTTTCGGCCTCGGGTACTTTGGATACCAGTTGTCTTTCGGACCACCAATTAGTTTATTGTAACCTTAAATTAAAGGTTACTAAATTCAAACAAAAGTTTGTTACTTACCGCGACTTTAAAAATTTTGACCAGGTGGCTTTTGAACATGACTTGCAGCAAATCAGTTGGGATTTCATTTACTATATAAATAATATTGACGTAAAAATTGAATTCTTAACCCACCATATTTTGAATCTTTTTGAACACCATGCGCCGTATAGAACAGTGAGGGTTAGCAAGCCCCCTTGTCCCTGGCTAACATCAAATCTTAAAGCTATTCTAAAACATAAAGATAAAGTCTTGTCTAAATTTAAATCACAGAAAACCGAAACTAATTGGCTTGAGTATAGGACGCTAAAAAATTTTTTACTTTCATGTATTCGGCAAGAAAAGGCTGCCTATCTGTGTCATTTGGAACGTCAGAGAAATGATAAATCACTGTGGTTTGCACTTAAGAATTTAAATATTCAAACCATAAAAAATACAACTTACCGATTTTCAATGCAGCAGTTGACTTCATTAAGTCAAATGGTAGTGAAAACGACAACATTTCCCTAACTATGATTAAACTCTGCAAACATAAAATCCTATATCATATAACTCACATAATCAACTGCTGCTTGGAGTTGGGATACTTCCCGTCATCTTGGAAGCGCTCACCTGTTTGTCCTTTGCCGAAGATATCCAATCCTCAGTCTGTCGCAGATCTTCGTCCGATTAGCCTAATCTCGACACTATCCAAAATTCTGGAAAAGTTAATAATAATAATAATAATTAAACGTTTATTAACCCAAATAAGGATGTACAATGTAGCAGTAAAAGAAAAAAATAATTAATTTTAAAGAGGGTTAAATGGCTTGTTTTCAGCCTCCCATACGAATAAAACACAAATGCTCATATTAGGTGCTGTTATAGCCAATGCAAATCTGGTCGAATAGGAGTTGATTGCTACAAGATATGAGGTTTACATAATGAGGTAGAAAGGCTAGATAAGAAAAATAATGTTAAAAATTAAATTGAAGAGGAAAAGGGAATAAAGGAAAGGGAAAGGAGAAAAATGGCTTATATGGACATATAATTACAAAACCATCGCAATGACAAAACAATCATCAAAACTAGAATTAAAAAAAAGTCAGGCGGGCACAATAAAAAAAAAAATAAATTAAAACTCAATTCACCAAAGTATTATAATTGCTGAGCGAGTAATTTGTTTTTCAAATGTCTCTTGAAAACTATAAATGCAAGTGAAAAATCAGTAATTTCAAATTTATTGACACATAAAGCAATATTGTACGAAAAAGAACGTTTAAATAACTCCTTATTATGTGTTGGTATTGTCAATATGTTCTTCCTACGGATATTTAAGTTGTGTACATCCGTTCGATAAACAACACGATCTGAAAGGTAAGGAGGAGATTTATATTTTAAAATTTTATAGTAAAAGCAAGTCGAATGTAAAATGCGTCTATTGTACATGTTTAGCCATTTTATGGTTTTAAGTTTATGTGAGATATGTTGTCTTCGGCGAATTCCAAATATTAGTCTTAAACAAGAATTTTGTAACGTTTGAATTCTTTTTACGTCTAAGGCATTTAAACAGGGTCCATAAATACTATCACAAAAGTTTAATGGTGACAAGACAAGAGATTAGCAGAGCATTTTTTTTATTTCGCAACTAAGATAATTTCTATGGGAATATAACATTTTTAAGGTAGAATATCCAATTTTTAATTTCGATGTAACATGTTCGGTGAATCTTAATTTGTTATCCATAACAAGCCCTAAATTTTTCGCAGAATTTTTAAATATGATAGATTTATTTTCAAGTGTAAGATGAAGATTTTGTGGCAAGTTATTTCTAATATTATCACTACAAAAAAGAATAGCAACAGATTTCATAGATTTATTTTTAAAAGATGTCTTTTACTTTCATTCAGAATGTTCTCTAAATCGGAGTTTATGCGATTACTAGCAATATCGACGTCAGAGGTCTTAAAAAGAAAATAAATCTGAGTATCGTCAGCGTACATGTGATGGTTACAAAATCTTAGACATCTTTCAAATTGTGAAGTGTATATACTATATAACTGTGGACCTAGTATACTCCCTTGGGGAACGCCAGTTGTAACGTTCAGAGGTTCGGAGGTATTTCCATTAACAACAACTTGCTGTATTCTATGTGTCAAAAAAAATAAGACAAAACTTGCTGCACTTCCACTAAAACCCACGTACCGCAAAATGGAGTTCAAAATTTCATGATTTACCATGTCAAACGCCTTGGTAAAATCAAGTAAAACCAAAACACAAGCTTTGCTTGTATCTATAGCCCTAAAAATATCGTCGGTGACAAGTGAGAGTGCACTCGGACAACCGTTTCCAACTTCCAACTGGTTTCCAAAAAAATGGACATCTGAGATTCCATAATTTTTTCAAGCACTTTGGAAAGCGTCGGAAGAATTGAAATCGAACGTAACTGGCTGAACTGTGTGGGATTGCTTACCTTGGGTAGAGGTACAATATTCGCTTGTTTCCATTTCAACGGAAAATAAGACTTTTCTATACAAATATTTAAAATATGCGTAAGAGAGGGCAAAATACTGGGACAAGCTAGCGATAGTCTCTTTGCAGATGACAACTTATTTGGTTAAAAATAATATCCTTCCGAAGTATCAAAGTGGTTTTAGAAAAATGTTTAGCACCACCTCTGCCCTTTTAGACTTGACTGACAACATTTTTCGAAGCCTTGACAAAGGTATGGCTGCGGTCTTGGTGGCATTAGACTTTTCAAAAGCTTTCGACACTATAGATCACGGCCTTCTATGTGGAAAATTGCACTATTATGGTTTTGATGAAGCCGCAGTTAATTTTTTCGGAAGCTATCTCTCGGGGCGCTCATAGTGTGTAGTACTTAGTGGTGAACGGTCAGAGTATTGAGAGGTAATCTCGGGTATCTCTCAGGGTTCAATTTTAGGGCCCCTTCTATTTACTCTTTATACGGCGCATCTTTTCGAACAAGACTTAAATTGTTGCCTCCGTTCATACTCGGATGATACCCAGATGTTGTACCCTTTTGACTACATTGATATTAATAGTGCACAAATTATCATCAATAGTGATTTAGAAACTATACTTGAGTACTCAAGAACTCATAATTTGAAACTAAATGCTAACAAAACAAACATAATAGTTTTTTCTTCGGAACGTAGGAGAAAGCATATACAGGATAATCTTATTATAGGAATAGACAACGTTGTCTTGCAATATGCGCAGAAGGTAAAAATTTTGGGTGTCACAATAGATGAGAGGTTAAAGTTTTACGATCATATATCAAATTTAGTTAGAATTGCATATTGTAAGCTCAGAGTCCTTCATACTTAGTTAATTTTAAATTTTAAAGTGCGCAAAAAATTGTCGGAAAGTTTAGTTATGTCAGTCCTTAATTATTGCAACATTGTTTACTATTCTTGCCTTGATGTCATAACAAAAAAAAGAGTTCAAAGTATTCAAAACACATGCTGTCAATTTGTATTTCGACTACGTAAGTATGATCATATTTCCCCTAAATTTGTCGAACTAAATTGGTTAAAATTTAACAAAATTACTTTGCTTTTCTCCATAGGTTGTTTATAAATTCTGAACCAATGTATCTCCGTGAAAAACTTATTGCTAGAAACGCAATACATGATTTAAATATACGCTCGTCTACCACCCTCACTTCGTTTTATCCTCAGATATATGTACAGGGTTTTTTTTTATATATTGCCACCCCCCTTATCTTTTTTATTTGACATTTTAGAAAAATGTGTCCCAAATAAAAGTTTAATGGTTTCAAATGAATTTTTATGAAAACATTTTTTTTCATATACAGGGTGTTACAGAAAGTCTGGGCGTGGTCCAAGTTTCTTATTTCAAATAGGTACCCCATTTTTTTATTGAATTTTCGGATTCTCCTGAGAATTTTACACATTTTTTATAAGGGATATTCTATACTTAAATCTAAAGCCTAAAGAGATATTGTTATTTTTTGAAAACTATTATGTAAAACAGGTAAACATTTTTCTGGTCGTAAACTGGTCATTGACGGTGATCTGTCGTTCTGTCAATTCATTGAAAAGATGCATTACACTGACGAAGAAAGATGTGATATTCTTCGCATTTTCTACAAGAATAATAATAATGCTTGCGCGGCAAGAAGAGAATATCAGCGGCTTTTCCCCATGCGAGCTATTCCATCTCGAAAAACTTTCAAAAATATTGAACTTGGCTTTCGAAATCGAATGACTGTTAAAAGAAAAAAACGTACTGCGGTTATTAATGAGGAGGAGGAATTAAATATTTTATTATTTTTTCAAGGTAGGTTAATAGAAATTACCCACAGGATATAAAGTAACTTACGCAAATATTATTTATTTTCAGAAAATCCAAATGCAGCCTTAAAAGACGCATCAATTTTTTTTAATAAATCTATTTTCAAAATTTATTCGACATTAAAAAAGCATGGATATTTCCCATACAAAATTTTACCCGTCCAGAAATTAACTGAAGATCAGAAAAACCAACGAACCATGTTTTGCCAGGAAATGTTGCTGATGAAAGATGAAGATAACAATATTTTTCAAAAAGTTTTATGGTCAGATGAATGCGCCTTTAGTACTGCCGGTATTCACAACCGGAAAAATGTTAGATTTTGGGCAACGGAAAACCCTCGAGCCATGCGTGAAATTAAAACCCAAGGTCGGAAAACTTTAAATGTGTGGTGCGGGCTCCTTCACAACAAAATTATTGGACCGATTTTCATTGATGGATCTTTAAATGGAGAAAAATATCTAAATTTATTAAATAATGATCTGGAACCTATTTTGGATGACTTACCCCTCCGTCAATACAACCAAATTATTTGGCAACAAGATGGAGCCCCACCACACAATGTTTTTGCGGTCCTAAATTTTTTAAATCAAAATTTTGAAACGTGGATTGGTCGGATTGGACCGATTCGGTGGCCGCCCAATAGTCCCGACTTAACACCTCTTGACTCTTTTCTGTGGGGATTTTTGCAGAATAAAATATATGAAACTCCCACGGAAGATATAGAGGTGTTAAGAAGGAGAATAATTGAAGCCATTGAGGATTTAAACAATAATCATGCACAATTCATTATTAATGCGATTAATAAAATCGAAGCAGATTATACAAATTGTATTGAAATGAATGGTGGACATATTCAGCAATTATAATATTTATATTTCATTTCATTATTGAATTATTTGATAATATGTAGTTTTTTGTAATAAACACAGCGTCAAAAAACTTGGACCCCTTCATAAGACGCAATGCAAAAATGCTCTGTTTCAAGACCTTGTATCTTGAGTAATAAATGATCCAACCATGTGATTAAAAAAAGTGTATGTTAACGAATAGCAGGGCTGCCACTTTTAGCCACATGAAATATTCTATTGTAATTAGAACGCTCTACAGAGTGTTTAAAAGTTTCTCAACACAGGACCTAATGCAAATTAAATGGGAGGTCTGGCTAAAAAAAATTAAACTCTCCTTATTAGCTTGCTGATTACAATATCATGGCTCAGTTAACTAAAAGTGGTAGTCCCGCTATTCGTTGACATAATCATTTTTCAATCACTTCGTTGGTTCATTTATTACTGAAGATACGCGGTCTTGAGGAAAGCTTATTTGCATTGCGACTTATGAAGGGGTCCAAGTTTTTTGACGCTGTGTGTAGTTTTTAAAATATTCTTTTCTGTTTTCGTTAATATTATACATATATTTTTTAAAAACATGTGTTGCCTTAATTAGATTCATATGCATATTTCCAAAATTCGATGTTTTTGGAATACCCCGTAGAAGGAAAAAAATCCACGTCTGATATTTCAAAAAATGTTTGTTTAGATGGCGATTCGTTGGAAGATGGTGATTTCTGTTCTGGTTGCCTGTGTATTTTCGTTATTCTCATAAGCTATGCGAAGGTTGTCGGATTTTTCCTCATCGGAAATGTGACATTTTATCCAGAAAACAGTAAAACGGTCACCGTCAATGACCAGTTTACGACCAGAAAAATGTTTACCTGTTTTACATAATAGTTTTCAAAAAATAACAATATCTCTTTAGGCTTTAGATTTAAGTATAGAATATCCCTTATAAAAAATGTGTAAAATTCTCAGATGAATCCGAAAATTCAATAAAAAAATGGGGTACCTATTTGAAATAAGAAACTTGGACCACGCCCAGACTTTCTGTAACACCCTGTATATGAAAAAAAATGTTTTCATAAAAATTCATTTGAAACCATTAAACTTTTATTTGGGACACATTTTTCTAAAATGTCAAATAAAAAAGATAAGGGGGGTGGCAATATATAAAAAAAAACCCATACTCTTCTCAAAGATATATAATATACACATTTTTCATCATTGGATTTTTTTATAAAAAATATTTAAAATACTTAATCAAAATAGTCAGAATTGAGTTTAAAGTGTAATAAACCCGTAATAATCTAATATGGTGTGGACAGTAATTTTTTTATAAAACACCAAAACTGTTTAGGCAAATAGGTATGTGGATGGTGAGGGTAAGTTACTTTTTGTAAATTAAATTAATGCGGCTGTCTTTTAAAGAAGCAAATTTCTCAATGATTTTGTCATAAAAGTCACCAGTACATTCAGAAAGTTTAACTAATAACTCTTTTTTTATTGCCATGATCGACAGGGCTGAGAGCCTATCTTGAGATATCTATTTCGTAAGTAGGTCTTTATTCGCTTTAAGCACGAAAAATCTCTTTCGGCCTGTACCTACATTTGTTAAGGTGATTGTCAAAATTAATGTCGCAAGCCGATATACTTCACAAAATACTGAAATTAATTCTTAACTATTAATTTGTTTAAGGAGTTCTTGAATATTGACTTTATAAAATTGTTTATCTCGGTAAATTATGTTTAGCTCATTTTTGAGGCGGTCTTTGTCAAACATTTTTGGATACGTTTTTCTAACGGATTTAATAGACTAATAGAGAATTCTGTGGCAAAGTCTTTGTATTTTGATGTATTAAGAAGTTTCACAAATTCCAATTTGTGTAAATCTTCAAACCTGATGTTAATTTGAAAAATTAAACAGATTTTTATATTTTTCCATTAAATCTGATTCGCTCATGCTACGGGTTTGTCTACTACATGGCAATCCGGTGAGTGATTTTGCTTTTTCAAAAATGGATTTAAGGAAATTTTCAGCGCGCAGCTCATTTAATCGTTTGACGGCAATGTTCAATTGTGAAATGCAGAAATCAATTTCTAGGTTACTTAACTGAAAAACTTGAAACAGGATATGAGTAACAAAAAAAATTTCTTTAAATGCAAAAGTTAAAAAAGCAAATTCAAAATCGGAAAGGTCTTTTGGATACCCCTTGGCCATGTTTATAGTACCTGAGTCTAATTCTGGATTTTCAATCATGTCCTGAAAAACTAAGGTTAGTCCTTCCCAATTATTTGCAACAAAAATTAGAATTTTTGATCGAGAATACTACCTTGTATCACTTGCTTGCGGAACTCGTTTATACTGTTTTCGTTTTTCCCAGTGTTAAGCAAGGCCAACAATATAAACGCTGCTTAAAAACACTTCCACAAATCCAAGTGTGTGTTTGATACTTCGGCATGTTTCTATCTCCGCGAAGAATTTCTTTTTTCTCATCCTCGGGACGCCTGGAAAATGACGTTGTCAATAGTGACATAACGATATCTTGGACTGGATTCATAATTCACACGTTTCGTTTATTTTAAATTTTAATCACTAATTCATATAAACTACTCTATCAGTCTATCTACTCAATAATTAAACTAACGCAACGTCAAAAATACTTTAGATAGAGTAACACTCGA
The DNA here is from genome assembly GCA_030620095.1 of Kuschelorhynchus macadamiae. Lineage (NCBI taxonomy): Eukaryota > Metazoa > Arthropoda > Insecta > Coleoptera > Curculionidae > Kuschelorhynchus > Kuschelorhynchus macadamiae. The sequence goes on along the minus strand of JAUTXW010000895.1, from coordinate 85,084 downwards.
CACAGACTAAACGCGCGACATGCACGAAATAATACTATAAAACAAACACCAAATTATTGCCGAATAATCTCAATATCCACCCACTTTTCGCTCAATCTCAAACCGTTACCGGTAACAGTCAAATACGAATACCCCACACGCCCACGCAAATATCAACAAAAACAAAAACGGCTTGCATTTGGCAGCTGGATGCGCGATTGTCATTTACCGATAAATAATAATTATTTCCATTTATATTCAATCTGTGCTAACATTAAATGGCAACGTCTCAATCATTAAGCGAAGTTTTCATCAAATGCAATAAAAAGAGATGGAATGAATCTACATATGCAACACGACCCTTTTCCCTCTTTCTCAGACTTATTAAAAATCCAAATACCATTCAAGTGTCCGAGGCGCAATTCGCATCGCCGCGTGTAGGTAAAGTCGAATAAAAAAGAAATGATATTGCAGTTATTGGACATTGTACTGTTGGTTAGTAAAGTAGAGTGTTTATTTATGATTTACTCATATTTGACGAAATTTTCATAGTGTTTGAGACAATTTTCAGAGAATAATGTATCAACTTGGAAAGAATTAATTTTGAAAATAAAAATGTATATTTATAGGAAAGCGAGTGAGGCGGCGCCTCAGTTGCCTCATCTGACGAGCCGCCGCCGCGCCGCTGCTACCGTTATCTTATTGTCCTTCATGCGACCCGGTTATTTGTTTGTTTATTTAATTATTATTATATTAATTATTCATTAAACGAACATTATTATTTGAAATTCTATATATATATATATATATATATATATATATATATATATATATATATATATATATATATATATATATATATATATATATATATATATATATATATATATATATATATATATATATATATATATATATATATAATTTATTTTACATTATTTATATTGTTATTATTATTATAGATAATTTTGTTATTTTAGGTAAGTTTACTATTAATAATTTTTACTAGTAACATGGTTAAGTGTAAGAGTAGCCTTAGGCTAAACTTCACCATTTACATCTATTTATCATCTTGTACTATACCACACCATTGTAAAAAAAAGATTATTTAAATAAAAGCCGTTAAGTAAGTAAAAAAAAACAATACTGAGCTCTTTTCGTTATCCAAATTTCACGTACCAGCATCGAACACGTTATACTGTTTATTTCAAATCTAAATTCGGAAGCTCTGAAGCGTCATTGTGGAGTGCAGCAGTGAAATGCAGATTTATTTATTTAATATATAAAATTACAATAATTTGTAGCAAACCCCGGTTCGTATAATTAATTTAACATAACTCGCGTTAAAAAAATGTGCATAAAAATCCGCGTTCCATAAAAATTATGTGGGCTCCGCACACAGTGGTCCCGATGGCTAATTTGAAAGTGTAAAACCGTTTTAAGGTTTTCAGGCATTTATTTCAATAAAAAAATAACATGTATAATAGCAAAGTGTAAAATGTTCCAAACTCAAGCAAACATACTAGTAGATATTTTAGGTTAAAAATTCGGTTAGGGTTAAACCTTGAGAACCTTGGTGTAACGGCGAAGTTTTGGCCTTTGGAGAGGACATATTGTTCTGCTTGAGGAAGGGCTTTGGAAAACAGTTCTATTAAGGTGCTATGTGGCCGATTTGCTGGTTTTTGGTTGTTCAAAAGTCCTTCGAACTTTTTGTGTACCTGTTTGATGTATCTTTTCTGCTTGCGCGTTAGAAATTTCATCGAAAGTTCTAAATATTTGCTTTTCAAGTATAAAAGCTAATTTTAAGTTAATATGTATTAACCTATTATTTTTCTTACTAATGTCATACTGGATCGTTGGTAGAAATTCCTTGCATTTCTTGATGATATAAGGTATTTCGCCTGTAGATATTTTGATACTACGTCTACTAATGCTCAAGCAGAAAAGAAAGATAAATCAAGCAGTTACAATTAAGATGAAAAAAAAAGTTCGAAGGATTTCTGGAATATCAAAGACCAGTAAAACCGCTACATTAAACTTTGTCCTTGCTGATGTAGAATAATAATACCTCCTCTCCAAAGGCCAGAACTTCGCCATTACACCAAGGAACATACCCGTAGAAGACATAGCAGAAGAAACTGACGTAATAAGCGAAACCGCGAATATCATAAAAAAATCTAAGCCGAATTTATCAGATGCGGAAAAAGCGGCTTTGGTCCTTCCAGCTCAAGAATCTCGCTGTTCTACCGACTACCTAAAATATACAAACTTAGCCTATCGTCAGCGCAATAGGATCGCCCACTTACAAGATCGGCAAATATCTTTCAAATATTTTTAATAATTTTACAGGAAAAACAGATTCATATATTAGAAACACACATTTTGTAGAAAAACTAAAATCAATTCAATTAGATCCCAAAGATATCTTAGTCAGTTTCGATGTAGAATCGCTATATACGAATGTGCCTATAAATGATTCAATTTGTATAATATCAGACTTATTTCACCATAGTAAAATTAACAATTCACTTTTAGATCTAATTGAAGCATGTCTCACGTCAACATTTTGTTTTTCGAAGAACTTTTTACGAACAAACCTCAGGAGCAATCATGAGATCTCCGCTGCCACCAGTGATAGACAATATCTTCATGGAAGCTTTTGCGGAGGAAGCTTTAGAGTCGTCTCCATTAATGCCAAAATCGTGGTTCAGATACGTAAACGACACATTTATAATATGGCCGCATGGTCTAGAAAACCTTCCTGTGATTCTTGTTCATCTAAATCAGCAACATGATAATAATAAAATTACAATAATAATACTAAATTGTCTTTATTCAGTTCCAGACTTAATACAATAAAGTACAGATATATAAACTGAAAGGGCGAAGTGTCGTTCATAAGGACGTTATTCTACTTAACCCTATATATTAAGAAAAAGGTAGATTATATAGTTCACAATCTCAATACACACTACATTATAATACTCGAAAGCTGATTACTGAAAAGAATTAATGTTACAAATAATGATATTTAAACAGTATAGGAAGCCAGAATGACAGTGCGTTTTTGCATATCTCACCGAAAACAACGAAAATTAGGCCTGCGAAAGAAGCTGCAGCTTGAGTTTCTTTTTGAAATTTGAGATGCTAAAGTTGTAGGAGTCGCTCGGAAGGTTGTTGTAAGAAGAACTAAAACTAAAAGTGAACGATCATCTGAATGCCAATGTCGAGTGTTTAGGAATAACCATTAAGCTTTTGTTGTAGGTATTTAAGTAAGAACGCGGTCTTCTAATGTTAAAAGATGGAATTGTCGAAGTTTGTCTAATTTAAGACGACCAGAAGCTGTCATTTTATTATGTAAACGTCCGTGTTTTCTTATTGCAAAAGCAAGTCGGTAACAGGAGTTTTCGATTTTTTGAAGTCGGTTTTTATCAAAGGTTGTTACGCAGGGACCATAAACAGAGCCACAATAAAAAAGCTTGGAATATGTTAAAGACTCACAGAGTTGAAGTTTGATGATAGGGTCTAAAATTTCGCGATTACGATAAAGCTGTTTCAGTGTATTATAATATGATTTACAAAGTTTGCTTTCGTGTTTTGAAAATCGTAAGTTACTGTCAAACCAGACACCAAGATTCTTGCACTAGCTCAATTTCAAAAGCAATTTTCTCTTCATTTATATGGATATTAAGTTCATTCTTAGGTCCAAATAACATAACGGAAGCATTTAAAATAAGATTATGGGCAAAAGATATAGCAATAAGGGAGTTTAGATCTGTATTGATTCGGTCTATCGCTGTGGCCCATTCTGAGTTTGGTATTTTCATGTAGAGTTGGGTCTCATCAGCATATTGGTGGACTTTGCAAATCTTAAGCACCCTACTAAAGTCAGAAGTATAGATAGAACATACGAACAGATACTTAAATGCAAATTCCCATCTTTACAAAGCACAAGAGCAATTACTTATTATTTTTTTAGTTTACAGAGCCCTCCTGATTTGTGACCAAAGTGCTTTACAATCGGAAACAGAGAAACTTACACAAGCTAAGGAGTTACCGGTAGGAAGTGTAGTTCTTCTATTAATACTCGGAACCGCAGACAACACTGGAAGGTTACTTCCACCGGTCCAACATACGTACAATCTTCAAGACACACAAAGTACGTTGTTCCTTTTCAAACGGTGGGAGTATTTGGAGCTCCTTATTCCTGTGTAGAAACTGGACGATCCATATCCCCTGGGCTTATGTAACATGAACGATGTATTAGAAAGAAACAAAGTGTACAATCTGCTATGTCTGAACACCAACATTCCACTGAACATGTCAGTAAAAGAAACCAAAGTTCTTGTATCGGTCTCGGGATTCTATAAACGGAAAATTAGAAAATCTATTGAAATTTATGAGTTTCAGTCTACATCATACGTGGAAACGGATGGGCCATGTTTCGGTGAACACTATACTGCTATAAATAGCCGGCCTATGTCTTTTCGAGCTCATTTAGTGTTCCGATTTGTGAAGTAAAGATACCTGAAGATGCCTCATGCAATTGAAGGCGAAACGTCGGAAAGTGATTCCACTTTGATACGGTCTTATTACAAGAATCATGATTTTTTATATTTATCTTTTAGAGTTGCCAAGTTTTAGTATTACGCTAGACAACTATTGAATTAGTAAGTTAAAATATGAAAATATTTAAACGCGAATATCTCGAAGTGTGTAAAAAATTAATTTATTGACCCATTTATTTTAAAAATCAGGAAAAATATCGATCTGTACTAACATTTAATGGGGTTATGCACGAACATTTTTCTTCCGATGTCGTTTTCGGTTAAACTGGAAGTAAAATTTAAAAACCAAGAACTCATGAATAATTTTATAAGTCAACTGCCAAGTCCCCTGTAAAAATATGCAAGGTAAACATTTTTTGAAAAATCAATTTTTCCACGATATTTTTTTATTTAACGTTCTGTTGCTTTTTTGATGTCATAATTCGAAAACCGTTTGGTATAATAAAATATACAGTTGTACATAGTGCCATCTATGTTTAGGATGAACTACACACACTCAACCTAAAACCTAGAGCCAAACGTTATCTGGCTTGTTACATGAAATTTTATCGCGCAAAAGCACAGATGACGCCATCTAAACATTCTGGAAAGAACTCGAGAAATCACAATCCGTATATGTGTTCGATTGAGTTCAGTCGTTCAGGGTTTGATCAGTTATGAGTCAGTTGCGATAGAGTTTCGAGTTGAGTTGGGCACTTATTGTTACAGCACTTAACAGTACTATAATTTATTTCGGATACAGTTTTTAACATGTCTCTTTCAAAACCAAATGGAAGTAAAAGGAAACTTGTAAATGAGCATCGTATCTTTCAAGAAAAGTGGGAATTAGATGTATAATAGCAGAAATATATAATTTCTGCAGGTGCAAAACGGCTTAAAAGAAGAATTGCTTTCGATTATGTCACAGGGTACCCTCCTGCGATCATAATTTCTGGGCCTCTACCCTCATCAGGCAGGCTTGTACCCAGGGAGATCTGAAATAACAGATTGCTCGATATGACAAAATCGAAAACGAAACGTCTATCATACTGAAACAGTGCTACAAGTTAAATGTAACATTTAGCACCACCTATTGGGGCTCCGGTGATTTCCGGCTGCAAATGGGAATTAGAGTTTTTTTGCTGTGAAGTGAAAGAAAAAATTATTTGTTTGATTTGTAATAGTACAGTCGGTGTCTCAAAATTATATAATATAAAACGTCACTAGGATATTCATAAAACTATGTTTGACAAGTATACAGGCATGGTCAGAAATGAAAAGTTAAATAAGTTAAAATCACGGTTGAAAGATCAGCAGCTTATGTTTACACGTCCAAAGCAAGAAAATGAATCTGTCCTTCAAACGAGCTACGTACTGTCGGAGTTGATCGCGAAACACTCAAAACCATTTGTTGAATGTGAATTTATAAAAGAGTGCCTTATAAAGGCCGCCGAAATTGTAAGTCCCGGGAGCGTGAAGACGTTTCAAAATATATATCCTTGTCCCAGAATACTATCGCTGAAAGAGTTGTTGAGTTGGCTGCCAATATAAGTGATCCGATAAAAACAAAATCAGACTCTTTCATTGCATTTTCTATTGCCTGTGACGAAAGTACGGATGTGTGTGGTGTGGCACAACTCGCTGTTTTTCTTCGTGCGGTTGATACAGATATCAATGTGTATGAAGAATAACTGGAATTAGTACCATTGCATGATACAACAACTGAGAACAATATTTTCAATGCTGTTTATGGACTTCTGCAAAAGTACAATTTAGATTTGTCAAAACTGTGTTTCGTTGCAACAGACGGAGCTCGTTCAATGACTGGAGTAAAAAATGGCTTCGTTAAAATATTACAGACAAAAATCAGAGAAACGGGCAGTGACAAAACAGATTTTCATCATATTCATTGTATAATGCACCAAGAAGTTTTATATTCAAAAGTGATCAAGTTGGAAAGTGTTTTAAAGTCAGTGAAAAAAAAATTATAAACTTCATAAGTTTACGAGGCCTTAATCAGCGACAGTTTTCATTTTTACGTGATTTAGAAAGTGAGTACACCGGTTTACCATATTATGCAGAGGTGCGATGGCTTTCGTGTTCTATGGTACTCGACCGGTTTTGGAAACTCCAAGGAGAAATACGTGTTTTCATGAAAACAAAAGGAGATGTCAGCTTATTATGCGATGTACCTTTTTGACAAGAGCTTTCATTTATGGTAGATATCACAAAACACTTGTCGGACTTAAATACGAAATTGCAAGGACCACGTCAAGTTATTACAGATATGCATGATCATGTGAAAGCTTTCAAGTGTAAGATGATGTTGTGGGAAAAAGAGTTAGCAGAGGGTAATCTGTCATATTTTCTGGCTTGTAAGGCATATCAGGAAAGCACAAGTGTCCCAATATCATACAAAATATATTCAGAGAAAATGAGAAGCCTTCTGGCAGAATTTGAGAAGCGTTTTCAGGATTTTAAGACTCAAGAAAACAATTTTTCTCTATTTACTGGTCTTTTCACTATCTGATTTCACTATTGATAAAGTTCCCCCTCAGTTGCAAATGTAAGTAATTGAGATTCAGTGTCAGACCCATTTAAAACAAAAATTTGATAGTGTTGGTACATTCGAATCTTACAAGTGCCTGTTCAATACCAAGAAATGAGAAAATTTGCCTGTAAAATCCTGTCATTGTTTGGAAGTACCTATAAGTGTGAACAACTATTTTCTTTGAAGAAAGGAAACAAATCTCCCGCAAGATCGCGATTGACGGACTCACACTTGGACGCAGTTTTAAAAGTTATTTTCGATGATAAATTCACGCCACAAATAGACAACTTAATTAAAGACAAAAGATGTCAAATATCTGACAAAAGCATTTAATATTTGTAGTTTTTTGTAATGTCCTTTTTATTGGAAACTTAATAAACAAACTTGTCCTATAATAGTACTTTTACTCAAGATTTTCAGTAGTTTGTCTTCTTTAAGATAAGGTTTTGCGGCCCACCTAGTCGATGGTCTTCATGCTTTTGGCCCACCAGTGCCTTTGAGTTTGACATGGCTGACTTAATGTCTCTAAGACTCATCCTACAAAAATTGTTAAGTTTTCCAGAGGGCTCTTTTGCCATCTAATTCATCATATTTTCATAAAAAGAAATATTAAAAACAAATATTTGCTAAAGTCCACCAGTACTAACCTGAATCTGCATTTATATAGAGACTGTACCCACCATTTCCTTTTTTCTCTTAATTTTTTTACTCTTATTGCAAATTATTTCATAGTATGTCGAACTCATACGAATGGACGAATGGAACCGACCAACCGAACCGAATAGTGAGTAGCAGGCTTTATTGCGGCGTGATAACGAAATAATAATAAAAAATATTATGATTTTTGTTGTAAGATCAAAATAGATATTTTTGCCTAATACCTCTTTTTAAATACAATTAGTAAATATTTTAGATTTTGATCGGTTAAATTTGCATTAGGTACCACTGCTTAGAGCGGCCGGCGTGTATATAAAAACGGGACAAACAGGATAATTCGGGAAAGCGGTAATGATCAGCCAGCGAAAATGCCAGACGAGGCCGGCTAAATTAAATAAAAAGGGGATAATTTGATAATGAAACACAATACTCCGGACGAAACAATGTTGTTAACGGGAAGGAGAATACACAAAATGAAGTATTTCATTTGGGATAATGAACGCGTTATTTAATTGCGAGAACGAAAATAGAAAAATAGAGAAGAACGCCTATTATTGTGCGGATCCGAACACAATACCAGTTTCAAAGTTTATCGAATATTCGGTAAACTTTGCCAGTTTGGATGTACAGAGTTTTTTTGTAAATTTAGAGAGCGTCTACCGGATTGACTGTAAGAGATAGAAAAAAATCTGTAAATTTCCTTTACCCGGAACTTCCTTCGTTTTGAACCTTTCCTTTCATTAGGAATATTAAAGCTTAACCCAATTTAGTTTCGCGTATAGTTATTTAGTATTCTGTCTTTAAGTCATTTGAATAAACATATTTTTTACATTGATCTTTTTTAGACATTTTATTTGGCCACCATTTTGTTTCTCCGGCTTGAATTCGTACCACAATTTTACCAATTAATCCAGTGGCGGCTCGGGGTGAATTACACTGCCCAAAACAATTAACGCAACGCCTAAAATTTCGTTTAACTTTGAATGGAAATTTTTCGAGAATGGTTGATCCGATTTTTATGAAGTTTTTATCGAAATTTAGATTAATTCCTCGTGAATATTCTTTTGATATTAAATTTCAATGTTACTTTGTTCTAGACAATAATACAGGGTGAAAAAGAAAGACATGTTTTATTTACCAAAGTTTAAAACACCCTGTAGAATAAATCACATGGATTCAAGAAATCTAACCAAAAGAATGTTATAGCCCAGTATGTTTCCAACAAATCGTTTTTTTATTCACTTCAATAGCACAATTTTTGCCTGAGTACAGGACTTATTGAAAAGTACTGCATTTACTGTGTTTTAAATGAATTTACCAGTTCATGTTTGAATTGATTTTGTTGAAGACGTTGCCCGGTAACAAGAGAACACAACTTATACCAGATTGACATTTAGGCGTCAGTTTCAGTTCGGTTTTAAATTTTTCTTCTTATTCTGTACAGTCATGCCAAGACAAACTAGAAATTTGACCCGCGACGAGTGTGTAATTGCAAGAACTCTTAGAGATGAAGGCTTGAGCTATAGCAGGATAGCGGAACGATTGAATGTTCATAAATCAACTGTACATAGAGTCATACAGAGACACATGGAGACCGATGATCATTCCAGACGGATTGGACAAGGTCGACAGCGTGTTACCAGTGAGCGTGAAGACCGGTATCTGCGGTTGTCTGTTTTACGACAACGTTTCGTGACGGCAAGGTTTCTGAGGCAAGAAATTCAACACGCGAATGGTCCTCAGGTAAGCACTCAAACAATGCGGAATCGTTTGAGGGAAGGAAATTTGAGACCACGTGTTCCTGCACGAGGTCCTGCGTTAACAGCAACACATCGGAGAGCCAGGCTAGAATGGGCTAACGAACGTATGAACTGGGCGGAAGCTGATTGGTCGAGAGTGCTGTGGACAGATGAATCGAGATTCTGTCTTTTTAATTGCGATAGACGGGTCCGTGTGTATCGTAGACCAAATGAACGCTATGTACAGGGGAATTTTGTTAATATCGTAATGTTTGGTGGGGGATCAGTAATGGTTTGGGGAGGGGTATCTTTGAGGGGTCCTGGTCGTACGGAGTTAGTTATTGTGGATGGGAATTTGAATGCGGATCGATATATCAACGAAATACTGGACAATCACGTGAGGCCATTTGCACATAATGTTGGAGTGGAGTTTTTATTAATGCATGACAATACTCGTCCCCATACAGCACGTGTAGTGCAAAATTACGTTAGTAATGTTGGGATCGATGTCATGCAATGGCCTGCACGTAGTCCGGACCTGAACCCAATCGAACATGTTTGGGACTTATTGGGCAGGAGATTAAGGGCTAATGAAAGACAGCCAAATAACGTGGAAGAGCTGGGTGAGCTACTCATCGATACTTGGAATGGGCTGGATGAGGTACTCATACGAAATTTGATATTAAGCATTAACAGAAGGTGCGAAGCAGTCATAAGAAACAGAGGGGGAAATACGAAATATTAGTTCAATAGTTATAAAGTTTATTTTTGTTCGTTTTAGTTCTTAGTGTTTTGTTTTTTTGACTGTCGTGTTCATATCTTAATCTTACCTATTAAAACATGTTTTTCTAACTCCCTGTATTATTGACAAAACTAAACCGATCCTGGCCCTTGATATCACGAAGAAATTTTCGTATAACTAAACTAAAATGTAGAATAGCGCCATGTTCAAATATCCGGTAAACGATGCGTTCGTAATTTAAAAAACAGTATAATTTATTTTTCGTTGCACCCTGTATTATTGACTGAACAAAACTAATATTGAATTTTAGTGACCCAAAAAAAAAATCTTCATAACCAAGCCACAAATTACAAACGTCTTCAACAGAATCAATTCAAACATGAACTGGTAAATTCATTTAAAACACAGTAAATACTTTTCAATAAGTCCTGTAACTCAGGCAAAAATTGTGCTATTGAAGCGAATAAAAAAACGATTTGTTGGAAACATACTGGGCTACAACATTCTATTGGTTAGATCTCTTGAATCCATCTGATTTATTCTATAGGGTGTTTTAAACTTTGGCAAATAAAACATGTCTTTCTTTTTCATCCTGTATTATTGCCTAGAGCAAAGTAACATTGAATTTTAATATCAAAAGAATATTCACGAGGAATTAACCTAAATTTCGATAAAAACTTCATCAAAATCGGATCAACCATTCCCGAGAAATTTCCATTCAAAGTTAGACGAAATTTTAGGCGTTGTGTTAATTGTTTTGCGCAGTGTATATTGGGAGGTCAATAACAAATTTAAAAATAGGCATACTTAAAATAATAACAAATATCTTAACCTTTAAATCGAGCTTTAAATTCTCTTGAAGTTCAGGTCTACTCTTCGTTCTTTAGAATTGGAAAAATGCTGAATGACACGTTCGTTAAAATTGCACGCACATTCCTTCTATAAACGGTTTCTCGATACTTAACATTGCTAAAACGAATAGTCTATCTTGGCCCAACTCCTCAACAAAATTTATAAGCCCTCGAAAATCCCTGGATTTTCAGACAAAGCCGTTTCATCATAGCCACAAGGTGCAAGCTCGAATGCCCCACAAAATTTTACACAATCTATAATTTTGTTTAAAATATAACGATTTCTTGATACATTTTCATTTTTGGGGATTTTCTATAAGCTGTGTCTAGCTGAGTGCGAATATCAACATTTCATGTAATCTGCAGAAAACGCATGTTTTTTCTATTTTTTCTTTTAAGTGTTTTAAGTCTTTAACACCGGTTTTGCGCCATAATGAGTCCTACGAGTCCTTAGAAAACAACAAACAAACATAACAGTAAAATGAGACTTCACAACCACATATCCAGTCAGCTAAATCGTACAATCGTAAACAAGTACGAAAGTTTCGATGAACTTCTTTTTGTTTGTCTTTACTAGTTTGTCGTATGCTAAGTTCTGGCAAATTGGGACCTTGAATTCGGTTATCTTCTCAAAATTAGATTCATTGGCACTCTTTAGTTGTCTAATTTTTTGCACTACCGACATTTTATTTCATCTACATTCACAACTCAAACATAGATCACCTTGAAATTGGTTTAATATCGAGTTAGAATATCGACCGCGCGACTTCTGAACAATTGAACTTCCGCATGCCGAGGTGATGCCGCGACCGATCGATCGAATTATGTGAAGAGATCGGCTGATAACGCAAATCGCGATTTCATATTCCATTTGCTATCACGTTCGGCTGCCGCTTGGTAGCTGTGAAATCTTCGGGTACCTTCGTCAAGCTTTAAGGTAATCAGGGTAATTCGGACTGCCCAGCCTAGCTCAGTATAGCGTATTTTATTATGCCTAAAGGTATGGTTTTGGTGGCGCGTCTGGCTGCCGCGACTGGCGACTGCGACGGTCGCGCGACTGAAGGACATACCAGTACATATTTAAGTGCGAGTGGTCGCTGTAGGAAAATGGCGCGTTTTTCGGGGGAAGATGACGAAATTCTTATCGAAGAAGTTCAAAAATAAGAATGTATTTTTGACTACGAGGATAAAAATTACAAAAATTTCGTAATTAAAAAAAACGCGTGGAAAAAAATTGCGCTTTCAGTAGGAAAAGATGGTAAGTAATAATATTCTTTATTTTATGCATGTTTAGGTAGATTAGGTTTAACAAATGTGGTTAAATGTAAACTAGAAGCTTATAAGTTATACATTTTGAGTTCAAATTTCAAAATTTATTAAAATTTTTCACATAAAATGTAGGTAAACAATTACCTGACAAATAAATGAATTTCCAAAATTTGAGCCGAACATTAAACAATTTAAATCGTAAAAAGCTTTTTTTTCTATACAAACTTTACATCACTCTGGTAACTTCTTTATTTTGCCAATCCACAGCTCCTTCATTATTAAAGAAATGCATAAACTCATTTCTGATTTGAAAGCCTTCAGCATTTTGAAATCCCCCAGGTCTAATAAGAATATGGAAAATATCGGATTGCTTTTCATTTGGATCATATGCGTAATGGGGATGTCCGTTTTTTTCTAAGTATCCTTCTCGAAGTAAATTATGCAAACAGCAAGCTGCAATTATCAGTTTGTCGCATACTTCGGGTTTTGTAGCTATATGGGTGTAAAATACTCTAAACACCTGAGTTAGTATTCCGAAAGCGTTTTTCAGTTACTCTTCGGGCTCGACTCAATCTGTAGTTAAATATAGCCTTTGCTCTCTCAGATCGTGCTAATTCTTTATTAAATGGTTTCATTAAATTCTTGCGTAAATGATTACATGTGGTATTTTTTTGTTTGAATTAGGCAACATTTGATCCGAAGGGAAAAAATAAATATATTAAATATTTTTTGGCCAAAAGCAGATTTAATAAAAATTGAAGCATCGCCTTCTTATCCATATGAGCCAACATCCAAAGCCACAAATTTGTAATTCGCGTCAACTAGGGCAATCATAACAATAGAAAAATAGTCTTTATAATTAAAATATAAAGAACCGGATTGATTAGGTGAAAAAATTCTTATGTGTTTGCCGTCTGTAGCGGCGACACAGATCGGAAAATTCCATCGTTCCCAAAAATCAACTGTATTTGCTTTCAGCGTTTCTGTAGTCGGCGGAGGCATAAAAATTGGTATCAAGTTTTTGCACATTGCTGTTAATGTTTCCTTGAAAATAACACTTATGTAACTGTGTGAGATCCTAAATGCAAAGCCTAGAGACCTAAAGCTCTCTCCAGTAGCCAGATACCTAAAAAAAATCAAGATTATCAATATATATGATATATTTTATATTATATTATTATTTTATATTATTTATATTATTATTATATTATACAGAGTGTTCCAAATTTAATTAAATTATCTTCAGTGGTATGAAAAATATGATAAAAAACAGTTTTTTTCTTAAAACTTTACCACCCCGTAGCTTCAAAACTAAGCATTTGTGGACCCATGTTTATATGACACTTTAGCCCTAAAATATGCCCAACAATCACCCCCTTAATTATTAGTACATCATTAAGGAACTCCCTGTATATTTTATATATGATACATTTTTTTATTGTTTGCAGTTGACGACTGCAAAAAGCGGTGGACGAGCATTAAAGACACTTATTTAAGGAATAAGAAAAAACAAAAATTAGGAACTGGTTCTGCCTCACTCGATAAACCAGTCAAATGGAACCTGTACGAACGCCTACAATTTCTTGAGAGGATCAAACAAGAAAGCAGATCCGTAAACACGTTATCTGAAAATCAGTTTGGAACAGGACCGCCACCGGGTGGCGAAGAGTTTGCAACCGATGGGGATGACCAAAATACCCTGGGCGATCGTGATATAGAAAATTGGGAACCATCAACTAGCGGAACGCCTACCATACAAATACCACAACCAAAACCTGCATTTTGAGAAAACGACACTCAATCTTCATCTAGCAGTGGCTGTTCTACGCCTATGGTACCAAAAGGGAAAAAACCCAACTTCAAAATATCGAGAGATTCTTTCTACCGGGGTTTTGATGAAAGAGCACAAAAACGTATGGGAATGCTAGAAGAACTACAGAATAAAAAGCGGAAATCGCAGTCAGAAGAAGACGACGTAGACTTCTTTATGAAAAGCATTAGCTTGACAGTTAAGAAGTTCCCACCTGCATTAATTAGTGACGCAAAAGTTAAAATCCTAACTCTTGTAAATGAACTACAAAAGATAGCAATGACTTCTACACCTCAAAGTTCTCATGGAAATGGTTCTACTGAAGTATCTCCCCACCATTCGAGTCATTATAACAATGCCCCAATTGCAGGCCATGGGTCTGACATTAACAATACCACTTCTATTTCAAAAAATTCCCAACTTGCAGCATCTACTAATCATCAATCACACATTCAACTCTGTAATACATCACTGATGAATACATTTTCTGGACAGCTACCATCAACTGGCAATGAACCACCACGTGTTAGAATATTATCTGCTGCCTCCTTTCAACCCAACGATTCTCCATCAATTGTCTCTGGATCACCACGTCGTGTCAGAATATTATCTACTACCTCCTTTCAACCAAACAATCTTTCGCCATTCTTTCAGTCTCGTCCATCAGATCAACCAACCGCATCTTTATTTATTCCATCAAACTCACACCAACCAAACGATGAAAATATAGACGACGTAAACTATCACGAGTTATAGTATAGTTCTTTTGCTTAAACGTTCATTTAAAATAAAACAAATTTTTTTTAAACATTGTTTTTATTCTTACCTTAAGGTTAACGCCAATTTTTCCTCTGGTGTAATAGGAGCTTGCACGAAATTTGTTCCAGGCTTTTGTATGTTTTGTTTGTATATGGTCAAACGAATAACTTATTTTCCGAAATTTTGACTTTAGAGGGGAGTACTCATGCAAGATTATAAAAATTGGTATATTATTGTAAATATAAGCTCACGAGTACTCTCTAGCTCACCTACCTTAAAATCAGCTCTAATATTGAAAATGACAGGAACAAGAATAGTTTTATAATGTAAGTTAAAGACACTTTATTCACTATCTATGAAGGTAAAAAAGACCAACATAATATATACACAAATATAACATACATTTTTAAAATTAAAATATTCTCCAAAATGAGCTTCAAACCGTCAAAGGGCAGGAATATGAATATTTTTTATAGTCAATAAAAGTCATTTCACTAGTAACTGTCTTACTGTCTAAGGAGGCAAAATCAATAAACTGAGCAATAAATAAATACACAAATATAACGTCAATTTTTAAAATTGAAATCACCTCTGGGGTTCTTTATAGAGATAAAGTTTTCCATAACTTTCTCCTCAAAATTATTAATTCCTTGCACTAAATTTTTGAGGGAGTCTTTAAAACTGGGGAATCAATTTCATTTTCATTGCAAGTTTTTAACCCCGCTGCTGTTTTATCTTTAACCGTTATATATCCCCAACAATTTTCACGGATTGATTCTTTATAAAAATCTCTTAGTATTATGACCATTTGACAATAATTATACATACATACATCGGTGGTTTCATCGGCTCGAATTGATAAAAAATCTGCCGTTTCAATTTCTTCAAAATTTCTTCCCTACACACTTGTAGCATGCTGTCTAGAATATCATAATAGCAAAAGCTGTGCAAGAATTAATATGGTCGCGAGATTACTGATGCTTCCTCATTTTTTCAGGAAGGTAGTGTCAATCGTTTATTCCCTTCCTTGCCCAGTTAAGGTCTATTCTAGAGTCGACTTTATAAAACAGCAAACACGGGAAACAGTACAACACATTTTTTATTTCACATCGACATATCCAGTTATATTTTTATAAGTCTCTTTCGTCGTGTAAAAGACCTGCTTTCGGCCTTTCGTTCACAAACTTGTGTTAAATTTAGATTGGGCAAAGGCCTGTCAAGCTTTTTAATTTTAAACTTATTCTATAATGAGTCGATTATTTTTTGTATAAGATTGTGTACAGAGTGGCCATTTTATGGTGATACAGTACGTTATCTAGAAAACGGGAATAGTTACGACAAAAAGTTGAATACAAAAGTTGTTTGAATTCAATTATATTTTTATTTTATTTCACTTTTGCTTATACAGGGTGTTTCGTTTTGACGTGACACATGTCAACTTTCTTAATTTAAATGGGATACCCTGTATATTATTACATATTTCGATTCTACTGTTAATTTGCGAAAGTTTTTATAATAACATCTATATTTGAATTCTTTATCGTTTTTGAGTAAATTGAGTTTTTAGAATTTAAAAAAAAAACACATTTAAAAAAAAAAATTTTACCTATAAAATTTTAATGAAACTGAATAATATCCTAAACATTCATTACTAAGGGTTCAATTCAACCAGTTTCCATGCTGGTCTTACTAATTAATATACAGGGTGTTAAAAATGGAGAGCAAAACAAACAGAACTTTAAATGTAAAAATCGCCTGTTTATTTTTATTTCATCTGATTCAGCGTTCAATTACCTATCAATACTCATATATATGTCCTATACCTAAAATAAACAATTTCGATTTTATTAGCCGTTTTCTGATTTGACTATTTTTTTTTAATATAAGTAAACAGATGAAGTGAAGTATTTTAATTGCTTTTATTAAATGTTTGTTTATTAGTTTGAGACCAGTAATGAGTGTTTTTCCGTTTAAAAATACCCGCCCTATTAAATGAGGCCTCAACAGTCCAAAGCACTTTTGAAAAAAACACATTTTCGAACTGCCGGTCCATAATATCACAACAAAAAGTCAATCTTTCATTAAAGTAATTGTGATAATAATTGAGTTGGAAGAAATTTATAAGGATGATAACCATTCACCTGCAGTGTTTTTTGAATACTTCCCCTACGACACCTGCAATGTCTCTGTCAGCATCTCTTTGGGATCTTTCATCATCTTCCTCGAAATAAAGTAAAATCTCCAGTTGTTTTTCCTCAGTGAGGACAAAATTGGGACGATTTTTCTTAAAGTTTTTAAGGACACCATTTTCCAAATCACGCACAATTCGAAAAAATATAGTTCTGGAGGGAACTCGATTATTAGGATATTCCCTCGAATATTCTCTAAGGGCTAACCCTGGACTTTTATTATTTTTTATGAAACAGTTGTATAATTTCAAACGTTCATCTAAACTATATAAAGCCATTTTTTAACAAATTTCGCAGCAAAAATTTGACAAAAACGATAAACAGAGCAAATATCAACTTAAGTCAACAATTGCATTAGGTTATTTCCTAAGCCTATCTTGATTTTTTTAGTTTCTGATCTAATTTACTGGCAAAATTCCGGGATAAATCAGAAAACGGCTAATAAAATCGAAACTGTTCATTTTAGGTATAGGACATATATATGAGTAATGATAGGTAATTGAACGCTGAATCAGATGAAATAAAAATATACAGGGTGTTCCATTTGAAAAACAGGAGATTTTTACATCTAAAGTTCTGTTTGTTTTGCTCTCCATTTTTAACACCCTGTATATTAATTGGTAAGATCAGCATGGCAACTCGTTGAATTGAACCCTTAGTAATGTATGTTTAGGATATTAGTCAGTTCCATTAAAGTTTTATAGGTAAAAAATTTAAAAAAAAATGTTTTTTTAAAAAAAATTCGAAAAACTCAATTTACTCAAAAACGATAAAGAATTCAAATATAGATGTTATTATAAAAACCTTTGGCAAATTAACAGTAGAATCGAAACACGTAATAATATATAGGATGTCCCATTTAAATTAAGAAAGTTGACATGTGTCACGTCAAAACGAAACACCCTGTATAAACAAAAGTGAAATAAAATAAAAATTTAATTGAATCTAAACAACTTTTCTATTTAATTTTTTGTCGTAACTATTACCGTTTTCTAGATAAGGTACTGTATCATGCCACCCTGTACATCATTCATATTGACACACCTTTAATTATTATAGTTAAACATAAACAGTTTATAAAATAAAAAAACCATCGACCAGAAACCAACCACACTCTCGATATCGGATTTTCAAATGACGCGACCGACAATCATGCGCGGCTTAACGTCCAAAGCGCATCCATCCATGATTTTTTATGAAATTTAGATAAGCTGTCCCGACGCGAGAAACTCGCGCCAGAAATGCAGCGAACCGAACAATATATTCGGGTCACATCGTATGCTGTTCTCCGTGAAGGGACTACCACCGAGTGTTCATCCATCCTACTGTAAATCGGGCATCATCGTGTGCTCCTCTGACGCGAAGAAAGCTTTATTTGAACCACAGTACATACAAAACATTAAAACATATGTTCGTTGCGTTCAAACGTCAACATCATAACATAACCTATTATTTAGAATTGTTATGGATGTTCCTTAGATTTTGGATCCAAATCTATATAACAAAAATGCAATAAAAAAGGGAGTTTAACAGTTCAGAATTTGAGTATGTAGCCCAAACTAGTGACGTCGATTGTGATAGTTTTGTTGGGTATTTTCTACAGGCTCTAGAAGGATTGCCCAAACGTTTTCAACGCTTCTACATATCAATTTTGTTATTTTTACAGCTAAGTATTTACAGATTTCCATTAATTGTACGGAAGTATTAATGTATTTTTTCTCCATATTGCAAAAACAGATCCTCAAGGATTAGACAACTTTTTTCCCCAAGATGGATTTTTGTACAAAACCGGGTGAGATGGCCAACTTAGTAAATAATTTAATATATTTTGAAAGAAATGAGACTTAAATATTTTAAACTTATATGACAACTAGCCAAAACTAATTGTTCATCGATTTAAAATACACGAGATTAGAATATATGCTAAGTTTTGAAAAACTGCCCTTCCGAACAGATACGTGTAAACTGGTCATCTGTCCCGTAATGTAAGGGTGAGATGGCTAGTACCTTTTTTTACATTACGGTAGAGATGGCCAATATTACATTTTTGAACAAATATATTTTTTATTAAATTAACAATACAAAATTTCAAAAATAAGCCAAAAAATGATATAACGAAAATACACGTATTATATTAGTGATAAAAATACGAATTATTTTAACTCAAAAACAATGTTTATTCAAGTAGGAAAATAACATAAAAATGTCGTTTAAAAAAAGATGTTACAAAAACAAGAAAAAAGTTCCTATTTATTATTACTAAATTTTTTTCCACATTTCATGCAGAGATTAGTAAAACTGGTGCAATCCTCATGTAGCCAACGTGAACACTTAACCTATCGTATCCAGTCGTCTTTCTTTTGTGTCTTAAAATAATTTTCGAGACAACCAACGCATTTATTTTCAACATAGTCATCTTCCTGGTCATCGCTTTCTAGCACCATATCTGCTTCAGACTCCGAGCTCGAACTTACTCTTCTTAGTTTTTTATTTATTTTTGCCTGAGTTTCTGTCTTACTAGCTTCCTTTTTCGATACATTTTTTTTTCTTTTTAAAGATTTTTCTCTCACTTTGTTGATATTGTCAATAGTGGTTAATACAGCACCAAGATTTTTTGAAACTTGGGAAACATGTTGACGTGGCCGGTTGTTCATTAGGTCCTTGAATTTCTTGGGCACTGGCAGTAGGCTGTGAATCAGAAGCAGCTGCCTGGTTACCAGACGTTGAAGTTTGTGAGCTTTCCACAGTTGCATCCGAAACTGAAAACGCATGATCGGGTATTGCAGCAGGGTTAAACGGATAAATCCCCGTAGCTTTAAAGCCTGCCACAGCATCTGAAACTGTACATGCCTTCCCCCAACTTTCTGAAAGCATCTGGCCAAATTGCAGCCTGGTCAGTTTTCTTCCAGGGTTAGCACGAACCCACTGTTGGCATTCACTGTAAAAATAGGTCTTTAGGGATTTAAATACTGCCCTGTCAAGTGGTTGAAGATAATGTGTTGTGTGGCTAGGAAGGCACAATAGCACAACATCATTATCCCGAGCCAGTTCAAGTAACTCTACAGAAGTGCAGTGCGACGCATGTCCATTTATTTTCAACATAGTCATCTTCCTGGTCATCGCTTTCTAGCACCATATCTGCTTCAGACTCCGAGCTCGAACTTACTCTTCTTAGTTTTTTATTTATTTTTGCCTGAGTTTCTGTCTTACTAGCTTCCTATTTCGATACATTTTTTTTTCTTTTTAAAGATTTTTCTCTCACTTTGTTGATATTGTCAATAGTGGTTAATACAGCACCAAGATTTTTTGAAACTTGGGAAACATGTTGACGTGGCCGGTTGTTCATTAGGTCCTTGAATTTCTTGGGCACTGGCAGTAGGCTGTGAATCAGAAGCAGCTGCCTGGTTACCAGACGTTGAAGTTTGTGAGCTTTCCACAGTTGCATCCGAAACTGAAAACGCATGATCGGGTATTGCAGCAGGGTTAAACGGATAAATCCCCGTAGCTTTAAAGCCTGCCACAGCATCTGAAACTGTACATGCCTTCCCCCAACTTTCTGAAAGCATCTGGCCAAATTGCAGCCTGGTCAGTTTTCTTCCAGGGTTAGCACGAACCCACTGTTGGCATTCACTGTAAAAATAGGTCTTTAGGGATTTAAATACTGCCCTGTCAAGTGGTTGGATATAATGTGTTGTGTGGCTAGGAAGGCACAATAGCACAACATCATTATCCCGAGCCAGTTCAAGTAACTCTACAGAAGTGCAGTGCGACGCATGTCCATCCAATATTAAAAATACCTTACTCACAGGTTTCCGAGGAATAAAGTGGTCTTTTAGCCATGCAATAAAGATTGTGGTGTTGACATAAGCCGATTTTTCAGACATGTGGATAACAGAGCCAGGCGGCATATTATCTTCGTACTCGGCTTTTTTGTATTTTCCCTTAAGGATACAGAGGGTTGGAAGAAAAGTTCCCTCAGCATTACAACAAGCGATGCACGATATTGTTTCTCCTTTTTCTTAACAAGTAGTCATAGAGACACTCTTTGAACCTTTTTCTGCTACTACAACACCCGTCTTATTATTCATTTGCAGTCCAGTTTCATCGATATTATAAATGCAACTGGGTTTATTTAAAAGATTGTTTGCTGGAGAAGTTCAAAATAGTTTTCTAGGCCCTCTGCTTTTCTGAGGGCCAAATCAGGATGCCTTTGTAGGAATAAGTTGAACCAGTCGTACCCTGCCCTTTCTTTTTCTTTGTTGAATTTATTTGGTATCTAAAGCTGTTCTGCAAAAAAAAATGAAACTCTACACACATCATCAATACTTAAAGGAAACCCAGATCGTTGCATTTTTTTCAAATGAGTTACAAGCTTTAACTCGTTTCGCTCTCCCAATAGAGAATCAGAACCCATGCGCTCTTTAATTGAATCATTTTTTTTCAGCCTTTTTGCTAAGGTTTTCCTATGAACCCCAAAGTTCAGCGCTGCAGCATTAACCGACGACCCATTTCTTACAGCCTGCATGGCATTATTTAAGTCATCTTGACTGCAAGATCCTCTAGAAGATGTTTGTTGGCGCTTGTACCGAGTATGCATCCTCTCTGAAACAAAATAATAATAATATTAATTTTGTAATATTCACTTGGAGGAAATTTACTTTCCATGTTGCACTTTCGCCTTAAAAAAGAGATAGCCATCTATACCAGAAATCTTTTGGCCATCTATCCCAATTGTACGGGAGAGATGGCCACCATATGTATGTGACATGTACTTTAACTTATTTTCGACTCACCTGATGTGAAACACTACCTCCAGTACCATGTAGAACAAAATCACAATTTAATCTATTTAACACGTGCAATTTGTAGTGGTATACAATTTCTATTTTGACGAAATACTGAATTATCTGAGCAAAAATATGCCGCCAATGTCCAACATTTTAATATTTGCGAGCGGCTGATACAGGAAGCCTGCGCAAAGGGTTGATTAAGTTTACACCGGCAACTTTTTGGATGTTGGCCATCTCTCCCGTATGGCCATCTCACCCGGGTTTACCCTACATAATTTACAATCATTTTTTCAAACCTTTATTTTTGGTTATACCCTAAGCAATTATATCTGTATCTACTTCTAGTTTTCACAATGCAAAAATTTGTGTATAATTTCTTTAGTAATGTCTGAATACAAAATCAAAAACCTGAATGAAATGTTGACCAAGAACTCTGGATAATAATTACAAAAAACCAATTTTGTTCTCAATCAACACAGAATTATCTTTAAACCAAAGCTTCAACTCATTTTTGATTTTTTTTTAATGGTTTGACTTTCTTTTTGTATGCATTTTACCTTCACCAGTGAAAAAAAGTTGAAAAACAAGTATACAGGGTGATTCATGAGGAAATGTCAATACTTCAGGTACATATTCAGGACCAAAAAATAAACATAAAAGTCTATATAAATAAAAGTCCGCAAGGCCTTAGTTCTCGAGATACAGGATGTTAAAGTTTTTATTCAATTTTCCTATTTTTTAAATAAAATCTGGGTTTTTTGGTATGACAAATTCGAATCTAATATTAGTATTGCTCTTACTTGTAGGGGCGCCACCTACATGTCTTTCTACTCTTTCGAACAATCACAACTTTTTGGTACAGTCTTGTATTACATTTTTGAGCAAAACAAATTATTCCCTGACATTTCTACGTCAAAAAGGTATACCTGTTGAAAGTGGATACGAGCAACCGTTTTCGAGATATCTGGATTTACAACAGTTTTGGCGCATGTGATTTTTTTTATCAAATTTACATAAAGTATGCATCTATTGTAAAAAAATAGAAGTGTGCCTTGCCTGACAGAACAACTGTTACTTAGCAATAGTAATGTCAGTTAATAATAAGATCAAATTTTGTCACTGTCAATTTCTGTTCTTAACTTTTATTATCTGACAATAATCATTTAAGAAACTTTAGATCTAAATAAGTCATTATGCCTGTGATATTCTCGCATCGTGAATATGCAGATATGATATTCATCTATGCCTTCTGCAATGGGGTCGCAATTCAAGCAGTCGCGGAGTACCAGCGTCGTTTTCCAGATAGAAGAGTTTTTCAACAAGTTTTCCCTACTGCTGGAGAATCTGGGATGTTTCCAAGTGCGAAAATTGTATCTGAAAGGGAATCGGGACCCAACGTTGAAGTAGAAGAGGCTATACTCAACGCCGCCGAAAATGATCCGAGCATAAGCACTAGGCAGATTGCAGATACTTATCAAATTACACAATCGTCTGCTTGGAGAAATCTTCACATTTATTGTTTATACCCATTTCATTTACAACGGGTTCAACATTTGCAGGAGGGTGATTTTTGAGTCGAGAATGCAATTCTGTAACTGGATTAATGAAGATCGAAGGTTGTATAGGTATGTTTTGTTCACTGATGAAGCACAGTTCACGCGTGATGGTATAAATAATCTTCACAATGAACACCGGTGGTCCTATGAAAATCCTCACGCTACAGTAGAACATAATTTCCAACATAAATTTAGCATTAATGTGTGGTGTGGAATGTTAAATGGTCATTTAATTGGTCCATTTATAATCGACGGTAGTCTTACAGGAGAAAAATATTTAAACTTTCTTGAAAATCACTTGCGAAATCTATTAGAAGATGTTCCCCTTAATGTAAGACAAAACATGTATTTGCAGCATGATGGAGCGCCTGCACACTACAGTTTACTTGTAAGAGATTTTTTAAACCAAAACTTTCCAAACCGATGGATTGGTCGGGGAGGTCCGTTTAATTGGCCACCTAGATCGCCAGACCTTAATCCTTTGGATTATTGTCTTTGAGGATGGTTCAAATCACTGGTATATTCCACTAAAGTAAATACAAGAGAAGCATTATTGGATCGGATATTAAACGCAGCACAAACATTAAGAAATGCGCCCGAATGTATCCACAGAGCAACCCGAGCTATACACCATAGAGCTGACGTGTGCTTAGAAGCAAATGGTGGAATTTTTGAAAATGATAAAACGTAACCTAGATTTTATTAAAAACAACTTAATAATAACAATTTTAATAAAAATTAAATACCTTTTGTTTAGTTTATGTCTGAGGCACTGAATACACACCTCAAAAAAATGTGTTAGTCTTTCATTTCAAAGCTTTTGTGCCAAGATGCGTTTAAATTTAGACAAAATAACAAACTTTTAAAATTTTGCGATAAAAAATTACATGCGCCGAAATTGTTTTAAATCCAAATATCTCGAAAACGGTTGCTCGTATCCACTTTTAACAGGTATACCTTTTTAACGTAGAAATGGCAAGGGAATAATATGTTTTACTCAAAAATGTAATACAAGACTGTACCAAAAAGTTGTGATTGTTCGAAGGAGTAGAAAGACATGTAGGTGGCGCCCCGTACAAGTAATATATATTAGATTCGAATTTGTCATACCAAAAAACCCCCGTATATCAATTTTGACTCCATTATTTACATTATCATAGATTTTATTTAAAAAATAGGAAAATTAAATAAAAACTTTAACACCCTGTATCTCGAGAACTAAGGCCTTGCGGACACTTATTTATATAGACTTTTATGTTAATTTTTTGGTCCTGAATATGTACCTGAAGTATTGACATTTCCTCATGAATCACCCTGTATATTTAATAATTCGGATATACACTCTATACCAAATAGGAACTCAGGGCTTTCATCATTGGTCTTGAGAATAGTATACTATACTATACTAGTTGTACAATTCCTAATTTTAAATTGAGATTTTTGTTTGGCTCTATCTAGTGGGGTCATTTGGAAAGAGTTTTACTTATAGAAAACAATAAAATGAAATATATCTAAAATTTATTTCTTCACTAAATTCTTGATGCAATGGTGGATTCAAGTTCCACCTATTTTAATTTTAGATTCTACTTTCCTCAAAAAAAGTTGTATATCTTTATAGGTGTTAGTTTAAAAAGAGTATTTTTTCTTTTGGAGTCTCAGCAGTATAGGATCTCACATTTTCTATTTAAACCAGTGTCATCCTATTTATACAAATTAATTAAACAAGTGTTTTTATTTATATTTTTTAAATTTTCAGGTGAAGACTGGCATGCCCCCCCTCCTTCTTCCACTGCCTTATGGACAAGTAAATTAAAGTTATGAAAAAAGTCTGTCAGCCAATGTTAAAAACTTTATTTATGTTTTTCTAATAAAAATATGTGCAAAGTGCGAGCAATATGAATAAATTTTGTACATTTTTCCTAGTCTGGTGTATTATTTCTCCTGTAAAAGAAAAGCATTTATCAAGCACCATACCTACAATGCTTTTAAAATGTCTGCTAACCAAACATACAAAGTTTTAATAAAGTAGGCACTCTAAAGGATAATTTGTTGGTCAATTTCAATATAAAGTATATTTATGTACTTACCGCTAGGAAAAGGAAAAAAAATTACTTTCCAGAACTGTATTTTATTAACACTAAGTGATTTTTTTAGGTTTTTATGTTAAATTTTTTTTCTTATTACCAATCTAAATTAAAGCTAAATTTAATACATTAATTATATTTCAATAAACAAATCATAGAGAATCTAAAATTGCAGTAGTATTTCCTAGTATTCATATGGAAATCATACAACAAAAGCCTTGTACAGGAGGCAGTACCTAATTTTCAGGGCATTTCACTCCTTTGAGGAGTATTTTTTTAAACATTACAATCAGTAAAATAAAACCCAATTTCTCTAGGAAAACTCTTTATTCTCTCATGCAAATATTCTTTAAATCTAAAATATTGATTACAAAAAAAATATATGACAAAAATAAACTATAAAGAAACAGTCTAAAACATTCTACATACTAAAATACTCAAACACTGCACTTTACATCCCATGTTACTAGACCTTATATTACTATAGGATCTTGTGTTACATTTGTTATTCTATTTTTAAAACCAGGCAGTGTGCAGCCATATTTTACTATGATGATGCAGTACACGAAGAGTTTTATCGATAGGTGCTTGCCTACCATAGCTCGTAGCTTCAAAAGGCAGCAAAAAGCTTAAAGTGATGAAGATTACATTTAGGAACATTAAAACCAATCCTAGAAAGTAACTGTGGACAATCAATTAGATATAGCAAGGTCCGAAAGTAATCATCTTCTCTCAAAAGTGCTCAATCCAAGTCTAACAAGCATGTCCAATCTGATACTCCTGAAAGTTGACCCCACACCTAAAAGCCGCAAAGTTAGAAGTTTAATTTCTATGGATCTTCTCGATCATGTTTATGTTGACAACCACACTCCAAGGTCCTTCACTGATACAGAGAAATTGAGGTTGACACTGTGTAGCTGTAATTTGAGTCAAACCTCTTTATACCCCCTACGAAATCAGATAAAGCACCATTTTTTTACGTTGACTTGTAAGTTATTTGTTTACGACCAGTCCCATAGAGCATCCAAATCATTCTGGAGCAACAAAATATCATCAATATCCTGGATCCTTTTATATACTTTTAAATTGTCCCCAAAAATAATCATCGTAGAAGGTATTATGATCTTTATTGTCATTCACAAATAATGTTAAACACTATCGGCGCAGCAGTTTTACTCTCTAAAAACACAGTATTAGGAAAACCATTATAGATGAAATTCCAAAAATATCTAACACTGAGCTGTAATGAAGATTCACTTTCCCAAATATACACACTATAACACATAAAATGCTCCTCCCTATGCAATGACCTAAGGTTTGCAAATGATTCACAATCCCAGTGGAATCGAGATGACATATACTTCCTGTGCACTCCCTTTTTTTACAGATGAGATGTTTCAATGTAGGACTAAACTGTCTCAAACATGAAGAACTTTTAATGTTTTTTTAGGGAACGACCAGTTTATACCCACCTAGATTATCTGACTCAGTCCTTCTGCAGTCAAGCTCGTACTCATATCTCTAAAATATTTTGCTCAATCAATATTCACTAAATAATTATTTATCATCACGAAATCAGCATTACTGAAGTCTCAATAGAATTCATTATATTGTAAATACTTAGATTCCTTTATTTATCTAAAGCAGGATATACATCAATACTTGCTACATTGGAAAATAGTAAAAAGGAAATACACTTCAAGCTGGGACCTGGGTAATCCTCGCAACATTGCACTGCTGTCTGATAGTTGTTTAGAGTTATTAGGCCAGATTGCATTTAGGAGATTAAAAATAAAAACATGGCATGGATGTTTATCATGTACCTATCTTAAAAACTGAAGAACAATGACAATCATACTTATCCTTTCCATAATTAGGTTGAATGTAGTTTAAATGTAAAATAACGATTACAGAAAAATGGTGTTGGATACCCCTGAAAAGCAAGTTATGATATCGATCCATTTTCACTTTGCGTCCCCGATACCTATTATGCCTACAAAATAAAAATTAGTATAATTCCACTTTTTTGAGAATATTTTGTACAAAATTAATCTAAAATAAAGCAAATATTCGTAAGAAATACACAATCAATAATTGTAGCAATAAATATGATCAGTAATTAGTAATTACTAATTAGGTAGATCATGTTTATATTGATAAAAACAACTTTGACAAAATTCCCCACATTATTTATATTCAGCACGTCAGCACATTTGATTGTCCATAAATCCATCTCATTTTCTATCCTTGTCAGACAAAGCTCCATTCGGGTGGTAGGACAGATGAACAGGGTGTCCGGATTTAGTTGCAAAAGCAGGGTATCTCGCTTATTTTTAAAGATAGAACTTTGCGGTTTTCACGAACCTGAGCTAATTTTTTGTGAAACTCATGAAGCCGTAAACAAAATTTTCATAGCCTTCTTCGTTTATGAGATACAGGGCGAAATAGAAAATTTTGCAATTTGTGGTTATCCTTTAACTTAACGCAAAGAGAAAAATTGCTGCTTATGCAGTTTTTTACGCTGGATCCAGTGGCGTAGTCATATTTTTCATTTGAGGTGTTATTTTTTAGATATGACCCAAAGTCGTGTTTTTTTAAATGGGACACCCTGTATATTTGTCCAGTAATTGATTTGTCCTTTTAAAAGCTTCTAAAAAATATATAATAGTATGGGTCTATTTTAATAAACAACAACAAAAATCCTAATTTTTATAATTATCATCTCAAATTTTGCAGTAGGCCATGCAAAACAATGCTGCCTTTTATTTAAAGTTAACAATATCTACATTATCTACATTATCTAACAATAAATCAAAATAGATATGTAATTAAATCTATTTATCAAAATATGTATTGATAAATTCGCAACAAAAAAGTACCAACAACCTAGATTTATGTAACAAAAGAACAAAACAGCAATAAATTATTATGGAACAAGCCTTTCAGCAAAAATCAACTGTCGTATAAGAACTACAGTAACCAAGGAAATCAAAAAAACTGTTCAAACTGATTTCCATTTTGTTCTATGCATGCTTCGCACAATTTTCGTATTCGTTTTAGGGAATTAAGCAAAATAACGGGATGATTTTGTAAATAGCGAAAATTTTCTCTTATTGCATTTCCTAAATCTTGGACATTATCATAGTGGTCTTTGTAAATTCTATTTTCCAGATATCCCCATAGAAAGAAATCTAAAATCGACAAATCTCGGGACCTAGGGGGCCATCTTATAGGTCCATTTGTTCCGATCCATTGATTGGTAAAATTATTGTCCAGAAATAATCGCGTCATTCCAGAATTGTATGCAGGAGCACCGTCCTGTTGAAAATAAATTTCGTTAATTTGCGCTAGAGGAACATCGTCAAGTAATTCAGGTAAAACTGCCTCTCTATATAGCGATTGGCTGTTAGACTTCCCTTAAATATATAAAATTTTATATGTGTTCCTAATATGAAGCAGGACACATTTAGACCAAACCTGCCCTGCTGTCTTCTGGGAAATATTTGGTGTTGATTTTCCTGGGACCAGAATCTACTATTGTGCCTATTGAGTATACCAGAATTACTGAAATGTGCTTCGTCTGACCATATAACCTTCCTTTCAAAATCTCTAACCATATCGCATCTTTCTCGAAACCAATTGCAGAAGACTACCCTACGCTCTGTATCCCCTGGCTCTAAGTGCTGCACGAGCCTAAATTTGTATGGGTGGTATTTGTGCTTTTTTAGAATTTCTTGAACTCTAGTTTTTGGAATCCCTTTGCTCTTTTCACTGGCCCTACAAGAGTTTGTAGGGTAAGCTTCTGCATTAGCCAAAACCGTAATTTCCTCAGCCTCCCGATTTTCTTTATTATATGTTTTCGTACGAGGTTTGATAAACGATCCGTGATTAAGTATATTCTTTTTTTTCCGATAAAAAGTGGATATATTAGGTTGCCTCCTTTCTGGATATCTAAATAAAAATTAGGCAATAGTATTTCAACATACCTAAAAATTAGCCATTTACCTGTTAAAATACATCTCAGAAGCCGCTTCAACATTTTCATTACTTAATATAAAACAAGCTAACATATCGTACTTTTCATAATGTTCGAAAGTTTGGTTTTCTTCCATAATAATACAAATATATTTTTACACAATAAATAAATACAAAAAACTAGCGCTATATTTTATATACGCGTACAAAATTGGGAAATGTCATTTGCTTCCAAGAAAACAAAGGAAAACGGCATCGTTTTGCATGGCCTACTGCAAAATTTGGGATGATAATTATAAAAATTAGAATTTTTGTTGTTGTTTATTAAAATAGACCCATACTATTATATATTTTTGAGAAGCCTTTAAAAGGACAAATCAATTTCTGGACAAATATACAGGGTGTCCCATTTAAAAAAACACAACTTTGGGTCATATCTAAAAAATAACAACTCAAATGAAAAATATGACTACGCCACTGGATCCAGCGTAAAAAACTGCATAAGCAGCAATTTTTCCCTTTGCGTTAAGTTAAAGGATAACCGAGATACGAGGGGGTCCCAAAATGCAAAATTTTCTATTTCGCCCTGTATCTCATAAACGAAGAAGGCTATGAAAATTTTGTTTACGGCTTCATGAGTTTCACAAAAAATTAGCAAAGGTTCGTGAAAACCGCAAGGTTCTATCTTTAAAAATAAGCGAGATACCCTGCTTTTGCAACCAAATCCGGACACCCTGTACTTGTAGATTTATCGAGCTCCTAGGGTAACCGAGAACGAAAGATTGGGTGCAAGTGTAAGAAAGTGCAATTCTTTGGCATACAGAGCCCTCGCGATTTGTGACCAAAATTCTTTACAAACGGAAACCGACTCAAACCCTAAGAGGAAATAGATAATGCACTGAGGTTATTAGATGATCAATTGGAAGATATAAAACTGATAGTAAATGTAGTTCTTCCATTTATACAGAGAACACCTCCGAGCTGATTCAGTATTGCGATTTCTTGAAGACCCCTGAAGATGCCTCGTGCAGTCGAAGGCGAAACGTCGGAAAGTCATTCTATTTTGATTCATGTTCTAATTACAATAAGCACGATTTTTTAATTGAGCACACACACTGAGAAAGCTTTCGTTCTAAGTGAGTATATAATTTTTTATTTTATGCATTTTTTTTAATTCGGCATATTTTTCACTCAGTCTAACTTAGAGAAATTTACCCGTCGAAAATTGCTGGTATCGATTGGTCTAGCTGGCATTTATTTAACTTCAGTCCAGCGAAGAACCACTTACCGAAACGTAATTAAGGAAGACAGGAATACAAAAATACCGGGAGGAGAAAATGCAAACAAAACACGTCGTGTCTGAAAACGTCATTAGTGCCAGAAGTGCAGTCCTTTAACTCCTAGACACGTAAACAATGCACCGTACGTGCCAGGAGTGCATTCTTTACGGACTTTACAAATAGTGTGACATACAAACTGGCGTTCTTAGCTTGGAAATTACGGAAGAAAGTGCATATTTCACACGAAACAATAATTTTATTGAACGAATCTGGTTTGCATTTTTTTTTAATATGATTTACCTGATGGAAACATTATTCATTTTTACGTCCCTCGTAAAAGGGAAGTATTGTAACAGTGAAAGAATCACCCACCGAGATATTTTCAGATCTTTACTTTTGAGGGTCCCTAGGTGCTTAATAACACGTTTTCTCAATTTCGTCGGTCTGTCTGTCTGTCGGTTTCTCTCTCTGTTTGCGGCATAGCTAAAAAACTATTACCCGATTGACTTCAAATTTTGGCTAAAAATTAAGAGTCATAGAGGGATGACCTGGTAACATTTTGGTAAGTGAAATGTTAAAAAAAGTATTACTAAAAAACCACTTATCTAATTTATCTCAAATTTGGTATACAAATCAAGTATTATGTAGAAATTAATTGGTAAAATTTTGGTACGAATTCAAGGTCACGGAACAAAATGGCGGCTTAAATAACACAGGGTAACAAAATGAAAACAAAAATTTGGTGCCGGAAATCTAACATGTGATTTTAGATGTTTTTAAAGTGCTGATTCCAAAAATGCCACCAGATTGTTTCCATCAGCTCTAGTTTTTGAGATACAGATGACAGATTAAATGATATTTTTTTCTGATAAAGGACAACAAATAAAGAGATAAATATGTACTTAATCGTCAAAATAGAAATTTCCCATAATCTAATTAACCAAATGAATACCTGGAATTGTCCCTGACCCAATGTTCCTATACTAGGAACTACTCAATACACCGCTCTTAATTACTTTTATACCTTTAATTGCCTATGACCCGATCCTTCTATACCTGCTTGGCTGTACTCGATTTAGTATATTACTGAGTTTTCCCAAGTAAAGTTGTGCTATCATTTTGTGTAAATTTTGGTCGTTTTGTAATATCAAGACACTAAACTGAAACAATGGCATCCACAAGCAGACGTACCTGTGTAAATCATCTCGATGTTTTTTGTTATGTGTGTGGTGAATACACTTCGAAAGAGAGCAGAAAAATGATTTCTGACTTTGTGAAAAGAGCTTATCTTGCCTATTTTGGTGTTCATTTAGGAGATCAAGATAAATCTTGGGCCCCACATTTCATATGTGGATAACTGGAAAGAGGAAGTGCCTAAAGTTTGGTGTACCAATGGTTTGGAGAGAACCGCGAAATCATCATGACGACTGCTATTTTTGTCTCGTTAATATTAAAGGCATAAACAGAAACAATAGACACAAATGGACATATCTTGATCTAGATTCTGCTGACAGAAGATGATACAGAAACATCAACGTCTGACGAAGTTCAAAGAATTTAATCTGAAAACGAAAGCGAATTTAGCAACTCCGCAGTGTTTCAATTAAGAAGAACTAAACGATCTTATAAGAGACCTGAATCTCTCAAAGGAATCCGCTAAATTACTTGCATCCAGATTAAAAGAAAAAAATTTACTTTGTCCAGTACTAATATTACATTTTATCGTAAAAGAGATAAGGATCTTGCTGCCTTTTTTCGCTCAGGAAAATGACTTGGTATTCTGTAACAATATAAAAGGGCTCTTAGAAAAAATGGGTTTGCCTGAATACACTCCAGATGATTGGTGCCTTTTTATTGACAGTTCAAAACGTAGTTTAAAATGTGGTCTTTTACATAACTGTAACAAATATAGCTCAATTCCTATTGGTCATTCTACTACCATGAAGGAAGAATATGAAACAATTGCATTAGTTTAGTTAGCAGAGCTAAAAATGAGCACTGGGTTAACAAAAATTGGCCTTCAAGAGATGTCATGATTCAAGGAAAACAAAACGTGATCAACGAACCTTTAGTTTCAAGAGAAAAAATCTTACTTCCGCCCTTGCATATCAAGCTAGGCCTAATGAAGCAATTTGTGAAGGCTTTAAATCGAGATGGAAATTGTTTTGGGTATATGTCACGTAATTTTCCTGGCATTAGCGTGGAAAAACTAAAAGTTGGTATATTTGATGGTCCTCAAATAAGGCAACTTGTTAAAGATCCACAATTCACCACATCCATGAACGAGACTGAATCTAACGCTTGGTGTTCATTTGTTCAAGTAGTACAAAATTTTCTTGGCAATCATAAAGCAGAGAATTCCGTAGAATTAGTGGAAACTATGCTTTCAAATTTTAATATTCTCGGCTGTAACATGAGTATAAAAGTTCACTACCTCCACAGCCACCTAGATCGTTGTCCAGAAAACTTAGGTGATTGTAGTGAAGAACAGTGGAAAAGATTCCATCAGGATATTAAAACTATGGAAGATCGTTATCAAGGACATGATGGCGGACAACTGCTGGAGCCTTCAGCGAGACTGCCCTAGTAAACTGCATTCTAGAAAGTCGTATAAAAGAAAATTTTTATGTGATTAGTGACTAATGTGATTATGTAAATTAAGTTTTTGCAATAAATACTTAAATCCATGTGTCTTTGTTTTTTTAACTGGCAATAGTAATATTATATATTATAACAGATATAACGTAAAATATATAGACAATTAAAAAAAAAACTAGATCTGACAGACAAAATCTGAGAACTTTTTTACATTCTGCATCCAAAAATTACACAGGAACAGTTAAAAAATCGCAGGCACCAAAATGTGTGTTGGCCTGTGTAATATATAAATATTCAGCCTGAAAAAAACTATTTATTTTTATTTTATTTTTTTTATTTATTTATTTACGGGTAAAGCCATTTACAAATTGCCTATATCTAAACAACCATATCTTACTAAGCATTTCCAAATCAGTAGCTCCACAACTATTCCCTCAAAATACTAATTAATTTTGTTTATTTTTTTCATTGACATATTTCCAAAACGAATTACTATCATTGTTAATAGAATTCTCCACTTGATTTATGTAATTTGAATGGCAATTATTACTAAGAATTCTACACTGATTTCAATCTTCTTTTTAAAAATTAAACTTATTGACTGATTTTAAGTTGTAATATAACTAATTGTGTTAAAAAAATATTAATAAAAAACCACTTATCCAATTTATTTCAAATTTTGCACAAAAATAAAGTATTATGTAGAAATTAGCTGATAAAAGTTTTACATATTTTCTGGTTTTAGCGTCTTTAGATGCAAAAAAATGTTATCAATTCCGTCGGTCCGTCTGTTGGTTTGCCTGTCTGTCTGTCAGTTCGCGGCATTGCTCAGAAACTACCCATCAGATTACCACCTTAAAAATGCTCTTGATGTTTTTTTTATCAATTATCCTAAGCAGCTGACTGAATAAGAGATAAGCCATATCTAATATATAAAATTCTCGTGTCACGGTGTTTGTTACCAAACTCCTCCGAAACGGCTAAACCGATTTTCATAAAATTTTCTGTGCTTATTGGGTAGGTCTGAGAATCGGCCAACATCTATTTTTCACACCCCTAAAAATTAAGGGTGGTTCACCCCAAAAATTTTTTTTTTAATTTTTGGACAAAATTGTTTGTTTTTATTTTTTCACGATTCAGCATTAAAAAATACATACAACCCTAAATTTTCACCCTTCTACCATCAACCCCTATTTTTTAATAGCTATTTTTGTATTATTCACGTTATTTACAATTTTTTCGAGTCCCGTTGTAAACTACTTTTTTTTTTATTTTCTACCAAATTTTTTTTATATTTTCTTAAAAATCGGGTATTACATATTTAGTTTCAGGTTTTTTTTTAAAGAAAATTATTTTTGTTGTTTCATGTTATTAAAAATATTTATTGATTTAGTTGGCGGTCCCGCATAAATAAATCATTTTGAATTGAATTTCCCGTACAGCAACGCAACCGCAACCCCACATACACGGGTTATACGCGCCTGCGCAAGTATCAAATCAACTCTACGGAGTACTCAGACAGGATGAAACCAGTGGCGGCTCGTGGTGTTTAGGCTAGGGTAGGCGACAACCACAATAATTTCAAGAATAATGACGTTATAAGAAAACGTTAAGCCGCGTACACACTTAGCTGACAACTAAGTTTTATAAATTAAATTTATCCGCCTATCTTTTAAAAGGGCGAATTTACTTATTATGACATCCGTAAAGTTATCCTTCTTGTAGGGAGCAGAACAACTCTTTTTCTATTGAAATTAGCGCAAGTGACGATAAACGTTCATTTTTTATTGTATTGCGAGAATACGTTTTTATTCGCTTTAAACAAGAGAAATGTCTTTCCACTGAGGTACTTGTAATAGGTATGGTAGCAATTAACGCAAAAAGTTTGTAACTTTCAGGAAATATTTCTTGAAGTTCATTTTTTACGAAATGTTTTAAAATTGCCTCGACGCTCAGCAATGCAAATTGTTCATCGAGATATATTACACTAAGCTCATTAATTAATTTTTGTTTGTCAAAGAAATTTTTATAAAAGTTGGTCACATTCGTCACAAATTCAAGCGGAAAATTTTTGCTATATTCTTCGAATTTTGAGGAATCCGCTAAAGAAAAATATAATAACTGAGACATATCTGCAAACCTAACTTCTATTTGAGTCACAATATTGTCAATTATCTCATAAAATAAAATGCGTAAAGAACTTTGCTCATCGCCTTTAATGGTGTCCGATAACTTAATTCTTTTTGACAATTGCCCTGAGTCCCTTTTATTAAAAATCCTTGTTTGGGCTTGTTCAAATATTGTATTAAGCATTGTCTCATTTCTCAATAACTTGATACGATCTCTTGCCATAAATATTTGCTTTTTACAATAGGTGATGTCCAATGATTTTTTCTGTAGAATGTTGAAAAGGGGGTCAGTTATGTCAAAAATATGTTTATACACAGCGGTAAGAAACGAAAATTCTAAATCGTTCATAAATTTAAGATATCCCTTGGCCCCGTTTATTGACTCAGCCGATGATGATTGGTCGTCAATAATTTTAGAAAAAACTAATTTTAGGCCTTCCCATTCAGAGTGCAAGATTTGAATGATTTTAAAACGGGAAGCCCACCTGGTGTCTGAACTGGAAGAAATCCTCTTTCCTATCGTCGAATCTAAAGTAAATGTCCGTTTTGCAGATTGATGAAAAAATCCGGGAATCGAGGACGCACTTGCGAAAAAAATTCGGCAATTTTTTATATTTTTTGAACCAGTTTGTAAAACCAAATTCAATCTGTGCGCACTACAATGCGTAAACAAAGCAAAAGGAGCATCATCTTTAACTTTTTTTTGCAAACCATTCAATGAACCTGCCATCACACTAGCACCATCGTAGCATTGCCCAACTAATTTTGTTTTATAATCGAAATTGCCTATGACTGTAACAATTAATCCATACATTGCGTCTGCTGTTCTGTCTTCGCTAACGTCATGAAAACCCAAGAAACTTTCTTTGATTTCACCGTATTTATTAACGTACCGAATTGAAATCGCACATTGGGACTTCTCAGAAATATCCGTAGTATCGTCAGCTTGCACTGCAAAAAACAACGACTCTTTTATCTCCCTATGAATTGTATCTGCAAGGTAATCGGAAATACAGGATATCAAATCATTCTGGATAGTTTTTGATAAACCAGAAAAAATATTTCCAATTTTTTTTAAATGTTGTTGTATTTCGTTATCACGTTTAATTAACAGATTAAAAGTTTCCCGAAAATTTCCCGCACTAACGGAATCGCTTTTTTCATTATGGCCTCTGAAAGATAATTCTTACTTTGCTAGGTGACACGTAACATCGACCAAATAGCTCATTAGAAGTCTGTTTTTTCTTACCTCCTCATTATATAATTTAAGAGACAAAGAAGATTGTAATTGTAGCGCATCCTGTATAGTGCTACTGTTTTTTTCTAATCGCTTTAAACTGAGATAAGTGCTTAAATGTTCTTTCGATGATTCGTGTTTTTTTATGGCCGCAGATAAATTTTTCAAATCAGAAAATCCCTGACGCACCCAAGTATTGTTTCTGCCTTTTGCCAAAAGTAAACATGGCCAACAAAACAAATTTTGTTTAAAATAGCTACCACATATCCACTGATGACTTTCGTACCATTGAGCTTTAAACGATCGTGAAAAAGTTTGGCCCTGTTTTTTATCAGGCTTTAAAATATTGAGAAGTGGCGTGGGGCGGCCAAAATAAATAACATCTTTTCGATCGTTTTCGTTTAGACGCGAAAATGGTGTCTCGCACAAAGAGCAAACAATATCATGCACCGGATTATTCGCCATGACTTTTTAAAAATCCATTAAAAAAAAACAAAGCAACGTAATGTACCTATATAAAATAGAACAAACCGGAAAAAACGCACTTAACCTACGGTCGACGCGACGGTAAATTCATCGAATATGAACCGTCCAACCCCTAAAACTAGCGAAACTACACTTAAAAGCAAAATATTTAATACCTAAATATGTCTATTAGAAACAAATAAAACAAAAATACTTATCCGTTTATCAGGATTTCTTCGTTTTTCTTCTGGCCAATGCCGATAAACAACCAAAATCACAAATTAAACCACAGAAAAACTAGACGCGGTCGTAAAATAATAGTCAAAAAAACACACACGTATCACCGCCCAATGTTTTTATTTATTGATCGATATCAGAAAACGAGAGCGGTCAGAATGTAATTGACAAAATTTCAAATCACTTGACCGGAAATCCGAACGAACGATAATATTGCATCATGCATACTATTTACGATTTTTACGAATTATAAATGAGATTAATGAGAATAGTAGCAGGTGGCCAACGTTGCCAAACGCAAAATTTGTAAATACGGTTTCGCAAGCCTGAGAAGAATTTCTTTATTTTTCTTGAGATGTACCTAGATTTTGTTTAAAAAACCCTTTCAAAACCACCCTAACAACATTGAAACTGCTTATTTTATTTTTTTTTATGGTTTGCAATGTTTGCATATGTAAGGCTGCCAACCGTCCCGTATTCTGCGGGACAGTCCCGGATTATCTTTTAAGGTCCCGCGTTACAAATAAGGTTAGAAATCGTCCCGCATTCTCTAATTATGTCCCGCAAGTCCCGAATTGCAACAAATCATATTCTAAGTTCCCATGTTTATCGGTTTAATAATACAGAGAAGTACCATTTTAAGAAGATTTGATTAAACTAAATTATGTGTTATAAATAAGCCTTAATTAAAAAAAATACCAAAGTGTAGAAACATGTTTCATTTTATTATTATTAAAAAAACCTCACCTAACCTAACATTTATGTTTAATGTCTTTAATTTTTTTGCTTTAGTATATAACAGAATGTTCGGATAATCAATTTAATTAATTAAAAAATTAATGCTGAAAATAAAGAATTTTAGAATATGGTTAATGCGCCTACGACGCATACTAAAATTTGTTGTGTCCCGCATTCGTAAATGAAAAAGTTGGTAGCCTTATGCATATGCATATTTTCTAAAAACGTAAAGCAGTTCAGGTGAAAATTCGAGAATTTGGCAACACTGCCAGATGAACAATATTGGAATCCAATGCGAAGACGTCAAATATTTGCCGAAGGCGGACGATCGTTTCGCCTGCTGTAGTAGTTTATTTCGCGTGATTTTCTCTGTATGTCGCTCGCTGGTCGTCGGCGATGTGCGTTTTCGTGGGCTGGCTGGCTGCCATAGAGAACATCTAAATTTAGGCGGTTGGGATATATCGCCTCTAAACGTACACAGGTTTCGCATGTAATCGATGTTTATTTAAATGTTAGGAATTTCTAAGGGAAACGCACGGGTTTTTTCGAAAGTCTTGTATATTTTGTGATGTTAAACGGTTAAATATTGTTTAATTGATATGAGATATTAGATTTTTTGGGCAGTATTTAGGCACGATTATTCAAGGGTAGGCGGCGCCTACCTTGCCTACCCTGACGAGCCGCCACTGGATGAAACCTGTATTGTTTTGTTTTTAATATAGTTTTTTTGTTTTAATTGTGTCTCGACTGATACGCCTCTCAAGTTAATGTACTTCAGTTCAGTTAATAATTAATAATAGACATTTATTTTGTGCCAACAACGCCCTTACTTTAAAGGTATGTAATTTATTATACTTTAACATTTTGTGGAAATAAAGTGATGGACAGTTGTTTTGCTAAATAAAATTTATCCAAATTATCTGTTTTAAACGTTAACTTTTGAAGGAGTTGAGTTACCAAATTGAAAGAGAGGGTTGAAATAAATATATTCTAACAGCGAAAAAAATGAGTAATATATTTTATGAGAGTGTTAATTTCAATTTTAGGACTCACTTTGCAATTGAACAAAAAATTCAAGACATTTAATAAATTTATTTTATGAAGGGGTTTTATGATGTTGAAGTAGCTATTCCATCGACAGCGGTTTTTAGGGTTCCGTACCCAAAGGGTAAAAACGGGAACCCTATTACTAAGAGTCTGCTGTCCGTCCGTCCGTCTGTCACCAGGCTATATCTCATGAACCGTAATAGACGGACTGACCAAAAATATTGTACACTCCATTGCGCTGAGAGAATAATCTTTGTTTATTTTTTAAATGCCATAATACTTAGTAGTAGTGTCAAGCTATCAAAATCTGTAATTTAATATATTTGGTATTTTAATAAAGATTACTATATTAACTTAAATAAAGTATGCTTCAATTGTCTACAACGCTTCATTACTCTTTCAAATTCTCACACACTTATAGTGTCAGATACTTTTAAAAACATTTCCTATTGTGAATGGCAAAACAACGTTTGCCGGGTCAGCTAGTTGTATAGGAAATTCTGCAAACTAAGGAAATCATTAAAGACAATGTATGAAAATCATGAATTTCACAAGATAAGCGGGAGAACTGGCAACGCTGTAGATAAATGTCATATGAAAGCCTGATTTATCGATACGTAGGTGTTTTCGAAGATACTAAATATGGCAGTATTCCTACTGTTGGGTTGTTGTGACTGTTGTGTAATAACGTTGAAAACGAGTGCAAATTAAAATCAATATTTAAATGTTTCAGTTTTAGCTCGAGAAAATATTTTCGACTTTTTAGGTCTCCAACCATCCGATTTTCGTTTTAGAAACAACAGTAAATTGTAAAACTTTCGTATATCTATATTCCCGCTCAGATATAGAGTACTTTTCAATACTGAATATTGACTCCAAAGGGTAGATTTGATTTTTCTCTATTCAAGGAACCCAGTGTATGACAGTTCATACAGATGCTTGGATTTTTCTAGAACTATGAATGCTAGCTTCTTCAGCACGATTTTCTATATCCGATGCACAATCTTCTTCAGTCACTTTTTTTAAATAAAAATCCGCTTTTAAAAACGTTTGATTAAGTTTGACAAGTTTTCAACAAACAAATTCACATAGTAACCACTAACAAGCGGTCATCTTGACAATTGAAACAATTACATTGGCCGACAAGATTTTTCTAACACAGGCCGACTCATTATTTTCACAATGGAAATACCCCCCCAATAATAAAAAAAGTATTCGGAAAGCCCTAATACGTACCATTTTTTAATAGCCTAATTAGAACCTTTTATATTGGCAGGTAAACAATTTTATCGTGGGGCGGCTAAAATGGGTCCATTTTTCAACGGAAAAATTACCTAGACTGGGTTGTTTACAACATTAGACATAAAATAAACGTTAAACATCACTCTTCTGTTGAGTTTCGAATTGAGTGGTTCTCTGTGTATCGATGAAGACGAGAATGTCGAGTGTAACAGTTTAATTTTGTTATAAGTGCATTCATTTCATTGTATGATTAATTTAATATTATAATCTACTACTTTAGTATTAAGTTTAGTGATTAATATGTACGCCTTGTTGGTTTGATTTACTTAGTAGTTTCTTATTAGAAGCGGTTACATTGTTCATATTTAAGCGAAATATAAATTCAACACCTTTTGCAGCAAATTTCGGTACACACAGTGTCACCTCTCGATAAGTAGTTAATTTTGTACCTATATCTGAACTCAAGATATAAAGGAATAATTTTCAGTAAATGGTATAAGTTTAGCGTTCGTTCATAGATGTCGCCAAAAAAAATCAGTTCAAATATAATTGTTGGATTTATTTAATTTTGCCGAATTTAATAATTATATACTGTATAAGAAAACTTCAAATAGCACTTTAGACAAATTATTTATTTCCCATATATTTTACAGAGTAGATATAAATTAAATCAAATAATAATTTTGAAAACCTGTTTTCGAGTCCTTTATACAAGTCTTGGGATTTTCGTTTTCCTTGGCTAGATATGCTGCATTTTTATATTCGAGCGTATATTTTGTATAACTCTTCTGTTTCTGAAAAAAAAGCCAAATCATTAGTACCCCAATAAATTCTTTGATATAAAGTCGATATTATGTATTAATATTGAACTGTAAATACTTGTATTAAAAAAAAAAGGTTGCCTTGATAAGTATTTCTTTTCAGATATACATAGGATTATTTTTAGACTATAGATACTATATATACACCACTTCATACTTTCTCTTAAATCTACATTTTATTATTCGTGTTCCCTTTTGCTGTGAATATGTAACATATAAAGGTATTTTCATTTAAGTTAGACATAAATAACCCAAAGGTATTCCTCGATTCAATATTAATATTCTTACCTTTTTTTTTTCTGAGACTATATAAACTACAGCCTTCTTATAATTTCTATCAATGTTTGATGTTCCGAAATTCAGATCGACTTTTGTTTTGTCCATAGTTGCATAATTACTT
Source organism: Kuschelorhynchus macadamiae (assembly GCA_030620095.1). Taxonomy (NCBI): domain Eukaryota; kingdom Metazoa; phylum Arthropoda; class Insecta; order Coleoptera; family Curculionidae; genus Kuschelorhynchus; species Kuschelorhynchus macadamiae. The sequence goes on along the minus strand of JAUTXW010000895.1, from coordinate 43,392 downwards.
GGGGCCTAATATAAACTGAAATTTCGTTACGTCTGCGTCTGATGCATTTCCTAAAATAGTTAATAATTGTGTGAATAATTCCTATTTTATGGTTAAATAATGAGTTTATACAGTTGGGAAAATTTTTTGAAAACATTTATTTAGCTGTTTGTTTCCCCCTCTTGGATTCGTACCACAAATTTACTAGTTTATTTCTACATCATATTTATTGCTTACACAAAATTTGAAATTGATCCAGTAAATAGTTCTAACAGGCTAATTTTTTGATTATTTTATTGGGCCGCTATTTTGTTTTGCTATTTTGGATTCATACCAAAATGTTACCAGTTCATTTCTATGTAACATTTGATTTTTATGCAAAATTTGTGGTAAATTGGAAATAAGTTTTTTATTAATACTTCCAAACTATCACCAGGTCATCCCCATATAACCCTAAATTGTTTTGCAAAATTTGAAATTAATTGGGTAAGTTGTTTTGTAGCTATTTTGTGAACCGACAGACAGAAAATATATATGTTTTAATATCTAGGGAGGATAAAACATAAAACCTGGGAGGGCGTTTTTTTTGACGATTGCTAATATTTTATTTAGCAGCCATTTTCTTCCACTGTCTTGAAATCTTACCACAATTTTACCATTTTATCTATCGCTATATGTTGATTAAATATTGCACACCACTGGTCAGAAAACTACGCCCGGCAGTGCAATTCTCCGATTTCAGACCCTGGCCCGTTCACAATTCAATTCAAGGCATCTTTTATCTTCGTCTCTGACAATAATTGATCGTTGAACGGGCCGGGGTTTCAAAATCTGCCATTCACCGGTATCCTGATTACGTTGACGTCTACCGAGACCTATCAATATTATTTTTGTTATTTTATTTGAATACCTGATGCATTAAAAAATAATTTGTACAGACCACATAACTAGAATAACTTTCCGCATTCCTTTCATGCGTTCAGACTTATGTGCCAGACTTTACATAGACACGTTCATTTTCATACTAAACATTGCTTACATTCCATTATACCATATTTTATTTTGATTTTTCTCTTTTTAATTTATTATTTTTAATTATTTCCTTCCATAAAAGATGTTTTATTCCACGAAATGGAATTTTACCGAATTTTTAAACAGTTTGTTGGGAGGCCATTTTGTTTTACCATACATAATTCTCGCTGTAATTTTACCAGTTTATCTCTCTCTCACACTTAATTTCTATGCAAAATTTCAAGTTAATTGGATGTTTAGTTTTTTGACACTGAATTAAACATTTCAATATTCTGCAATTTTGTTCCGCTTAGGTGACTTAATACCATCAGTTTATCACTGTATCACATTAAATTCTTGAGCTGAATTGGGTCAGTAATTTTGTTTAGTTAGTTTTTTTCACCATTTTATTTTGCCGCCATTTTAGATTTTTCACGATTACTGATACTTTACGAAACTGATATGGAAAGTTGGGTGGTAAATACTAAAAAGTTTAGAAACGCTACATAAAGCCATGTAAAAGTCGAATTTAATTATTAAATTAATATGTAAATTTGTCTCATTTTTTATTTGGTAACTTCCAATGTAATTTAAAGTATTTTAATTCTATTACGAAAAACTTTTTTAACATTTTTAATATTTGCACTATCTTTTATGTATATAGCCACGCCACCACCCTTTCGTTCTCTGTCCTGTCTGTAGATCGAGTATCCCGGAATAGAAATAAATGAATCTGGAATAGTTGATGTTAACCAAGTTTCTGAAACTGAAAAAAAATCGTATTTATTTGATAATATGTGATCTTTTAAATCACTCAGTTTAGGTAGTAACGATCTAATGTTAATATGAGATATGGTTAGATTTCCCTCACTCGCTCCGTCTGGCGCAATATCCAATTCGCTCAGTTCATGCATCCGCAGAAATAAGGCAAGACATTTTTGATATGTGGTTCACTCTCAACACATTTCAATAGGTGCAAAATCTATAAAAACTAAGGCCAGCAATCCAGTCAATTGCAGGTACGATACATATTATTTTTAAATATTCTCTAAACCCAAATCATAAACCATGAGTTTATAAATTCATAAACCTATGTACAGGGTGTCCCATTTTCGTAGGTTTTACGGGGTTTCCAGCTTATGAGTAGAGATAGAGAGATGCGGTTTTCGCCACACCGTGCTACTTTTCGATGAAACTAAAGAGGCCGCAAACAGATTTGCCCTAACCATTTTAGTTTCCGTGCTACAGGGTGATTTTGAAAATTTATCATTTTCGGACACCCCCTGTAACTAAGCTATCGTAAAATATATTTAAAATGTTTCAACTGGTATTTATAGATTTTTTCACGTAAAATTCAGTGGCGTACTCAGATTTTTGCTGAGAGTCATAGTTTTTGACATATTGGCATAAACTACTATTTTTTAAATGGGACACCCTATATATTATTTTTTCATCTTATTCTTCGTGTCGAGAGCTTTTCAAAAACATACCATAAGTCATATTTATTTTCATAAATAACATGAAAAAATGCATTTTTCTTTAAACGGATTTATGGCATAGCAGATCAATCGAAATAAGAGAAGGTGGCTGTGGAGCCATGGAAAAAGTTAACAAATATTTATTAACGAAATAACAAAGTAACAGCATCAGAAAAAATTAGGAAGTAGGTAAAAGGTAATAATTATAATTTCATTAAAACTACAAATATTGTTCAAATTGTAGACCATTATGTGTCCTACAAGTGTGACAAACTTTAAAAATTCTTTTTAATGCATTTTCTATTGTAAATGACTGTCTTTGTAGCTCTGCAAAAGCGTTTTCGGTGGCCATTCTTAGTTGTTCTAAGTTTTCGTATCGCCTTACATAAACCTTGTTTTCTAAATAACCCCACAAAAAGAAATCTAAAACTGAGAGGTCAGGGGATCGTGGTGGCCATCGAACAGGTCCGTGTGTTCCTATCCATCTTCCAGGAAAATGGTCGTTAAGCCAGTTTTGACTTATTCTGGCATTGTGGGCTGGAGCTCCGTCTTGCTGGAAATAAATCCTATTTAGTTGAGCCAAGGGAACATCATCCAAAATTCCTAATGCGTCTTCTAGGATTCGCACGTAACCAATCGAATTCAGATTTCCTTCATATATTTGGTAAACTATTTTTCGGTTGAAAATAAAACAGGAGACATTGAATCCAAATCTGCCCTGACGCTCCCTAGGAAAAATAACATGGTTGTTTTCTTGACTCCAAAATCGCGTGTTGTGTCTATTTAAAATCCCTGAACTAGTAAAATGTGCCTCGTCTGACCAAATAATCTTTTTTTCAAAATCGATATCTTCTGCCTTCATATTTATAAACCAATTGCAGAACTCCAATCTGCGCTCTGCATCACCAGGATGCAGATGATGCACAAGTTTGTATTTATAGGGTTTGAATTTGTGCTTTTTCAAAATTTTCTGCACTTTGGTTTTCGGTACACCCGCCTCTTCGTCTATTTTCTTGCAAGATGTTTCAGGAGCTGTCTGAACGAGGGCTAAAACGTTGACCTCAGATTCTTCGTTGTCTTTATTGTAAGTTCGCGATCGAGGCTTGTTAAAAGATCCATATTGGCAAAGATTATTTTTAATTTTTTGAAAAATTCTTTTTTCTGGTTGTCTTCTCTCGGGATATCTAAGATAAAATAAAGCGAACCAATAAAGTCAAAATGCAGGAAGATAAAAAAGAACTAACCTGTTCAGATAAAGCTCTGCCGCCTGATCTGCATCTTCATTAGACAATATAAAACACGCGTTCATATCATATTTCTCAAAATATCCAAATTTTTGATTCTGAGCCATATTAAAAACAATAATTATAATAGACGTCAAGAAAAATGTAAACGAAATAATGCCAAAAATGACAGCAGTAATGGCTGCCTGATCATATTTTTGTTGGCGTTGCCATGGCTACCACAGCCACCTTCTCTTATTTCGATTGATCTGCTGTGCCATAAATCCGTTTAAAGAAAAATGCATTTTTTCATGTTATTTATGAAAATAAATATGACTTATGGTATGTTTTTGAAAAGCTCTCGACACGAAGAATAAGATGAAAAAATAATATATAGGGTCTCCCATTTAAAAAATAGTAGGTTATGCCAATATGTCAAAAACTATGACTCTCAGCAAAAATCTGAGTATGCCACTGAATTCTACGTGAAAAAATCTATAAATACCAGTTGAAACATTTTAAATATATTTTACGATAGCTGAGTTACAGGGGGTGTCCGAAAATGACAAATTTTCAAAATCACCCTGTAGCACGGAAACTAAAATGGTTAGGGCAAATCTGTTTGCGGCCTCTTTAGTTTCATCGAAAAGTAGCACGGTGTCGCGAAAACCGCATCTCTCTATCTCTACTCATAAGCTGGAAACCCCGTAAAACCTACGAAAATGGGACACCCTGTACATAAAAAAAAACTAACGGGTATTTACTTTACTTTAAAGAACATGAACCCAATATGTAGATAAAAAAAAAAAAGAAAAAAGATACTTATATTTACATTTAGAGTTCTTTTTTTTATTATTTAAATATGTGCCAAAGGAAAAATAAAGTGACTTTTTTATTTTAAAAAGAAATATTTTAATCCTATTTCTACCTGCCCAAATAAAAATAATAAAATAAATATAAACAGGTGATGTTTTTGATATATAGGAAAAAAGTGATACCATCAATGTCAATTAGGACAACTCGTCGTTAAAATTGAACACTTCTTTACGGTTGTTATTCAAATAGTACACCTTTCCATTTAAAGTCCACACGTTTTTAGAGCCGTATTGGGTCATTGTTTCCTTCACCGCTTGTAATCGTCGTTTAGTAAGGTCCTCCCTGATGACGTAACCAGTTTTCTTGAGCATTTTCTTGTTAGCATATACGGCACTACGGGTTTTGTAAGAAACAAATTGGATCAACACAGGACGAGGATTTTTATGTCCTTCTTTAATACCACCAACTCTATAGCATCTAGATATTTCATCACTAGAAACTTGGATGTTTAACTTGTTTTTAAACAGTAAAAACAAAGAGGATTGGAGGCTGTCTGGAGCTTCCTGAGGAGTTTCCTGAATTCCATATACCCTTAGGTTATTCATTCTAGTAAATTGTTCGTTTGAATCAATCCGAATTTCCAAATCATTAATTTTTTTGGTATTTTGGCTTATTTTGCCTACCAGACCATTGAGACATTCTTCCATTTTTCCAAATTTGTCCTCAATCTGCTTAGCAATTAGGTCAGATTGCTGCTTGCATATCTTGGCTATGAACTGTTCACTGATAACACCATCATTTTGTTGACTTTGTGATCTTGTCATCTTCTAATTGCTCTGCATTTTTAAGATAAACTATTTGAACTGCACCGGTAAAAACTAATACGTAGATATGCTATTTTTAAAGAGCGAACCCAAAACACGTCTTAAGCCGGGTCCAGACTGTAACAAAACACGTTAAATAACAAGTTATACAACAAATTTGTTGATTAGCTTTGTTTCATAACTTGTTATAAAATAGCAGAGACATCCAGACTATGTAACAGAACAAAACTAAACAAAATTAGTGCACATTTTACTACTGGAAGCAGTGGCAGTTGTAGTATTTAAAATGACCTCAAACGTAGAAGATGTAATTTTGGCAGCAGCAGCTTGCGTGATTTTATGTAGGCGACGAGTAAAGTCTAAACGAAGATTTTGGGTACGGCCATCGTTAAGAGCTCGAGGAACATATAGTGGAACAACTCTTTTAAAGGATCTAGCAATGGATGACATAAACCCATTGACAGGAGACATTAAATGTGATGGTAGTTTTAAAAACTTTTTAAGGATGGCAAGTTCTGATTTCGAATACCTTATAAATAAAATTGGCCATAAAATAGGCAAAAAAGACACAACATTTCGAGATGCAATACCAGTAAGAGAAAGATTGGCGGTTACGTTGAGATTCTTAGCAAGTGGAGATTCCTACCAAAGTTTAAGCTATTTATTCAAATTTTCTAAGCAGAGTATTTCGAATATTGTGCCAGAAGTGTGCGATGCTCTCATCGACTGTTTAAGCGACAAAATCAAAGTAAGTACATAGAGTTTTTCCAAACCTCTTTATTCATTCAGTTACAAATAAAAAAAAATTAGGACATTTATAAATTCAGAAGCATTTGTGTAAAGTTTAATTCATTCTGACTCATGTCTTCTGCGCCTGCGTATGATTGAGTCTCAGTGTCTGTTTGAATTGGTGAAGTATCGGATATATTCATAGCGGACGGCATGGTAGTGTCTGTTTGAATTGGTGAAGTATCGGATATATTCATAGCGGACGGCATGGTAGATAACCCAGGTCTATTATATGATTGATCCTCAGTGTCTGTTGTAGTTGGTGAAAGTAGATGCAGGTGTTTCGGACGCCGGAGTAGTGGATGGCTCAGGTGTATTTGAAGGTATGTCTGCTATCTCTGCTCGGTAGAGAGCATTATCATCGAAGTCATCTCGTTTTTTTATGTTACTCGATAGTTGTTTCATTACCGCGTAAGCTTCTTCAGATTTTGTATCTAACACTCTTCTCTTGGTACCTTTTGTGGTAGGAACACGTGCAATGGTTTTTATTACAGTTTTTTCTTGACATTTTTCTGTATCACCTTGCACTTCTTGATGTGACTCTGGTTGCTCTTCTTCCTACAACAAAAAAAAACCGGTAAATCATTTTTTTAGGTGCCTGAATGTCAAGAAGCATGGCTACAGATTGCAGAAGATTTTAACCAGAAGTGGAATTACCCTCACTGTTGTGGTAGTATAGATGGAAAACACATATGTTTACAAGCTCCAATGAACACTGGAAGCGATTATTTCAACTACAAGGGATTTTTTAGCATAGTGCTTTTAGCAATAGTTGACGCTAATTATTGTTTTACCTATGTAAATGTAGGTTGCTAAGGACGTTTGTCTGATGGCGGAGTATATGCTAACACTACATTTAAACAGTTACTTGAAACGTCTTCCTTGAATCTCCCACCAATGAAAGTATTACCAGGAAGAACATCACCTTCACCGTTCGTATTTCTAGGTGATGAGGCATTTGCTTTGCAACCGCATATTATGACTCCCTTCCCAGGCACTCAACAGAAAGGTTCACAGGGACGAATTTACAATTACAGACATAGTAGAGCTAGGCGTGTAGTCGAAAATTCATTTGGAATTTTATCTGTCGTATTCAGGGTTTTACGAAAACCAATGCTTCTTGAGCCCGAAAGAGCAGAAAAGATAGTTTTAGTATGCTGTTATCTCCACAATTTTCTTAGGAAAGGTCAGTCAACTTCATCCTACTGTCCACCAGGTACTTTTGATTCAGAAGACACGTCTACCGGGGAACTAATACCCGGTACATGGAGAGTCGAAGGTCAACCAAATGGTACTTTGTTAAGACTCAAAAGGATTCCTAGAAAACCCAGTGTACTAGGCAAGGAAATACGAGAAGAATTTTCTTTATTCTTTACCAGTGAGGAGGGAAAAGTGCCGTGGCAGAATAATTACTGACTTCAAATTGGTTACTAATTTAAAATGTAAGGTACTCTCACGATCAATATAAACTGATACAAGAAATACTCTATTAAATCTCCTAGACTATTATTTCAACATAACCTAACATTTTCAGATATTAAAAATTTGACAGTGACAATAAACAATAACATCTATTGATTATTTTCGCCAATAATTAATTTATTGTTTTGATTTATTGATTTGATCAGCTGTCAGCTTGACGTTGTTGATAAATAATAAAGAAGAACTGTCAACCTAACCTAAAGATCATCGTTTGACGTAAAATTAACATAAAAAATTAACTAATAGACCAGGACGTGTACCAGTTATATTTTATCGTGATGGTACTACTTACCTGTGCTGTTTTGTTTTCACTAGCATCTTGGGTATCTGGTTCGGAAGATAGACCACCTTCAGTAGAATGTCGTGGCTCATTTTTGTCTTTTAAAAATAAAAGCATTTTAAAAAAAATCCATTTTGTTTTATACGGAGCATCAGCTCCATCGCCACTCCTTCCTTTTTTCAACTCCCGTTGGAACTGCCCAATAAGCATACGCATTTTTTTTTCAACTTCACTTGGATTTGTTTTCAATTCTGCACTTAGTTCAGTCCATGCGTCATGTTTTTTATTTCTGTTTTTGAAATCCATGAAGGTAGGATCCCATAATACTCGATGCTCACGAAATAACTCAATCAAATGAGTGGTAAGTTCTTTTGACCATTCCATCGCGTAAAAAAAATAAGAAAAACCAGAGTGTGCAAAGCGGCAGTTCTGGCAATACTAAAATCAAACGCCGCCGGCCGCTGGTGCTGCAGTAAATGTTTATTAACACAAGTATGGACAAGTCGCGGCGTGTTATAACACAAAGTTTTATAACTTTCTTTGATCTTTACCGACACCTAATGGATAACATAAAACATGTTATATAGCAAGAAAATTGTTGTATAACATTGTGTTTTATAACTTTTTTACTTGAATTTCCCTAACAAGTTACAAAACTTTGTTAATTAACGTGTTTTGTTACATAGTCTGGACCCGGCTTTACTCGTGCGACATACAAAATATATATTATTAAACAAATTTCAATACCAAAGAGATTTGGCATAGATTGTACTTTTTAATGTATGCAGATATAGCGACGGTCTGCCCTATAGTTAAAAATATAATTAAACACGCCAAATACCCAGCATTAATCTGATTTGGCATAAAAATTATCCGAAACGATAATCACGGGACATCAAATACGCATATTTTTTATTGGTTCCCATTATTTAATTTTTATCGTGCCCATATAAATCGGAAACTCTGACATAAAATACATTTAACAATATAAATATATATCTGTTTAAATATGGCAATTTATTTCCCCAAAACTAACGACATCATTTGCGAATTAATGTTTTGGTGGCGTGTTTAGCTTCATAGGCCTATTATTTATGACGTTTTTATCATTCTGGAAAATTTCGGGAGAGACACCAATAATAGAAATAACAACGAATATTCCACTCATGTACAACTTTTCCGGTAAGACTGGTGGTGTTTTCGAAAAATTATAGAACATGGTGTTTCCACTTACCTGGTTAGGTGTGGTTACATACCTATCCAAAAAATGAAATCTTGACAATATGAAACCTGCTTTTGAGAGACGCTAGAGTCCCTAGAAACTGATTTTTTTTTAAGTATCTTTCAAACATTTTTGAAAAGTTGTCAATATAAATAATCGCTTTGGGCTAGTTCAAGAAGAGGAAATTGATGAAAATATAATTGGAAGCGAACCAAGAAACACAGTTAAATCCAAGAAGAGCATCTGGAGACAGTTTATGTCATTCTGCGTTGAAAAAAACTATAGTTTGACCAAGATACTCCAGTATCCCAACTAGCAATGATTTTGAAAAGCTGGGCCTACATTATGCGAAAAATGAACGGGAAGGAATATAAAGAAGGCACGGTAAAAATTGTTTGGAATGTGACGGCGAAATTATTGATGGAAAGGTATTTCAATGAATACAAAATTAAAATAAATCCCTTCGAGCAGATCGAATTAAAATCGGCCCGAGACGCAAAAAATGCCAAATGGAGACATTTGCAAGGTATTGGCGGCAAACGCAGAGAATCGGCCGTCTTTTTAACATACAATGAATTAAAATATCTAATCGAAGCTTGTGATGAATCAACTTCAGAGGGTTTACAAAAGAAGTGTTTTTTTTTCTGTTGTCCTATGAATTAGCCTGGAGAGAAAGAGAAGGTGCAAGAGTCGAAACAACTTTTTTCAAAGAAGAAACTGACAATTTGGGAGGAAATTGACAAAAGGGTAGAATTCAAACCCTGTTTTTTTCTAAAACATGTCAGGGTGGTGGCCAAAAACTCGCCGATTCTAAGTGGTTGGTGAGAAACGAGAGAAGTCCCAGCTTTTGCCCAGTAAGAATTTATAAAGAATTACAAGATAAAAGGAAAAGTATCTCCAACACTCGACTATTTTTGACGCCAAACCCCCATTGGAAAATGGGGTTAATAATTATCAGAACTGTACCTTTCATTATACAATCAATAATTAAAATTGAATATTTAGATTTATATTAAGTACTTTTCGATATTTAGACAAATAATTTTATTAGTATATTATTATTCAATTTGTGATCAATTTGTTACAAAATTCAAATTTCTGAACTTGAAATAGGTATGTATTTAATATTCAGTTAATAAAGCTTAGTTTCCCTGTATTTGATTCGTGGAATATTCCTCCTAAATACCATTCGTGCTTAAAAATTAACCAGATAATTTTCCACTCATGTGTGTTTTCTCCACAAATTTCCCTCGGCCTTCGGACTCGGGAAATTATAAGAAAACACGCATTCGTGAAAAATTATCGGAAATTTTTAAGCACTCGTGGTATTATCCCCGAAAATATACTGAACTGTTTCCGAGTTTGCAAACCTGTTTGTTCCATCTATAAAAAAACTACTACATATCGGATACCTTTCACCTAAGCTAAATAAAAAAATCGGGAAATTTCCTTTACCCGGGACTTCCCTCGTTGTGATTTTTTTTCCATTTCGTAGGATTAGTGAAGTGTGACCCTATTTAGTTCAGTACCCAGTCACAGTCTTTTCATTTTGATTGGGCGCCATTTTGTTCCATCATATTGGATTCCTACCAATATTTTACCATTTTCTTTCAATTAATGCAATCTATGCCACATTTGACTTTTGGGCATAATTTAAAATAAATTCAATAAGTAGTTTTTACGTTGACACATACCGCCTAGGGGTTCGCGAGACCACGATATTAGTCTCGGTCTCGGTACTTACTTTATACCGAAACTTGAAAAAGTATTTCGGGACCGAGACTTGATATTCGAGACCAAGACCGATACCGAGACTTACCTATGGAGTGAAGTAGCAAAATAACTAATGTTCGTAAATTATTTGTTTTGACAAAATAATTCAAAAAATATATGTTTGGGGGCAAATTAATTGATGCAAAAAATAATATTTCTATAATCAATTATATTATACTAGCATTGTATATGTTCTTATAACAGTGATACTAGTGAAATAGTCACTTAAAAAATGATATAAATGAACATAAAAAGAGAATTTCCCAAATTTAGAAATTCTAGTAGCGAAATTCCAGTTCACATGTAGAAAACCGTAAATTGCTACCCTGTTCTCAAAGAGAGACATTTTATCACAACTATACTATATAGGATTTTGATATTGTGATCTTTATAAAATTATAATCGGTTTTTATGTTCAATTATTTAAAGTAACTAAAATACAAAAATTTTTAATTTTTTGGTTCAATAATTAATAACTAATAGACTAAAAACAATCGCAATATCATATTTTTATATAGTATAGACACGGTAAAGTCTCCAACAAACAAAGTAATTGTGGTGATTTTTGTTTAAAAAATTTCCGACTTAAAATAAACAAAAAATTGTTGAAAAAAAATCAGTGAAAATTTTTCTTAACATTTTCTTTTTTAATCGCTTTGATGGCTTGCTAATTAAAGAAGGTACGTGTTTTATAGAACAATATTTTTGTATTGATTTGGTTGTATTTGAAAATAATGGACGATATAAAATTTTTAACTATATGTGTTTAATAAAAATAATACATATACATACGGACAAGTTTTTCAACAAACAAAACACAAAGCAGAATTTGGCTTAGGATTTTAAATAGATAATCAATAAAGCTAATTCAACTATTACGCTTAAAAAATAACGAACTGTTCTAATAACAAAGTAAAAATTTAAATATTTAAACATACATTATATGCATATTTTTAGATTTTATTTCGACCTATATAATAAACCTAAAAATATTACAGAAAATATAAACTAATATTTTATAATTTCATTTTTCAAGTTACTTTTATACCATGAATGTATACACAATAAGAATTTGTTTGAAGTTTCATTTAATATACTTCTTAGTTTTGTATTAATTAACCCTGCTTGTGAAAATAAACGCTCTACTGCTTCATAGGTCACCTGTATAGACAAAAGATCTTTTGCCATTTTGGCTAAATTTGGAAATTGTTTATCGTGTGCTTTCCACCATTCTAAAATATCTGTACCCTTTGGAGCGAGCTTTAAGTGCAAATATTCTATTATTTCTTTTCTCCAATTTTCGGAATCACTTTTTTTTTTAAATAGTGATGTATAATCGATGTCATAGTTATCATCGCTTGAGGAACTTGATATTTTGATGATTCAGCAGGCACAATATAATATTTATCCCTGTACATTTTCTCAAAAAAGGTTATAGATTGATCTTCCAGGCGAAAAATTGAACAAGTAGATATTTGTTTAATAAATAAATTTACTTTTAAAATCTACTCCACTTTTAAAATTTATAGTTAATTTATCAAAGAACAAAAATAGTTGATTCACAAGTAGTATTATGAACCAGAGCCGCCTTTGTGCAAGCACAACGTGCAGACCCCTAAGAACGATCCTGGTTAAGAAAGAAATACGCATCAAAGTAATAAAAGTTTGGTTCAAAATAGCAAAGTTTGCAGAATACCTAAGGGTACTTTACTTGGCCATCGATCGTTTTCTACCTATTGAATTATAACGTCTGTCCCTAGAATGCCCAACACGTTGCTTGCATGAGTTCGGCAGCATTATACAGTGTGTCTTTATTTTGTGTTTAATATATCTTATTCCATTTGTATGTCATTCGAAATGTCAAATAATTATTGTTCTGTGGATGGTTGTTTAAGTAACTCTAGTGATGTGTGGCCTTTCTGTTGATGTCCAAAGAACAAGGGATATGTGATATCTATTTTGATACACCTACTATTGTCCGTATATCTTCATTTACTGATTCCATCTGTTGGCAACATCATTTCGACTTATAGATTTTTGGAATAATTTTTTATATAAATATACGTACATTTTTTCTACTTTACTGAAATGTTCAAACATTGGGTTTTTTACATTAAATTTTTAAGATTGGAAAAACTCTGGGTTTCGAACGTAAGTTTCTATGTACTTTTGTCTAAATAACATCTCGGTGAACAATTATTATTTTTAAAATTTTGTTTTTGAGACCACCGAGACTTTCGAGACCGATACCGAGACCGAGACCGTAAACATTTTCCTAGACCGAGACCGAGACTGATTCAGTCTCGGTCTCGGTCTCCCGAATCCCTAATACCGCCATTTTGCTACGTCATTTTTGTTTTAATGTCAATTGAACAAGATTTTTTTACGTTGATTTTTTAAAAATTTTGTTTGGCCGCCGTTTTGTTTTGCCACCTTAAATTGGAACCCATATTATAAGTCTTTACCTATTCCATTGGTCCGCAGAGGTTTCCTAACCCCAAATAACACATAACTCTAATATAAAAACAAAAGGATCGCTAACGAAAACCATTTAGGTTAGGTTAATATCTGGGAAATTTCTAGTCACCAACGGTGGTAAGTAAAAACTGTTAATATGGATTTCATGCAGGAGATAGAATCTATATATGTGTCCTAATGATGCAACAATAAAGTTGCGAAACGTCGACTATTTAAAAATAGACTTTTGTTTTTTTTCCAGGATCCTAACCTAAAATAATACACCATACTACTTCAGGTAGGATATAGCATCCGTATATGTGCCCTGAGGATGCAATAATTACGTTGCAAAACGTCGACAATTTAAAAAAAAACTTGTTTTTTTACTGGATCTTAACTCCAAATAATACACCACTCTGACAAATTACCAGGACATCCCCATATGACTCTTATTTTTTGGTCAAAATTTTAAGTCAATCGGTTAAGTCGACTCGAAGTGACAGATAGACAGACAGACCGACGGAATTGATAAAGCATATTTTTTGGCATCTAGGGATGCTAAAACGTAAAGAAGTGTAAAACCAATCCATTCAGACTGAATTTTTAAATATTTTATTAAGCCCCCGTTTTGTTCTGCCATCTTGGATTCGTACCAAAATGTTACCAGTTGATTTCAACATAATACTTGAGGTTTTTGCAAAATTTGTTATAAATTGGATAAGTAGTCTTTTAATAATAATTTTTTTAACATTTTACTGGGCCGCCATTTTGTTTGGCCATATTGGATTTTTGCCATAATGTTGCCAGGTCATCCCCATATGACCTTTAACATTTGACCAAACTTTGAAGTCAATCAGGCAAGTAGTCTTTAAGCTATGGCGCGAACGGACAGAAGGACAGGCAGACAGACCGACAGATGGATCGACGAAGTTGATAAAACATATTTTTTGGCATCTAGCGACGCTAAAACGTGAAGATGTGTAGAAAGTCATCTCCAGCCTCTGTGTTTGTATCTGAAGTCAAAAATAAAATCTACATCCAATACAAAATATACAACTTAATTTGCACAGATGGATCTAAAACTAAGGAAAATGCAGGATGTGCCTTTTATTGTTTCTTAGGATAAATACAAACTGAATAAATACTCATGAATTATGTCTGCTGAACTGTTTGCCATATATAAATCCCTAGAATATATAAAATCATCAAAAATTCACCACAATTACAATTGACTCAATTAACTCTATTAAAATTATACAAGGCTTCTAACACAAACATCATTTAGTAATAGACATTAAAAATCTTCTTACCGACCTCCATAGAGAAAACATTAAAATAGTATTCTTATGGATTCCCAGGAATGTTGAAATCATGGGCAATGAACTGGTCAAAGAAGCACTTACAGATGGGAGAGCATGCTTACAACTTTACACACAAAAGGATCTAATCCCTCTTTTAAAACAATTGACCCAACAATGGGTCCAAGCTGACTGGGACCGACAAAAAAATAGAAATAAAATGTATGACCTAAATCAGAGATTCCAACAACTAATTACAATGGTAAAGAACAATGTATCTTAAATAGATGCCTTAGGGGACACTCAAAATATCCACATGAATATCTACTAAAAAGGGAAAATCACACTCTCTCTCAGAACTGTTGTACTCTAAATACTATAAAATATATCCTATTAGGGAATATATACTATATAATATACACCCAAATGTTTTTGGTTATTAAAAAGTTGTAATACATCATTATTGATCTTGGATTCAGCATTTATAACATTCTTTTTCAATGAAAATGTTATTTTTGCACACTTTTTTACATTTAATTCAAAACCATTTTCATTACACCAAACACACACATTATCAAAGTCAACTTGCAACACATCACAATCATCATCATTTAAAATCTCTAAAAAAATCTTAAAATTGTCCACGAATAAAAATGCTTTCGAATTCTTAATAACCTGTAAAAACCATTAATAGAAATTATGAATAAGAGCGGACCTAAATTTGAACCATATGGTTTCCTGTCACACAGATATGAACCAAGTAAAGATACCAGTTTTTCCTCACATTCATTTGTCTTAATGACTTGATGACCACACTATGTTTTATTTTGTCAAAAGATTTGTAAAAATTACAGATGATGATGGTGTGATGTTCTTTAGTCACCTTTTTGCATTAATATTTAACAGATACTGCCATACTTCTATTTATTAACAAGCCTGGTGCGACTCTAAGGAGGATTCACCTAACTTTATCAAATATGGAATAATAAATGGAATCCCCGCCTCCCCATATTTTAGTGTATTAAAAAAATCTCATCGCTATTATAATTTGCAGTTCTGTTGACACTTGTGCACAATTATTAAAAAACTTTTTCTTCTAAATATTGTTGTGCTTTAATTTTTACACGACCTGTATATGAATATTAATACGAAAATAACTCTTTTAATTATACCTCAAAATTGAAATCTTCTCAATACGCGAATAAAAACTAACTAGTTTTTTATAACATCTGACCATCAAATTTTACATTTCAACTTAAATAAATAATAAATCTGATCCATACGTTAATGAAAAATATATCTTATCACTCCTAAAACCCATTTAGCATAGCCGTTAAAAGCCGTTTGGCGTTTTGTTTCGGAAAATCCAATCCTTAATATTTTCCACGGAATATCTAGAACGAGTTATGGTGGCGACACGCGCGGTGGACTTTGTCGCGATCGAAATCTTATTAGGTTCAAAATGAATGAGTTGCATTTTGAGCTATGGCGGCAACATCGTATTTTCAGAGCATGAGTTAGGACGAGACGGGATTGGAAGTTACATCGGACTATATAAACATAAAAACTATTTGTTTTTTAAATAGTTCCACTATATTTTTTTAAAATATCATGACATGTTTGGTTACAGAGTACCATTTTGGACGTTATTTCTTGATGCGGTGTTGAATTCAGAGGTTCCTCGGGGGGAGAAAAATTCTCTTTTGGAGGTGAGGGAATAATTTTTTTCTACAGTCGTGTAGAAAAATTAATTTTCCGTAGTGATGTCCATGCGGAAAATTCTTTGGAAAATTTTTTCGCACATAATATTTTAAAATTAATTTATTATTTATTCATTTACCGTCTTTGATACATATCTCGTAGTGTGTAGCAGGGTTTATGCATTTCGCATTGGTTAGCTACTAGGTTTCTAGGTTACTAAGGACTAAAGAAAGGTGAAAATACCAGATGGCAAGACTTACCAGAGTAGAAGCTTTGTTATATCTGAAAAAAAAATCTTAATTTAATCAAGAAGTGCATGTCTCTGCGTCCCAAAAGTATATCGCATCAAAGGTTTTTTGTCAATTTCCAAAAAGGTAAATGTACTACCCAAACTGTTGGCATTAACAAGTTTGGTAAGATGTCATCGGACGTGGCTGCTTTTTTGGAAACTTCCAAATCCAGAGACTTTTACTGGGCACTGTTATAAACGCTCTTCGGCTACTATGTTGGGCGACGCGGGAGTGGATATTACTAATTTGAAACGTCTCGGAGAATGGCAATCGACAAAAAGTTGCAGAATCATACGTGGACGAATCCAGAAGTACAAAAAACGCATCGCCAACCAAATTCTATGTTCTACAGGAGAAAATTCCAAGGAAAATTCGCCTTCGCCTTCACCCTTGTCTTCTATAAGTTTCGCGTATGAAATTGATAGTATTGCTGACAACAATGGACTAGTGAATCAGCTCCAATATGACAAGTTATGAAGAAAAAGTGTGAACAATATTGCCAGCACCAAAAAGGCTAACCGTAAAATGCTCCCAGTTTAGTTAATAATGCCTATAATTGTGAATTTTTGGTTACCCACCATGTTAATTACAACAAAGAATAATTTTTTAAACAGTTTTCTATAGCTCTATGTAGAGTTACTACCTTTTTTCAAATAATTCACTGGCCGACAAGATTTTTCTAACACAGGCCAGCTCATTATTTTCACAATGGAAATACCCTCTCAATAATAAATAAAATATTCGGAAGCCCTAATACGTACCATTTTTTAATAGCCTAATTAGAACCTTTTATATTGTCAAGTAAACAATTTTATTGTGGGGCGGCTAAAATGGGTCCATTTTACAACGGAAAGATTACATAGACCAGGTTGTTTACAACATTAGACATAAAATAAACGTTAAACATCACTCTTCTGTTGAGTTTCGAATTGAGTGTCGATAAGCAAGTGTATGCGAAGACGAGAATGTCGTGTCAAACACATGTGTGCTGTGTTAGTTGTAGTGTATCGTTGGTGCAGTGGATGAAGGGAAAGAGAAAAAGTATGCCTTTTGCAGTTCCAATGGTATGGCGAGAACCTACCAATTATTCGTTATTTTTGTCTGACGAAGACTGAAGGTTATTCCAAAAAGGGAAAGCACAATAGAGAATATCCAAATTTGCAATCTGCCATACGACCTGTTCCTCATAATGCATATTTGCCAGTGCCGATTGCGCCTTTAAATTGGCAAGCTATTGATTTGGGAGATAATGGAGATAACGCATCATCAGGCAGCTCAGAAGAACAGTGCACCGATCCCACTTTTACCACAGGTCCCAGTTTCGGCGAGCCACATTTGATTGTTCAAAGTGAATTAAATGATTTAGTACGTGATTTGGGGTTATCCAAGCAACAGTCAGAACTTTTGGGTTCCCGTCTTAAGGAATGGAACCTATTGGCCAAAGAAACAAAAATTACGAATTTCAGAAAAAGAAATGCTATGTTTTCTGAACTCACAGTATGGAAAATTCGTTGTGCGCATGTACTCATATAGACAGTTTAATGCAGGAACTTGATATTGAACATTCTCCCCGTGAGTGGCGCTTATTCACAGACTCATCTAAATGCTTAAAAGCTGTGTTGTGTTATTGCATAATGGAAATTTAAAACCCTCTATACCAGTCGCCCATTCAGTTGCAATGAAAGAAAATTATGAAAATATGCGCACGATTTTGGATAAAATAAACTACAATAGGTATAAATGACAGATATTTGGGGACTTAAAAGTTATAGCGATTTTAGTGGAACTTCAGGGGGATTTTCAAAATATTGCTGTTTTCTTGGTTTATGGGACAGTCGTGCAATAAATCAGCATTATGTAACAAGAATTTGGCCAGAAAGAAGCGAATTTCAACCGGTATCTCAAAATGTTAAATTTATACCTCTTGTTGATCTCAAAAATGTCCTTTTGCCTCCTCTTCACATAAAACTTGGGCTGATGAAAACACTTTGTGAAGGCTTTGAATAAAGATGGTGATGGATCTAAATACCTAAGACAATTCTTTCCCCAGTTCAGTGATGCCAAATTAAAAGAAGGCATTTTTATTGGGCCACAAATCAGAAAATTGCTGGACGATGTCAATTTTACGGAAAAGCTTACCAGGCAGGTACTCAGAGCATGGAATTCATTTGTTAATGTAGGAGAAGGATTTTTAGGCAACAATATGGATGAAAATTATGAACAATTAGTTAATAAACTCTTAGATGCCTATAAAGCACTTGGCGCCAGAATGCCATTAAAAATTCACTTCCTCCATTCCCATCTGTCATTTTTTCCTAAAAATTTGGGAGCTGTTAGTGACGAGCAAGGTGAAAGGTTTCACCAAAATATCAGAATAATGGAAATTCGGTACCAAGGACGATGGGTTCCAGCCATGATGGGTGACTACTGTTGGTTTTTGAAGAGAGAAGATAGGACACTCCATAAACGGAAAAAATAAAGTTTAATTACTGTTTTAAGTTAATATTTTTCTCGTTCGTTTTTCTCTTAGATGTATGGTATGTTTAATAAGCGAAAACTCTAAACATAGTCAATAAACAGGGTTAAGAATTTTCTGAAATGATTTTTTCTATAGATATTAAGTATCGTAACATTCGATATTGTTCTACAACTCTAACAAGAAAACCCTACGTGCTACAACTTTCTATTTGCCATTTTCGTATTTGGATAGGTCCATTCTATTAGATTATGCTATTCTGATTTGTGTTACGACAAAAATTTTTTTTTTGTCGTCCAGTTAGTTACTTTTAAATATATAATAGTTTGTTTGTTATAGTTTAATAAAAACTATTAAATCATTACGAATTGCGAACTTATTTCCGGACTTGTTAGATAAATAGTCATTATGGCAAAACGCATTTTACAAAATTTTTACATTTTGGGGAAAAAAAAGCAAGCAAATTTTTTTTTAGAGAGATATAAAATTCATTACAAAGTTGCTAAAATAAAAATAGGTATCTCTTTAGAAAAAAGTTCGGGATCAACTAATTTTGTTATAACATAGCTCTAATCTTATCGATATGGTCAACCGTGAGCTACTATTGATAAAGTTGCATCGTTATGGTGTTAGAGAATATGCATAAAAGCTCATGGAGTTTTACTTAAGTGGACGACAACAGTGTGTTTTGATAAATGAAATGAGGACCGGCTCACTGACAGTAGACCCGAATGACCTGGTTTCCTACTTAAAAAATATCTCGACCAGCATTTCTATCATATCATACAAACATTTTGATCGTCGAAAAAAGACTAGTATCTCTTAAAAGAAGAACAGATTTGGTTTATAATGTTATGGTCTAAAAAGAATTGTTGTATTATTACTCAAAGTCAGGGCCGTTCCTAGCCCCTCGGCCGCCTTTGTGCAGAAATAAAACGGCCGCCCTTTTATAACAAAAAAAAAACAATATTTATTGAACAAAAAAATATATTTAAGTTCCTACGTATACATTAACAGGTAACATTGTATCATAACATAAGGTAATAATCTATTAAACGAAACAATAAACAACATAAAACAAAATACAAATGTTTAAACTATTAATTATTTAAATATCAAATAATATAAAAGCCAAACAAACAAAAATTGGTATCTTTTATATTGTATCTAAGTATAAAACTAAGCAAGTCCCAATAAAAAAACAACCTCTTCATTTCAAAAATATTTTTCTGGCTTTTGTACTTGCGAACTCGTCTATTATTTTATTATGGTCTAAATTTTCACAAATTTCATTTCCAATGGCAGTTATACCTAAATTTGTAAGCCTTTCCTGTGACATAGAAGATCTTAAATAGTTTTTTATTATTTTTAATTTTGAGAATGACCGTTCACCAGATGCAACCGTTACTGGTATTGTTAAAAAAATTCTCAAGCTTATACATAAATTAGGAAAAGATGAGACCAAATTATTACTATAAATAAATTTTAGAATCTCAATAGGTTTGATTTGATCTGTTAGAGATTTAAATGTAACAATTTCTTCAAATAGTTCTACGCCACTTATATCCCTCGATTCGTCTTCGGTTAATGCGATTTCAAGTTCAACGCATTTTTGTTTTAAATCATCCGATGTCACATCATGAAACCGTGTTAAAAAGTTAAAAATATTACTGCAATACGAAAGAGAATTAAACCTTTCTTCTACTGATATTCTAGCTCGGTCAATAACAGTATAATAAAAATTTATTTTAAATTTCTCTCGTTCGTTAGTTAATATATTGTCTGTACTTTCATAACTAAATTGGGATTTTTTCCGCCTTATACGAACTTCTGGAAAATCTGGTTCCACATCAATTTCATTTGCTAAATTGGATGAAATTTCTATGTAAGTGTTAAAACTTTGGTCCGATCGCATTTCGTTAATAAAGTTAAGTACATGTTTTAGTGATGTTGACACACTGAGTCAGATCAATATTAATTTTTTGCAATAATTTACTGACTACGTCAATTTTAACTAATAACTCGTATCATATGACTAAGCTACAGATAAAAGTAAATGATTTTATTTTTTCTAATAATGAATTGGCACTTAGTTTTGTTTTTGAGTCTCTTGTAACATCTTCTGAAAGCTCAACCAAAGCTTTACAAATATTTCCTAGTTGATTCCGAAGTGGTCTAAGCGCTTTAACTCTGCTTTCCCATCGGGTGTCACTTACCGATGTAAGATTTAAATTACTAACATTTTTTTTTAAAACATCCCAACGAAAAGGAGAAGAAGAAAAGAATACATACAGTTCCTGCACGATGTTAAAAAAATTTATTGTTTCGTGGGAGATTTTAGCGGAATCGTTTATTACTAGATTTAGTGTGTGAGCGATGCAAGGAACAAATATAGCCCTGAAATTAACATTTTTTACCCTTTGTTGAAGTCCGATATGTTTTCCGGACATATTGGCCCCATTATCATAGCCCTGACCTCTTATATCCCTAATATCTAATTCAAACTTAGGCAAAATATCATTAACCAATAGGTTAAAAATCCCTTCCCCAGTTGTATATAAAATAGGAAAAAAACCCAAAAAACACTCTTTTATGACAACATTTTCTTCGTTACAGTCTACATATCTGACTACAAATGTAATTTGCTCTGTATCACTTGCATCTGGAGTAGAATCTAAAATTATGGAAAAATATTTGGATTTTTTTAAGAGTGTCGTAAAATGATGGCAAATATTTTTTGCTAGCAAAGTAATTATTTCGTTTTGAAAATGAATTCCCAAATAGTGAGTTATTTTACTTTTTGATTCTTGGGTCTTTGTAATTTTTTTTAGATGATCGGATAACACTGGGTCAAATTTTGCCACCATTTCAACAGCTTTTAAAAAATTGCCATTATTTTGTTCGTATAAGACGGAACTTTTTCCACGAAATGCCAATGATTGTCCAGCTAAAAATTGAATAATTGCAATAACTCTTTTTAAGATAGAGAGCCAGCGTTCCCTTTCAAGTTCAAAATAATTTTGCCGTTCTTTGTCAATAGTTAATTTTTTATTTAATGACATTTTTAACTCAACCCATTTTTGATTAGCTTACAAGTGATGTACAGAAGATTCATGCTTGGATAAAATATGTGAAAGATGTCGCCAATCAGAATACCCCATTGCTATTTAACTTAAACACTTCCTTACAAAATATTTTACTACAAAGACAAAAAATGCTATTTGCTCTACAAGAGTATACCAACCAAGCTCTTTTAATTTTTTCACCATTTGGCAAAATTCGAAAATATTGAGTTGAAGAAAATTTCCTTCCCGATTCATCAGAAGGAAATTTTTTTTCTATATTCTGAAAATCGTTTTGTACTATTTGCTCAATAACTTGATTTTGTAAAATATCCGGCCAGGTGAATGGGTCGCTGACATCAAAATCATCATTAGTTTCAGGGATAACTTCGTTTAAGTTAGGATTATCATCGGTTAAGAGCATCTTTTCTTCATTATCTATTTCTGTATTTGATTCAGGGTGTTTTTTTTCTTCAGGGTCGCTTACTTTATATGCATCCTTTACATTTTCATCCTCAATTGTATCTGTACCCTGTGACGATGTTGATGGAACTAAATATTTTTGCAAAGATCCACTTAATTTTTTTTTGTTTTCTTCCTTTTCTAATTTTCTTTTTTTATATTGAGCTCCAGATAAACGTTTTGTTTTTCTATCGGACATCTGGAAATAAAATTGAAAGGTAATTAAAGTTAGAAAATTTAGTTTATGTAATAGTTCTGAATTTGCGAAGATATAATTTTATAGTATCCCCAATTAAGTTCGCACCAAATGGAATTTTTTATAAATAATAAGTAAAATTGTAATCTAGCATCAGATTTTGTTTTTAAAATGACCCAAAAAATAAATATAATTATTATATTTTTATTAGATAAGTAAATTAGTAAAACTACTTTATACATTTTTTAAAACTTGAAATATAGAAAATTAATCTAGACATAAAATTAACAATAAACCACTTTTTGATCTCAAGCTAAAAAAAATTTTTTTTCACATGTTTAATATTAAATCCAAAACGTAAGATGCGGATTTGGATGGTAATGTTAAGTAAAGTAATATCTATCCGAAGAACTTACCTTTTTAAATTACGAAAATGTGTTTCTTTTGAAATTTCACTTTTGCAAAATGTAGAAAAAAATAACTAAACAACAAACACTTTATATCACTGTTAAACTCTCGCTAGTTAATCGAATACTAAAAAGAAAAACAAAACATTTAAAAACTGCCCCATTCTACAGTATATAGAGCTATATAAAACTATATACTGTACACATACCAATTATGAAGTATAAACAAACATTTTTGCATTGAAAGGCGGCCGCCCTTATCTATCATTTTTATTGCTTTTCCAAGGAACGCTGCTATAAATAGTTCTATTGTAATTTCGGCAACTCATGCACAGCAAAAAAAGAAATGACCGGTAATAAATTTCTTATGAATGTTTTATCTTAAAAGCCTAACAAAATGTAACTTAATTTTTCTTTATTTTGAAAACAAAAATATAGGTATATTTTTGTAATCAAATGGCTAATTTTGTGTTTTTGGCGGGCGGCCTGCTGCCGCCCCAATAATTTGGCCGCCTTTGTGCCGGTACACCGTGCACACCCCTAAAAACGGCCCTGCTCAAAGTGAAACAAATGTTGTTGTATTTTCGAATAAAAAACAAAATAATGACAACTTTTTACTTCAGGAAATTGAAAATGGTCCAATTACACCTTCCAATTCTTCAGTAATGTTATATTTAGAAATTAATGAGAACTTACGATGTGGGAAATCATATAGAAAATCTATACAGAAGGCTATGAAAAAACTGTTATGGTTTAAAGTCATTATCAAATTACTGTAGTCAAAATGCTATGTTGTCAGTATGTTAGTCTAATATACACTATTCTAGTATCTAGTATAGCTAATTTGAGTATTTTTTCTTTTCTAGTCAAATTTCATATACATATAGCTTTTCTGATGATATACTTTTATCAGTAGGTATATTTAGCTTAATTTTGACGTTTTCTCTAATTACCGATGACATATTTTTCATGTACAGCTGTTTTATTGGTAAAAGAAAAGTATTATTATTATTAAGGATAAACATATGGTAGTAATTTAAAACTATTTAATGCCAATTTTCTGGAAAAAATACAGCCACTTTTTCTCAACAATCGAAAACAATCGTTCTGCACCTATCTTAATAATTAAATGAGCTTCAGATGAACTAATTAGATAAGCTAAATAATTTCAATCAATTTAGCTGTAATTTTTAATATGATAACTCAGCACATACTATAATATTTTGTGCAAATTAAATTAAAACCCGTGTTTATGGTATTTGGAATTTTATCCAGTTTATTTCCTTCAATCAACTTTGATAAGTCACTGACAAGAATTCATACATCATATTCAATTTTCAAGTGGAAAAATTGCCTAACATAACTGTCATCAGTTTTTGCGAAAAAAAATCGAAAAAATATAATAAAATAAATATAATAAGTAAGCTAAAGGAGTATAAAGTTATTATGATTTTTTAGCCTAATAATTATTGTTCTTACTGTTGTTTTACAGGGGCGTACGGTTAAATTTTTTATACGTTTAAGTTTTCAAAAATTGCATCCTCCAGATCCTTGTCTTTTAAAAATTGTGTTAGTTCCTTAGCGTTATTTTTGCGCTAATGTCATCCGTTTCGTAAATCACTTCTAGTTCAGATCGCAGTAACACTTGGTCGAAGAACTGGCCATAATGAAGAAGAAGAGATTTAAACGCATCTTCTGGAAAAGTTTTTCCTTTAAGTGCATCAAATTTGCAGAACTCGAGGAATTTAAATCGTTAAATCTATAGTTTATTTGTTGCTGAATTTGATCGATTATTTCATAAAAGAGGCGTCTGTATGATGTTTGAACATCTCCCACCTTGTCTGTTCGAAGACGCTTGGCTTGTGGCTCTACATTTAACGTCATCGTTTTCTCCCAAAATAGGTCAAAGTCATCTCTTTTTTGGCTTAACAAGGACTTAAAATCATCCCCTTTTTTTTAGGCAAAAAGCAATATCATTTGTTTTAGTTTGTAATATATTAAAAACATTGTCCGAGAATAGAAATATTTCTGAAAATATGTTCAACAAATAATGAAATTTAAAATCTCGTTACAAACAGTCCAAAAACCCCCTCGAACTATTTATTGCTTCTGAGTCCGACGCTTCATTATTTTCTATTATATTCTCAAATAGTTCAATCAGTGATTCACAATTTTCAGATACTGTTAACACAAGTCTTCCATTATAGTTCCACCTAGTAGGAGCTACTTTGGGCAAACGTTTGTGGACAATGTGGACCCCATTGTCCATTGTCCAAGCTTATGTACGTTTTGTTGACTTGGAAAAAAAAGCAGCCATGCCACTTAAAGTAACGAAAAATACTTTAGACTCTTTAATGTGATTGATGGACTGGGATAAAACTAAATTTAATTTATGAGCAAAACAATGGACAAACTCAGCACTTGGGAAAGTTTCTCGAACTTTAGCTTGCAGACCCCGTAATTGTCCTGCCATCACTGCAGCTCCATCATAGCTTTGAGCAACTAATTCTTTCTCTCCAGTATTTTATTTAGTAACGTTATAAACTACGGTATATAATGCATCTGCTGTACGATTTTCGGACACATTCTTAAAACCTAAAAATCACTCTTGAATACTTCCGTCTATTTTAAGATAGATATTTTACTATAGATAATTGGCTAAAATTAGTGATATCAGTTGTTTCGTCCAGAACAATAGCAATGAATCGCCCCTCGCCAATCTCCTGCTTAATTCTTTTTAGAATAATGGTTGCAACAGCGGAAGTTAAATCATTCTGGATTCGATTCGACGTTCCGCGAAAAACGCTAGACTGCTCTAAATGATTTTTTAAGCAATTATCATATTTAGCCATTAAACTAAGCCAATCTTAAAAATTTCCTGTATTTGAAGAAACCCTTGTTTCGTCATGACCTCTAAATCTCAATTCGTGCTGTCCGAGAAAACAAATAATATCGATAAGTCTTCTTAATATTTGCCTATCTTTATCGCGTGTTCAATTCTGGTTTTGCCGAAGAGTTGTTATTTTATGACAGCCTGCAAATGCGCTTTGGACATAATGTGTGTAATTTTACAGCTTTATGGTAATTGTTTAAATCGGAAAAACCAGTTTTATTCCAGAGACGTTTTTCATTTTCAAAAAGTAAACATGGCCAACAAAATAATTTACTTATATTTTCACATCCTGTTAGCCATTTAAATTGTTCGTATTGTTTTTCATTTTTGTGGTTAAATTTTTCATAGGCGGTTTCGTCCTTCCTTATCAGTGAAGTTTAATGTTGAAAATCCCTTTATTATTAAGACACACACCATACATTCACACACACTTTTCTTACTAAATTCTTCAATATATCCACGCCCGTATTATTGTCTTCCATATCGCACCATGCACGACGCAACGTACGTATCACACAACACACGGATAGCCGTTCAAACAAAGAACCTACTCCAACGATAGCTTCCGCCAGAACTTAAAAATTGCAAACAGCCGGGAGAAAGTTCAATAACCTCTGGCCCGATTCATAGGAAATCGAGCATACAGGACTTGACTGCAGAGAAGCTAGCGGCCCGCATAGGTTCTATTCGATTTGCTATTGTGGCCGGGTCGGAGTCAAGGCCGCATTTGTTATGGGCTTGATAATTATGATAATATTTTAGCATTTTTAGTATAAACTAAATTAATGGTTTCCTATTTCAAAAATTACATTTTAGAAAACGTTTTGTAATTTTTTTTGGGGAAGCACTGCTTTCCTTGCTTCCATGTACTGCACGCCTCTGGTTTTAAACAAAAATATTGTTATGCTAAATATTATTTATTGAACTCAGGAAATAATCTTACCAAATATTACCTGTCAACAAGTATCTGAACAATGTTTTCCATCAATAGTGGAAAGGAAGAGGAGGCCTTTTAGAAGGCCTCCACGATCATCAGATCTAACGACGATGGATTTTTTCTTAAGGGGACACGTGAAAGATGAAATGTATAGGACTCCTGCTACGCCGAAAGAAAACATGAAGAACAGGATACGGTAAGTTTTCCTGAACACCCGGATGTTAAGAAATGTAGCTGATTCATTTAAAACCCGTTTAAGAGCTTGTATTGATGGCGGTCATTTTGAGCAGCTACTCTGATTTAAATTGTTTATTGTGATTGTATCGTCTAACATTCAATTTTAGTTTTCTCGATAGTTAAGTGACTTAGTAAAGAGTGAGACATTTTTTTAATCTCAGCAAATAGCAAGTTTAGGTTTAGATAATGCTTAATAAAACTAAAAGAGCATTACAAGATACTTTCAACATGATCAAAATATTTAGGGTGTACTATTTACAATTCTTGAGAAAATTTATTGTTTCTGTTTTAACTATTAGCGAGTTATGTAGAATGGAAAACATTCAATAAAGAAAAGGGCGATCTTGTAAAACTTGCGACACATTGAAATAGAAATTGTTCGTGTTATTGTCAACGATACAGGATATCAAAAACACAGCGATTTTAACCAAAATGTGACCACATTACATATACTACTGGGTATATACCCATATAACCATATATCAAAAGAATGAATAAAATTAAAAGGATTTAAAAATAAAATTATATACATGGTGTCAAATTTTAAAAAATACAAGTTCGGTTCACGACAAATTTGGGTGCCACTTTGCATATTCAAAAATAATTCTAATTGTGTCTCTCGACAGTCTTTACCGGTTTTACATCTGTTTCTTTTCCATGCCTACAATTAAAGGAGATATAGAGGTTTTACATACTATTTGGAAATCCTGTTTAAACTGTGTTGTTTGTAATAGTGGGATAGAGCTCATTAAGGTTTTCAGGGGTTTGCAGGAATGTAATTTCGCCCTTGAAATAAAATTACTATTCTAAATTTACTGTTCTTTTGTATCAGAAAGAGGACATACATCGTAATATTGCAGCTAATTTTATTTCGATGTAACAGAATCCAGTAGTCCCAATATTCCCAAACTGATATCGAGACCTGCTAAATATTTCATATTAATCCATTCTCTTCTATGTTGCTGTATCGAACGAATCCTGAAAATGTAGTTATACGTTCCATGAAAAAGTTGAATAGATTTTCATAACCATTCTGACCCGAGGGGATATATTAATAAATTTTAATATTCGTATTTGTTTTTGCTCTTTGCTATACGACCAGCAGAACGAAATATTTTATATAAAATATTTTATATCATTCTAAAATTGGAGCTGGAATATGTAAATTTAAACTTATATGGAGTAGAGAGAATAAAATTTTATATTTTTTAATTTAGAAAAATGGACCCTAATAATTTTGTTAAACAAATAACACGGAATAAGTTAATTGCGCGTTGAGAAAAGCATTCCCTGTTCGTTTCCGTGTTTTATTAAAAAATGTTTAATCGAAATTAATATGATTTTGGGTTGTACAGGGTATCCGAATTTCGATGGTTTTGCGGGGTATCCTTTATTACTGAAGATAGAGAGATGCGGTTTTCGCAACACTGTATTACTTATTTGTGAAACCAACGAAGCCACAAACAAATTTTTCCTAGCCCTCTTCGTTTTTGAGATACAAGGTGAAATCGAAAATTTTGCGTTTTAAGGTACCCTTCGTATCTCGATGGCCTGGCAACTTACCGAAAAGGTGAAAACTAACTTCGATAGAGTTTTTTGCGTAGAATCCAGTGGCGTAGTCAGTTTTTGGTTAGCTACTATCGTTTTCGAGGTATAGACTAAAGTTGGGTTTTTTTAAATGGGATACCCTGTATATTTTTTAATATTTGGTTTCCGCCCATTTTTAGCTTCTCAAAAATATATAATACTTGATATTTATTTTAATCCGGTATCGACAATTAAGTCAATTTAAAGAAATTTTAATCTGTTATTCTAGTAGGAAAATTGTGTGTTCATTTTCTAAATCTGAATTATCTGTACCAAAGTTTGTTATAATATTATCATTAAACAATAAATCAGTTAACGAAGATTCATATTATTTAATCTTTACGCTAGGGAAACACACAAACATCTAAGAAATAGATAAAAACACATATTATAAACTAAAAATATATACATATGACGATAATTTAATTATTTTTCTAATGTTGACAATAAAATTGTATTCTGTCAAATACTTACTATTGACTAAATTAGAAAAAAAGGCTATGCAGGGTGCAGAAATTACAGATACTGTGCGAACTGTTCCCCATTATACCTTATATACATATATCACACATCTTTCTTATTCTACTTAGTGCGTCAAGCATAATCATTTGGAAAGCTTGTCAATATCTAAAGGCTCCTCTAGTGTCGTTTTGTAGATTTTCGATCGTGTGGTGTTACCTTTGGTAGATTATGCTTTCAAGATATCCCCATAGAAAAAAGTCTAGGACCGACAAATCTGGCGACCTATGCAGCCATCTTACAGCCCCATTTGTACCAATCCAGCGACCTGGAAATTCATTTTCTAAAAAGGAACTAACAGTCCGTGCATTATGAGCCGGGGCACCATCTTGCCGAACAAAAATATTTTGTAAATGTACCAAAGGAATATTATCTAATAAATTAGGATGCGTATTTTCCAGTATCTCTAGGTACCGGTTTCCCGTAAGACTACCGTTATAAATGACATATCTTATTTTTGTGCCAAGGATAAAGCAGGACACGCTAAATCCAAACCTGCCTTGTTCTTCGCGTGGAAATACAACGTGTCCATTTTCTTTGAACCAGTATCTATTATTGTGTCGATTTAGAGTACCTGCATTTGAGATATGTGCCTCGTCAGACCATATAACTCTTCTTTCGAAATTTATTTCGGTATTAGTCATATGAATGTACAGGGTGTCCCGATTTAGTTGCAAAAGCAGGGTATCTCGCTTATTTTTAAAGATAGAACCTTGCGGTTTTCACGAACCTGAGCTAATTTTTTGTGAAACTCATGAAGCCGTAAACAAAATTTTCATAGCTTTCTTCGTTTATGAGATACAGGGCGAAATAGAAAATTTTGCATTTTGGGACCTTCCTCGTATCTCGGTTATCCTTTAACTTAAAGCAAAGGGAAAAATTGCTGCTTATGCAGTTTTTTAGGCTGGATCCAGTGGCTTAGTCATATTTTTCATTTGAGTTGTTATTTTTTAGATATGACCCAAAGTTGTGTCTTTTTAAATGGGCCACCCTTTATATTTGTCCAGAAATTGATTTGTCCTTTTAAAAGTTTCTCAAAAATATATAATAGTATGGGTTTATTTTAATAAACAACAACAAAAATCCTAATTTTTATAATTATCATCCCAAATTTTGCAGTAGGCCATGCAAAACAATGCTGCCTTTTATTTAAAGTCGTTAAGAATATCTACATTCTAATAATAAATCAAATTAAATATGTAATTAAATCTATTTATCAAAATATGTATTTACAATTTCGCACCAAAAAAGTACCACCTACCTAGATTTATGTAACACAAGAAGAAAACAGTAATAAATTATTATGTAACGAGCCTTTCAGCAAAAACCAACTGTCGTATAAGAACTACAGTAATCAAGGAAATAAAAAGAACTATTCAAACTGATTTCCATTTTGTTCTATGCATGCTTCGCACAATTTTCGTATTCGTTTTAGGGAATTAAGTAAAATAACGGGATGATTTTGTAAATAGCGAAAATTTTCTCTTATTGCATTTCCTAAATCTTGGACATTATCATAGTGGTCTTTGTAAATTCTATTTTCCAGATATCCCCATAGAAAGAAATCTAAAATCGACAAATCTGGGGACCTAGGGGGCCATCTTATAGGTCCATTTGTTCCGATCCATTGATTGGAAAATTACTGTCCAGAAATAATTTGGTCATTCCAGAATTGTGTACAGGAGCACCGTCCTGTTGAAAAATAAATTTCGTTAATTTGCGCTAGAGGAACATCGTCAAGTAATTCAGGTATAGCTGCCTCTAAAATTTCTATATAGCGATTGGCTGTTAGATTTCCCTCAAATATATAAAATTTTATATGTGTTCCTAATACGAAGCAGGAGACATTTAGACCAAAGCTGCCCTGCTGTCTTCTGGGAAATATTTGGTGTTGATTTTTCTGGGACCAGAATTTACTATTGTGCCTATTGAGTATACCAGAATTACTGAAATGTGCCTCGTCTGACCATATAATCGTCCTTTCAAAATCTCTAACCATATCGGATCTTTCTCGAAACCAATTGCAGAAGACTACCCGACGCTCTGCATCCCCTGGCTGTAAGTGCTGCACGAGCCTAAATTTGTATGGGTGGTATTTGTGCTTTTTTAGAATTTCTTGAATTCTAGTTTTTAGAATCCCTATGCTCTTTTCACTGGCCCTACAAGAGTTTGTAGGGTAAGCTTCTGCATTAGCCAAAACCGTAATTTCCTCAGCCTCACGATTTTCT
This sequence comes from Kuschelorhynchus macadamiae, assembly GCA_030620095.1. Taxonomy (NCBI): domain Eukaryota; kingdom Metazoa; phylum Arthropoda; class Insecta; order Coleoptera; family Curculionidae; genus Kuschelorhynchus; species Kuschelorhynchus macadamiae. The sequence goes on along the minus strand of JAUTXW010000895.1, from coordinate 11,765 downwards.
TTGTTATGTTTTCGTACGAGGTTTGATAAATGATCCGTGATTAAGTAAATTCTTTTTTATCCGATAAAAAGTGGATATATTAGGTTGCCTCCTTTCTGGATATCTAAATAAAAATTAAGCAATAGTATTTCAACATACCTAAAAATTAACTATTTACCTGTTAAAATAAATCTCAGAAGCCGCTTCAACATTTTCATTACTTAATATAAAACAAGCTAACATTTCTTACTTTTCATAATGTTCGAAAGTTTGGTTTTGTTCCATAATAATACAAATATATTTTTACAAAATAAATAAATACAAAAAACTAGCGCTATATTTTATATACGCGTACAAAATTGGGAAATGTCATTTGCTTCCAAGAAAACAAAAGAAAACGGCATCGTTTTGCATGGCCTACTGCAAAATTTGGGATGATAGTTATAAAAATTAGGATTTTTGTTGTTGTTTATTAAAATAGACCCATACTATTATATATTTTTGAGAAGTTTTTAAAAGGACAAATCAATTTCTGGACAAATATACAGGGTGTCCCATTTAAAAAAAACACAACCCATTAAAAACCCTACTTTAGTCTATACTTCGAAAACGATAGTATCTAACCAAAAACTGACTACGCCACTGGATTCTACGCAAAAAACTCTATCGAAGTTAGTTTTCACCTTTTCGGTAAGTTGCCAGGCCATCGAGATACGAGGGGTACCTGAAAACGCAAAATTTTCAATTTCACCCTGGATCTCAAAAACGAAAAGAGCTAGGAAAAATTTGTTTGTGGCTTCTTTGGTTTCCCAAAAAAGTAGCACAGTGTTGCGAAAATCGCATCTCTCTATCTTCAGTAATAAGGAAGATACCCCGCAAACCATCGAAATTCGGATACCCTGTACAAGTGCAATAAAATTACTAATAATTTTGCATGAAATCGTGAGTATACTTTCACATTTCTTGCGAAAAAACTCGACTCCAAACAATTTGATTACAACATCTTTATAAATTTACAGCGTGATCCAGATAACTCTTTTTTTGAAAATACGGTTGGTTGTCAAGCTTCTTTGGATTTCTTGGAACACGGCTTGCAGGTAGTTACCAGATGATTTTAAACAAAAGATGTGGTTTCTTAATGATGATGCTCCTGCACATCATGATCAGCTTGTCAGTGAGTATCTGAACAATGGTTTCCACCAATGGTAGATCAGAAGAGGAGGATATATTAGATGGCCGTCACGATCACCAGATTTAACGAAGATGGATTTTTTTCTTATGGGAACATGTTAAAGATAAAAACTTTCTTATTTCAACATGTTAAAGATAAAAAAAGTATATAGGACTCCTGCTAAGACGAAAGAAAACATGTAGCTGATTCATAAAACCCGTTTAAGAGTTTGAATTCGTGTGGGTGGTGGCTATTTTGAGCAGTTACTCTGATTTAAATTGGTTATTGTGATTGTATTGCCTAACATTAAATTTTATTCTCTCTGCAGTTAATTAGTTATGCTAAATTTAAGCAAGTTTGCGAGTTTAAAACTGAAAATTTTTGAAAGGCTCTTAGTTAAAAAATGTTAAGTGACTTAGTAAAGAATGAGAACTTTTTTTGGTTTCTATCGATCTTACTTAGTTTTAGAATATATCGTTTCAGCTTATAAAACATTGAATATCTCAGCAAATAGTAAGTTTAGGTAGTGATAATAAAACTAAAAAAGCATTAAAAGATACTTTTAATATATTTACAAGATACAGGGTGAGTTATTTGAAATCATTGACAACAGGGGCGTGCGGTGAAATTTTAAGAAAGGGAAGCAATTTTTAGAAACTTACCTATTTCTAATGTAATTCAATTCTTCGATCATTTTTTGCAAGTTAGTCAATGACGTCATCATAAAAACGTCGATGCTCCGACATATTTAGGAGAAGTTTATTTTCAATGGACAACAGCGATGTATGCGAAACTCTCTCCTGCCTCGTTAAATTTCTCACGAAATTTTTTATACGTTTAAGTGTTGAAAAATTGCGTTCTACTGATGAACTTGTGGCAAGTATTGTCAATACTAATTCACACAATTTCGACACTTCGGTGTAGGCATCTTCCAGCTCCTTGTCTTTTAAAAATTGTATTATTTCCTTAGCGTTATTTTTTGCGCTAATGTCATTAGTTTCGTAAATCACTTTTAGTTCAGATCGCAGTAACACCCGATCGAAAAACTGGCCATAATGAAGAAGAAGAGATTTAAACACATCTTCTAGAAAAGTTTTTCCTTTAAATGCATCAAAATTGCAGAGCTCGAGGAATTTAAAATCATTTAAACCGTTAAATCAATAGTTTATTTGTTGCTCAATTTGATCGATTATTTCATAAAAGAGGCGTCCGTATGATGTTTGAACATCTCCCACCTTGTCTGTTCGAAGACGCTTGGCTTGTGGCTCTACATTTAACGTCATCGTTTTCTCCCAAAATAGGTCAAAGTCGTCTCTTTTTTGGCTTAACATGGACTTAAAATCATCCACTTTTTTTAGGCAAAAAGCAATATCATTTGTTTTAGTTCGTAATATATTAAAAACATTGTCCGAGAATGGAAATATTTCTAAAAATATGTTCAACAAATAATTAAAATTAAAATCTCGTTTCAAACAGTCCAAAAACCCCCTCGAACTATTTATTGCTTCTGAGTCCCACGTTTCATTATTTTCTATTATATTCTGAAATAGTTCAATCAGTGATTCACGATTTTCAGATACTGTTAACACAAGTCTTCCATTATAGTTCCACCTAGTAGGAGCTACTTTGGGCAATCGTTTGTGGACAATGGAGTCCAAAGCTTGTGTACGTTTTGTTGACTTGGAAAAAAAGCTACCATGCCACTTAAAGTAACGAAAAATGCTTTACACTCTTTAATGTGATTGATGGACTGGGATAAAACTAAATTTAATTTATGAGCAAAACAATGGACAAACACAGCACTTCGGAGAGTTTCTAGAACTTTAGCTTGCACACCCCCTAATTGTCCTGCCATCACTGCAGCTCCATAATAGCTTTGAGCAACTAATTTTTTCTCTCCATTAATTTCTTTAGTAACTTTATAAACTACGGTATATAATGCATCTGCTGTACGATTTTCGGACACATTCTTAAAACCTAAAAATCGCTCTTGAATACTTCCGTCTATTTTAACGTAGCGTATTACTATGGATAAATTAAATTAGTTATTAAATTAACTAAAATAAGTGAAATCAGTTATTTCGTCCAGAACAATAGCAGCTCCTGCTTAATTCTTTTTAGAATAATGGTTGCAACAGCGGAAATGAAATTATTCTGGATTCGATTCGACGTTCCGCGAAAAACGCTAGATTGCTCTAAATGATTTTTTAAGCAATCATCATATTTAGCCTTTAAACTAAGTAAATCTTGAATATTTCCTCTATTTGAAGAAACCCTTGTTTCGTCATGACCTCTAAATCCCAATTTGTGATGTCCGAGAAAACAAACAACATCGATAAGACTTCTTAATATTTGTCTATTTTTATCGACTGGTTCATTGTGTTGGCGGTGACTAATTTCCAACTGTTTATCAAGGCCGTGTTCAATTCTGGTTTTGCCGAAGACTTTTTTTTATGACGGCCTGAAAATGCGCTTTGGACATAATGTGTCTTTTTACAGCTTTATGGAAATTGTTTAAATTGGAAAAACCAGTTTTATTCCAGAGACCTTTTTCATTTTCAAAAAGTAAACATGGCCAACAAAATAATTTACTTATATTTTTACACCCTGTTAGCCATTTAAATTGTTCGTATTGTTTTTCCAGATAAAAATGTCTAATACAGTTTTTCATTTTTGTGGTTAAATTTTTCATTGGCGGTTTTGCCCTTTCTTTGGAAATTATTTGAAGCTTATCAGCGAAGTTTAATGTTGAAAATTCCTTTATTATTAAGACACATAGTACACATTTGCACACACTCTTCCTACTATTTTCTCCAATATTTTCAACGTTATTACCGACAGCCGAAGTTGACGGTATTTGCATATCCACGTCCGTATTATTGTCTTCCATATCGCACCATGCACGACGCGACGTACGTATCACACAACACACGGATAGTCGTTCAAACAAAGACTGAAATGCAAAAATTGCAAACAGCCGGTGGAAAGTTCAATAACCTCTGGCTCGATTCACGGGAAGTCAAGCATACAGGACTTGGGAGCAGAGAAGCTAGCGGCCCGCATAGGTTCTATTTGATTTTCATTGTGACTCAGTCGGAGTCAAGGCCGCATTTATTATGGGCTTGATATTTAAGATAATATTTTAGCATTTTTAATATAAAATAAGTTAATGGTTTCCTATTTCAAAAATTACATTTCAGAAGATATTTTGTAGTTTTTTTTGGGGAAGCACTGCTTCACTTGCTTCCATGGACTGCACCCTCCTGATTGACAAAATGTATTGTTTTTGTTTTAACTCAGCCATATACTTCTAGCATTGTGATTTTAGCCGAAATTAGACCACATTTCTTAGAATACTCGGTATAGACCCGTATAACCCTATATTAAAAAGATTAGAAAAAAATTAAGCGCATTCAAAAATAACATGATATACATGGTGTCCTCTTTAAAAAAGTACAAGTTTGGTTCACCACTAATTTGGGTGCCACCTTGTATATTCAAAAATATTTCTTAACTTTGCCTCTCAACACTCTCTACCACTTTTGCATCTATTTTTTTCCATCCCTTAAATTAGGGGAGATATAGAGGTTTGGCACATTATTTAGACACCCTCTGAAAACTGTGTTTATCGATTTTTTGGTTGGGAAATAAAATTACCATTCCAAATCTACTGAAAGTGTTCTTTTGTGCCAGAAAAAGGACATACATCGTAATACAGCCGCTAATTTTATTTCGATATAACAGAACCCAGTGCTTTCAATATTCCCAAACTGATATCGAGATCTGCTAAATATTTCATATTAATCCGTTCTCGTATGTTGCTATCTCGAACGAATTCTGAAAATGTAGTTATACGTTCCATGAAAAAGTTGAATAGATTTTCATAACCATTCTGACCCGAGGGGATATATTAACAAAAACCTGTCCTGTCATTTTTGGCAATATATACTCTAGTAGCAAGTCAATTTAACTGTGTAAACGAACAAATACAAAGTTGCATATTAAAATAAAATATGATCGTATAAAAATATATAAATTGCTATAATGCATATTATATTCAATTTAAAAAGTATAAAATTAAAACTTCAACATATAGTACTTAGATGTATAAAAACATAGCACAGAGTGAACACAAAAACACAAAACATATTTAAATGTAAAGCATAAAATACAAAAATAACCATTACAATACTAAAAAAGTATTACATATTCACTTAAATGATTCGTCAAAAAATTCAGCAACTGAATAGTAGGCTTTCCCAATCAATAGGTTTCTCACTTCTCACTTAAAATATCTTGGATTAGAAATGCCCCTTATATTTGAGGGTAGATGATTAAATATTTTTTGCTGTTAAAAATGATAGATTTCTGGGTCGAAGAGGGAATAGGCAGGGAAGTGAGTCGAGAGCTTCGGGTTGCATAAGCTCGGGTTGACTCAATCTCATGCCCGAACTTAACATGCACAAGGCAGACTGTTTCTAATATAAATATGCAGGGTAAAGTTAAAATTTTTTGACTTACAAAGTAAGGTCTGCATGACTCCCTGAAGGGTAGTTTACACATACATCTAATTGCACGTTTTTGCAGTACAAAGACCATGTTAAATAACTGATTAGAGCAAGATCCCCAAAAACATATTCCATAACGTAAATGGGACTCAATCAAAGTAAAGTAAACGTTCCTTGCCATGGACATGCTCAGCTCCCGAGCAACAACCCTCAAGGCAAAACATCCCTTAGCTAATCTAACATTCATACTTAATATATGTGCTTCAAAATGTAATCTTTCATCTATATACAAACCCAGAAACTTATTAACATTCAAATTTCCCAAAACCTGAGAGTTAAGAGACATTTCACCAATTTGACGTTTAAAAGAAACAATATTTGTTTTTGATACATTCAGAGTTAAGAAATTGAAATCGCACCATTCCTTTATCTTCAATAAATCCATTTTGATGGCAAGGTCCAACTGATTAGCGTCCTTATTATGCCAGAGAATTGTCGTATCATCAGCAAACATCGTAAACACTCCCGAAATGCTCAGTCTGGACAGATCGTTGACATATAACAAGAACAAAAGCGGGCCTCAGATCACTGAGGAATACCAGAAACAATTTCTCTTTCACTTGATTCCCTGTCATTAAACACTACTGACTGATAGCGCCCAGTCAAATAAGAACTTATCCAGGCCAAAGTTCCACCTCTGAATCCATATGTTTCAAGTTTTCGCAACAGCACTCTATGATCTACACAATCAAATACCTTGGTAAGGTCACAGAATACTGCTGCGGCAACTTCTCCATAATTCAGAGTTGTATACAAGCTGTTAAGGAAAAAAAAAATTGCATCATTTGTGTTTTTGGACGCTCGGAAACCAAACTGAATACTGCTAACAAGATTGTGTAGCCAATGTTGGAAGCAATGAAATAGGTCTAAAGTTAGAGGGCACTTCACGGTCACCCCCTTTAAAAAGTGGAATAACTTTTGCTCGCTTTAGGGAAGGGGGAAAAATACCACTGTGACAAATTTATTGCATCTGCAAGCGTCTTTAGTGCGATAGCGGGCAAATATTAAAGTATCCTCAAAGAAATATGTAGATGTATTCTTATTTTTTAATTCTGTAAAGGTATCTTTAATTTCATTTATATCAGTTGGAGCAAAAAATAATGTATCTCTCACCCGTATACCATCAAGGAAGGGCAAAGGATCCTTTGTGGGATTTATATGAGAGGACAAGTTGGCGGCCACGGTGCAGTAAAAGGAATTTAACTGATGACAAGTCTCCACACAGTTCCTTAACAATCCTCCAACTCTGTTCATTTGTGGATTGCTTCAGTCAATTGTCATAGTGAAGCTGTTTAGCTGCTTTAATTGTACTTCTATATACAGTTCGATATTTATTAAAATATGAAATAAATGTCGGATTTTCAAAAAAATACTTTCGCAGCATGTGCAAGGAACGCATATTTCTGGACGAGGTTTTAAGTCCTTTGGTAAACCACAATTTCCTCTTCCTCGTTTTCCGGAAGGGAAGCGAGCGGGTCATTTGAGTGCAGAACCCCACTCCAGTCACCTTGAGCACATAATTGAGAAAACCTACCATAATTTTTATGAGTAAAAAGTCTACCCCTCCGTTTAGTTTTCTTTGATTTTTTAAATGAAACCTTAAAACTGCACAAAACCGCATGGTGATCAGAAAGACCTGCATTTAGCACACAGCTTTCAAATGCATCCGCTCGGTTAGAACAAAAATAGTCAATCAATGATGACGAATATTTAGTAACACGAGTAGGGTCCTCCACACGCATCACTAAGTTCAATGAATCAAGTAAGTTAGATATTATTTTAAAATTCAGGTGCGATTTATTTGTATAATCTATATTTAGGTCGCCCGCCAGAATAATCAATGCATATAAAGGGAACCCCATAATAAGTGACTCCAGCCTAGTCACAAAAAGAGACACATCAATATTCGGAGGTCTATTTAAACAGACAGAAAAACATTTAGCTTAGGTGCATGTACTATAGAAAACTCAAACTCTTTTTCAACAATTATATCATTAAATTTCTCATAGTCAAAGAAAGAATATGTGTTTAAAAAATTTTTGCGGATAAGTATCACTGTGCCTCCATGAATGTAAGTAGATCTGGCATACTTAGACAATACACTATAAACCAGATCTAACGGAGACGGATTTTTTCTTCCGGGGGCACGTTAAAGATGAAATATATAAAACTTCTGCTAAGACGAAAGAAAACATGTAGCTGATTCATAAAACTCGTTTAAGAGCTCGAATTTATTTGGGTGGTGGCTATTTTGAGCAGTTACTCTGATTTAAATGGTTTATATTGTGATTGTATTGCCTAACATTAAATTTTATTTTCTCTGTAGTTAATTAGTTGCGTTAAATTTCCTTTATGCAAGTTTGCGAATTTAAAAAAATATTGAAAGGTTCTTAGTTAAAAAATGTTAAGTCACTTAGTAAAGGATGAGAACTAATTTTAGAATTCTATCGATGGTCACCTCACTTAGTTTTAGAATGTATCCTTTCAGCTTATAAAGCATTGAATATCTCAGCAAAAAGTAAGTTTAGTTGTAGATAATAAAACTAAAAGAGCATTACAAGATACTTTCAATACATTTATAATATACAAGGTGTACCATTTGAAATTATTGACAAAAATCGTTCTATAGCCGCTAATTTTATTTCGATGTAACATAATCCAATATTCCCAAACTGATATCGAGATCTGCTAAATATTTCATATTATTTCGTTCTCTTCTATGTTGCTATATCGAACGAATCCTGAAAATGTAGTTATACATTCTATAAAAAAGTTGAATAGATTTTCATAACGTTTCTGACCCGAATAAGTTGATTTCGCGTTGAAAAAATTATGCCCTGTACAGGGTTTTTTTTTATATATTGCCACCCCCCTTATCTTTTTTATTTGACATTTTAGAAAAATGTGTCCCAAATAAAAGTTTAATGGTTTCAAATGAATTTTTATGAAAACATTTTTTTTCATATACAGGGTGTTACAGAAAGTCTGGGCGTGGTCCAAGTTTCTTATTTCAAATAGGTACCCCATTTTTTTTATTGAATTTTCGGATTCTCCTGAGAATTTTACACATTTTTTATAAGGGATATTCTATACTTAAATCTAAAGCCTAAAGAGATATTGTTATTTTTTGAAAACTATTATGTAAAACAGGTAAACATTTTTCTGGTCGTAAACTGGTCATTGACGGTGACTGTTTTACTGTTTGGTAGACTTTCTGTCAATTTCTGGATAAAATGTCACATTTCCGATGAGGAAAAATCCGACAACCTTCGCATAGCTTATGAGAATAACGAAAATACACAGGCAACCAGAACAGAAATCACCATCTTCCAACGAATCGCCATCTAAACAAACATTTTTTGAAATATCAGACGTGGATTTTTTTCCTTCTACGGGGTATTCCAAAAACATCGAATTTTGGAAATATGCATATGAATCTAATTAAGGCAACACATGTTTTTAAAAAATATATGTATAATATTAACGAAAACAGAAAAGAATATTTTAAAAACTACACACAGCGTCAAAAAACTTGGACCCCTTCATAAGTCGCAATGCAAATAAGCTTTCCTCAAGACCGCGTATCTTCAGTAATAAATGAACCAACGAAGTGATTGAAAAATGATTATGTCAACGAATAGCGGGACTACCACTTTTAGTTAACTGAGCCATGATATTGTAATCAGCAAGCTAATAAGGAGAGTTTAATTTTTTTTAGCCAGACCTCCCATTTAATTTGCATTAGGTCCTGTGTTGAGAAACTTTTAAACACTCTGTAGAGCGTTCCAATTACAATAGAATATTTCATGTGGCTAAAAGTGGCAGCCCTGCTATTCGTTAACATACACTTTTTTTAATCACATGGTTGGATCATTTATTACTCAAGATACAAGGTCTTGAAACAGAGCATTTTTGCATTGCGTCTTATGAAGGGGTCCAAGTTTTTTGACGCTGTGTTTATTACAAAAAACTACATATTATCAAATAATTCAATAATGAAATGAAATATAAATATTATAATTGCTGAATATGTCCACCATTCATTTCAACACAATTTGTATAATCTGCTTCGATTTTATTAATCGCATTAATAATGAATTGTGCATGATTATTGTTTAAATCCTCAATGGCTTCAATTATTCTCCTTCTTAACACCTCTATATCTTTCGTGGGAGTTTCATATATTTTATTCTGCAAAAATCCCCACAGAAAAGAGTCAAGAGGTGTTAAGTCGGGACTATTGGGCGGCCACCGAATCGGTCCAGTCCGACCAATCCACGTTTCAAAATTTTGATTTAAAAAATTTAGGACCGCAAAAACATTGTGTGGTGGGGCTCCATCTTGTTGCCAAATAATTTGGTTGTATTGACGGATGGGTAAGTCATCCAAAATAGGTTCCAGATCATTATTTAATAAATTTAGATATTTTTCTCCATTTAAAGATCCATCAATGAAAATCGGTCCAATAATTTTGTTGTGAGGGAGCCCGCACCACACATTTAAAGTTTTCCGACCTTGGGTTTTAATTTCACGCATGGCCCGAGGGTTTTCCGTTGCCCAAAATCTAACATTTTTCCGGTTGTGAATCCCGGCAGTACTAAAGGCGCATTCATCTGACCATAAAACTTTTTGAAAAATATTGTTATCTTCATCTTTCATCAGCAACATTTCCTGGCAAAACATAGTTCGTTGGTTTTTCTGATCTTCAGTTAATTTCTGGACGGGTAAAATTTTGTATGGGAAATATCCATGCTTTTTTAATGTCGAATAAATTTTGAAAATAGATTTATTAAAAAAAATTGATGCGTCTCTTAAGGCTGCATTTGGATTTTCTGAAAATAAATAATATTTGCGTAAGTTACTTTATATCCTGTGGGTAATTTCTATTAACCTACCTTGAAAAAATAATAAAATATTTAATTCCTCCTCCTCATTAATAACCGCAGTACGTTTTTTTCTTTTAACCGTCATTCGATTTCAAAAGCCAAGTTCAATATTTTTGAAAGTTTTTCGAGATGGAATAGCTCGCATGGGGAAAAGCCGCTGATATTCTCTTCTTGCCGCGCAAGCATTATTATTATTCTTGTAGAAAATGCGAAGAATATCACATCTTTCTTCGTTAGTGTAATGCATCTTTTCAATGAATTGACAGAACGACAGATCACCGTCAATGACCAGTTTACGACCAGAAAAATGTTTACCTGTTTTACATAATAGTTTTCAAAAAATAACAATATCTCTTTAGGCTTTAGATTTAAGTATAGAATATCCCTTATAAAAAATGTGTAAAATTCTCAGGAGAATCCGAAAATTCAATAAAAAAATGGGGTACCGATTTGAAATAAGAAACTTGGACCACGCACAGACTTTCTGTAACACCCTGTATATGAAAAAAAATGTTTTCATAAAAATTCATTTGAAACCATTAAACTTTTATTTGGGACACATTTTTCTAAAATGTCAAATAAAAAAGATAAGGGGGGTGGCAATATATAAAAAAAAACCCTGTACTGGGTGTTTCAAATTCGATGCTCATCATGGGGATCTTCTAAACCGTAAGAGCTAGATGGGTAGTTTAAATTTGGCAAAGTTGCGCATTTTAGAGCCCAATCGAATGCCGCTGAGAAAATAAAAATATTCCGAACCATTTCGAAGAAATCCGAAAAAAACCGAAATTGACGATTTTTGAATTTATTTTTTTGCGACTTTTATTTTGGCAGATAAAAAAAAACTAAGACCACATTCTTATTGTAGTTTTCTCCTCTACAAAATGGCGTTGTCAGATTTTTAATCCGACGTTTCGTCCTTCGTGGCCCATCATCAACTTTCTAAATTTAAATACGGACCTGGATTTTTTTTTTACTTTTTTAAAAGCATTTTTAATTCTGATTAAAATGATATGTAACACGTGTGTGAAATAGTTTTATATAGTGGAAAAAAAGCTAATTAATAATATAAAATAAGGTGGCCATGGATTTTTCTCAAGTATTTCATTAAATTTAATAATTTTATAATATTGTTAATCTAGTTTACTTTATAAAAAAAAT
>JAUTXW010000894.1:67500-104826 GCA_030620095.1 Kuschelorhynchus macadamiae | reverse complement strand
AGATCTAAGTGAATATCTTTCTGAAAAATCAAATAAACAAATAGAATTGCTTGTGGGTGATATTAATATTAATATTCTGGACAAAAATGATGTTAATGTGATGCAATATTTAAGTCTACTGAATTTTCATGGCTACGAATCTGCCATCAATTGACCTACAAGTTTGACTTCATGTTTGGATCACATATTCATTAGAAACATTTTGCATTCTGATCTTTTTAAAAATACCTCTCCTATTTTGAATAGTGATTTAACAGACCATTTTCCAGTTATGATGAATTTTTATAGTGGTCAAACAGTTCACAGTCCCACCAAACAGGTATCTAGAACAGTTGAAAAAATAAATTATCAAACATTTCAGGGTTTAATTTGTAACGAAAGTTGGGAGGGTGTGATCAATGTAGACAATCCAGACATTGCAGCTGAAAATTTTAGTAATATTGTATGTAAATATGTAGAGTTATCAAAAGAAAAAAAAATATTTTACTTTAGACACAATAACAAGTTAAAACCGTGGATCACCAATGGAATTGTTGCAGCAATAAAAAAACGTGACACACTGAAGAAAAAAACTTTAAATGGTAATCTAGAGGATATGAAAGCATATAAGGCCTACAGGAATAACTTAAATAAAGTAATATATAAACAAAAATATGACTATTATAAAAATAAACTTGAGGGTAATGAAAATAACTTTAAAATAATATATAAAATTGTGTCAGAAGCCGTAGATAGCAAACAAAATTCTAAGGATCAAATTGAAATAAGGGATGATAATGACAATTCGTTTGCAAATAAAAAAGACATGGCCAACTACTGTAACAGCTTCTTCACCAATATTGGCATTAAAATGGCTAATACTATTAAATCACCTAAAAATATATTTAAACTTAATTATAATTCTTTAGCTTCCTTGTTTCTGAAGCCCGTGGATGGTAATGAATTGATTAAACATATAAACTCCTTAAAGAATACATGCTGTCCTGGCATGGACAATATTGACTCCAAATTAATTAAAACTTTTCATAACTACTTGATCAAACCTCTAATCTACATCATCAACTTAATCTTTAAAACTGGTAGTGTGCCTTCCTGCTTTAAGACTTCAGTGGTTACACCAATTCACCAGTCTAACGAAAAGACAAAAATAACAAATTTCCGCCCCATAAGTGCAATCAACAATTTTGCAAACATTTTTGAGAAGTGCTTAAAAGATAGACTTTTCAACTTTCTCACAAAATGATACTATTTCTAAAAATCAATTTGGATTTTGCAGTGGTCTTAGTACTGCTGATGCAATATTTGAACTCACAAAGAATGTAACAAATAATCTTGATAATGGTAACAAATGTCTGGCAGTTTTTCTTGACCTTGCAAAAGCATTTGACACAGTGCCTCATAACCTTCTGCTCAATGTTTTAAATAACTATGGAGTTAGGGGTACAGCGTTGAGTGTCTTCGAGAGTTACCTTAATGATAGGAGACAAATTGTAAAGATCCAGGATGCTTACAGTGATCCACTAAAGGTAAGAATTGGCATCCCACAGGGAACTGTTCTTGGTACCCTGCTGTTTATCACATACATAAACTCTTTAACAAATATTTCTATTGAAAATGGCCATGTCATCTCATACGCAGATGATACTGTTGCGATCTTTAGGGGTAAAACATGGGAGGAGATTAAGGATTCAACGATGGCTGGTATAGCCAAAATAAAAAATTGGCTAGATTCCTTTAAATTAAGCTTAAATGTAACCAAAACCAATTATATCGCTTTTTCATTGACTGCTGCAAATCGACCTAAATTTACCAATATTAAAATAGCTGATTTTGATAATGAAATAAGAGAGTTATCGTCAATAAAATATTTAGGAGTAATTATTGATTGCAATCTTAAATGGAAAGAGCATGTGTGTAGACTTACTAATAATATTAGGAAGTTAATTCGCAGAATTTATATTTTGAGGGAAATACTATGTACAAAACTTTTATTATGTGTGTATAGAGCACTTGTGGAGTCACTCATCAGATATAGTATAGTTGTTTGGAGTGGTTGTTACAAGAACTGTTTAATGCAACTAAAAACAGTTCAAAATTATATTCTAAAAATAATTTTTCGAAAAGATAGAAGATATCCAACACAACTGCTTTATAATACCGATATTCCTTGTGTCCGTTCCTTGTATATATTATGTATCTGTTCATTTGTACATCAAAGAAATTTCTTAAGACAACAGGTTAATCACAATTATGACACTAGACATCGGGTGGATGGACACTTAAGAATTCCAATTAGTAACACCAATATTAACTTGAGATTTGTGAACTATCTTGCTCCTAAAATATACAATCTTATTCCGTTAAATTTTAGATTACTTAAAGTCTTAAGCAATTTAATAAGTGCTGCAAAACTTACATAATGCAGAATCAAGAGTTGTTCATGCGTTTGTTTTGAATAAACATTTACATACATATCTTGAGGTGATGTCTCACGGATCGCCTCAGTATGTTTTTTTATTTTTTTATTTTTGTTAATACTATATAAGCATATTAGTATCTAGTCATACATGATTAAAATATATCTCTTTATATACATGTTTATGCATTGTATACATTCGGTTACTGAGAATGAAAACTGTTAGCTACTAACCATATATGTTTTGCATATAGTAGGATAGTAGTAGAAATTCAAGCACATACGGACATTCAGTTGTCTAGGTGCTTCCACAAAATTGCTTATACATAAAAATAATTGTGTACGTTAGCAACCATGTTATAAATAATATCATAAAGTTTTGTAATAATAATAATAAAAAAAATATATATATATATATATATATATATATATATATATATATATATATCAGTTTTCAAGTTCCTTTATTATTTGTAAGTGTGCAATAGATCTCTATTCTAAGAAACTCGCGCATATAAACCACTGATTTGACCAAAAATTCAACTTCCCACTCTTGTAAGACCTTTTCGAGAAGCACGAGCGTTCTTAAATATTTTTGACTATTTTAAAAATCTCTCGTCTGTTTCTTTTGAACAGCTAGTTACACTTGTTTGGTGTAAGGCACCCTTATGGTGAAGTAAAGTACATTTATTAAGTGCAAATTTAGGCAAATTACGTTAAGCCGTTCAGCGAGACCAGAGGTACCTCACGAAGACTCGCCCAATCCATCACCAGTTGTGAACCATCCCTTTTGGATAGTTGGGTAAGTCATTTTAGTGGTTCCTTTTTCGTTTTTTTTTTGAATAAACGTATTCTATTGCCACAGCACAATTAAATTTATTTAAATTAACAATTAATTAATATATTTATAAACAGTCCACATTAAATCTCTCCTTTAGTCTTTTACTGAGCATCGAAATTATACATTTGGTCCTGATCGACCCGAATTCTCCAAAAAATTCTATTATTTTGTCATATTTTTTTAAATAAAACTATACTTATTATATTGAAATTCTATTATACTAAAATCTCTAAATTTTTCTGTGAATAACGCTATTTTCTGATATTTAAATTTATGGTAATTTTCCGCCTTTATTTAAAAATCTGCATTTAATAATTTCTCAAATAAATTCGTATTCCAATACGCCATATTTATTTATTCACAAGACCGTTCAAATATCCACAAAAAAAAAAGGGTTCACTTTTATATCGCTATCGATATTGTTAACAATAATATGAAATCTTGATTCTTGATTAGAGTGCTGTTGTACGATAACGTTATTTTCTGTGGTACGCTAACTATCTTGGATGTTTAACTGATTTTTGCTTATATTATTATTGACTTTTTTACCTTAAAGCTGTTTTGCTTGTATTAATAAGCTAGAATTAAATTAATTCATATTAATAAGATTCATTAATTTCCTTATATAATAATTAATCAAATAAACTCTAAAAAATGGCCGATGCCAAAAAACTTAAAAAGTTTAAATTTAATAGAAATTCCTGCATGAATGAAGTTCAATTACTTTTATCCTTAGGTAGACGCATTCAAGGTGATCCTAGCGTAATAAATTTATTTAAAGTTAGAGCTGGAGAAATCAACAATATTCGAGATGAATTCCTTCAGAATCACAATGACATTATTTCAGTTTTATTGAACGATGATGACGCTGATCTTAACACAGAAAATATAATACGAGACGGTTTTCTAAGTGACTTTTTTACTGTAAAAACAATATATATGGAATTATTTGATCCCGATCAAAATAATGACCCAAATGTCAGCCAACAGAATAGTACTTTTAACACTGCATCGCAAGTTAGACTTCCAAAAATTGTAATTCCGACTTTTAAAGGCGATTTTAAAGCTTTCGTAACTTTTCTTGATCTATTCAATGCGTTAGTGCATACAAATAATTCTTTATCTGACATAGAGAAATTTAATTATTTAATTTCGTCGTTGGATGGTCCGCCTTTATCCTTGGTTCGTACTTTACCGATGGTAGCCACCAATTATCAAATAGCCTATAATACACTAGTAGAACGATATTCTAATAAAAGACTTCGAGCTCAAGAGCATTGGCAAATGATTGAAAATGCAAATTCTTTATCTTCTAAAAATTCTGTGGGTCTTAGAAAATTATTAGATACCTTTTCCGAAAACTTAAGCGCGCTTAAAACTATGGGTTTTCCTGTTGAGGAGTGGGATTTTATTTTAGTTATGATGCTTCTAAAACGTTTAGATCATGACACTGCAACTAAATTTGAACTACACCATGCCTCAAATGAAGTACCCAAATTTAAAGATTTAATTGATTTTTTGGAAAAATGTTCAATAGCATATAATACTTTAAACTTATCTGCAAACAAGCCGCTAAAGGTAACTCATTATAGCAATAATCGTAACTTTTTTCTAGATGATTCTAATAAACAAAAACTTAATTGTACTTTATGCAAAGACAATCATCCATTGCATAAATGCCAGATATTTTTAAAAAAAGTTCCTCAGGAACGCTATTATTTTTGCCGTAGTAAACATGTTTGTTTTAATTGTCTGAGTACCTATCATGATATTAAAACTTGTAAGTCACTGATGACTTGCAAAACTTGTAATCAACGCCATCATACCTTATTGCATTTTTCAAAATCTCATTTACAAACACCTAGCCTCTTGCCTGGTAATTCTCAAAACAATGCTCTCGGCATTACGCAACCTAATTTACCATCATCCCCAATGTCCCATTTGGACAATTCTATCGAGCAACAAGTTTTGCCAAAAAATGATGATAAAAAACTGCAAACATTTTTTGTAAATAATACTCCTAAAATTTTATCTAATCTTAAAAATTCAAGTTATTCTTCTTTTGTGGGCACTGGTGTGCAATCTCACCATGACAATGTTTTGTTGTCTACAGCTCGTGTCCATGCTTTGGATAATCAAGGAAATTATCAAATTATAAGATGTCTACTTGACTCAGGAAGTATGTCATCTTTTATTACTCAAGCCACAGTTACTCGCTTAGGTTTATTGTCTTCTGGTGGAACTTTTGAAATTAAGGGACTTGGGTCTATGCAATCCAAATTCAGTAAAGGCATAACAACCTTGACTTTGTGTCCAGTTGATAATCCAAATATTGTTATGCATACGGATGCTATTATTGTACAAAAAATTTCGGATAGTTTACCTTCTGAAAAAATTAATGTTCGAGATTGGTCACATATTCATAATTTAAATCTTGCCGATCCAAATTTCTTTTACCCAAGCAGAATAGATTGTCTCTTGGGAGCTGACATTTTTTCTAAAATATTACTGGGAGAGAACATAACGGGATCTGATAACAGCCCAAACGCTATTAATACAATTTTTGGATATATTTTAATGGGAAAACATACACAAGGCTCCTATAAAATTCCTAAGATTGTTTCGCTAGGTTGCATCCCTTTGGATTCTCAACTTGAATCCACCTTAAAAGAATTTTGGAAAATTGAGTCTGTGCCTGTTGTATCTGTTCTTTCTTCAGAAGATAGCAATTGTGAAAGTCATTTTTCTTCTACGCATTTTCGAAATCCTGATGGTCAATATGTGGTCTCTCTTCCGTTCAGGGAGGACAAGCCAATTTTTCCAGGAATGAAAGATCTGGCAATCAGTAGATTTTCTTCTCTTGAACGTAGACTGTTAAAGCAACCAGACTTGCATTTAGAGTATTGTAAATTTATGAAAGAATATTTGGATTTGGGGCATATGGAGCTCATCTCTGAGCCTGTAACACCTCTTGCTAGTTATTATATTCCACATCATTGTGTACTGCGGCCTGATAAGCCAACGACTAAACTCAGAGTTGTTTTTAATGGTTCTGCCAAACTCCCTAACCAAAAATCATTAAATGATTACCTTTATACAGGTCCCAAACTGCAACCCGATATTCTTGATATTTTGTTAAACTTCCGAATCCATAAATATGTTCTTTGTGCTGACATAAAACAAATGTATCGTATGATACAAATAAATCCTAGTCAACTTGATTATCAACGAATTGTTTGGCGCTTTTCGCCTGAAGAACCTTTACGTGACTATAAATTAGTGACAGTAGTATATGGTTTAAGACCTTCTCCCTTTTTGGCTCTACGCACTCTTCGCCAATTGGTTCATGATGAAGGTCAACACTTTCCTTTAGCTTCAAATGCTATTCTTCATCAAACCTTTGTTGATGACATTACGTCTGGTGCTTCCTCCTTTGAAGAAGCCGTCTTATTAAAAGAAGAACTTATCGCCCTTCTCAAAAGGTGCAAATTTGAACTTCGAAAATGGTCAAGTAATGCCCCGTCATTACTTAGCAACTTACCCCCTGATTATCTTAATCCAAACCCTATCTCATTTGATACAAAACAACCTGAAGCATTAGTGAAAATATTGGGCTTACAATGGAATGCAAATCGAGATTGTTTTTTATTTTCGATACCCCTTTTGGAACGTCAATGCACAAAACGTGTTTTACTATCTGAATTGGCTCGCTGTTTTGATCCAATTGGTTTTCTTGCACCAATTACATTTTACACAAAGGTTCTTATACAGAATCTCTGGTCACTTGGTTTATCTTGGGATCAGGCTCCTCCTGAGCATATTATTCGTAGTTGGAAACAATATAAAACAGAACTACCTGTTCTTGCAAAGTTAGAGTTTTCAAGACGCATTTCGTCAGATTTCAATAATTGTTCTTACGAGTTACATGGCTTTTCCGACGCTTCCTGCAAAGGTTATGCTGCTGTTGTGTATGTTCGGTGTACAACTCCCACCAATTTAATAAGCACACATTTTTTGTGTTCCAAAACAAAAGTTGCTCCCATAAAACCTATTACAATTCCCCGTTTGGAATTGTGCGGAGCTGTGCTTTTAGCAAAACTTCTACGTTATGTTTTAGACGTTTATAAAGATACTTTAAAGTTTAAAGCAGTTTATGCCTGGTCTGACTCTCAAATTGTTCTGAGTTGGATACATTCTTCTGCACATCGATGGAAAACTTTTATCTCAAATAGAGTTGCTTATGTGCAAGATAAAATTTCACCATCTTTGTGGCATTATGTTCAGTCAAAATCAAATCCTGCTGACATTGCGTCACGTGGATCGTTACCCTCCGAACTATTGAATAACAAATTGTGGTTCTCAGGGCCAGATTTCCTTCATAATAATTTTGAGCAATATCTTGCTGATTCAAAACATATATCTGTCGACCCCAATTTAATTGAAGTTCACCATTTAGCGGAAGAAAAGAAAACAGTTTTTGCTGTATTTTCTCCAGATGATAATTTTGTTGATTCTCTAATTGACAAATATTCCTCATTTCCCCAAATTCAACGAATTTTAGCCTATGCTTTACGGTTTATCAATAGAGCCAAACGAGTACAACCCAATTTTGTTGGTCCACTTAATAACAGTGAGTTAAACACTGCATTAGACATTTTAGTAAAACGAACCCAGCAACTTTATTTCGAGGATGAATTTAATTCTAATAAATTATCAAAACCTTTTCGGAAACTAGGCGCTTTTATTGATAAAACTCATATTTTTCGTGTTGGTGGACGACTACAGAATTCTTCATTATGTTACAATGCCAAACACCCTATTTTGCTTCCAAGAAAAGCTCGTTTAACTACATTGTTAATAAAATATTATCACGAAAAATATTTTCATGTTAGTGTAAGCACATTACATTATCTTTTAAGTCAAAATTTTTGGGTTTTGTGCCCAAAGAGAACTATACGTTCGGTTTTGAGCAAATGTGTCAAATGTTGGAAAACAAATCCTACGCCTTACCAGCCTCCTATGGGCAATTTACCTATCTCACGAATTACACAAGCTAAAGCTTTCTCCCAGTCTGGAGTTGATTTTGGGGGTCCTTTCCAAATCACAATGGGACGATATCGTGGAGCAAAAACCCACAAGGCTTATATTTGCTTGTTTGTGTGCTTTGCGACAAAAGCAGTTCATTTGGAATTGTGTACAAATCTTTCTTGCGATTCATTCTTGGCTGCTTTTCAACGGTTTTTAGCTCGAAGAGGCAGAATTGAGTGCCTTTATAGCGATTGTGGCACTAACTTTGTCGCTGCTGCAAAAGAAATTAAGAGTCTTGTTGAATTTTCAGCTTCAAAGGAAAATATTAATTGGTCTTTTAATCCTCCATCAGCCCCACATATGGGCGGGTTATGGGAAGCTGGAATTAAATCCGTGAAATCGCATTTGGCTCGTATCATTGGCGATCAAATTCTTACGTATGAAGAATTTTATACTGTCCTTACAGTAATAGAAAGTATTTTAAACTCTCGACCTTTGACACCTATTACTTCTGATATCGACGATATAAACGCTTTAACGCCCTCACATCTTTTAACATTGTCTCCTGTGTCAGTTTTACCCCATCCTGATCTTCTACAATTGCCACTGAGCCGTTTGTCACGATACCAACTATTACAACGTATACACCAAGATTTTTGGCGACGTTGGCATCGTGAATATTTGCATACGCTGCAACAGCGAGGCAAATGGTTGGAGCCTGAAAATGTTCCAGCAATTGGAACATTAGTTATTATAAAAAATGAAAATCTCCCAGTTTGCAACTGGCCGTTGGGTCGTATTACTGCGGTCACTGTTGGGTCTGATGGTGTTGCTCGAGTGGCCACGGTTAAAACAAGCACTGGAGTATTTTCTCGGCCTTTAGTTAAATTATGTCCTCTCCCGGTGGATGACTAATTATTAAGTTTTTATTGTTTATGTCTCATAAGATACATTTATTTTGGGCATATATAGTAATATATACATTAATTTTTATATTTTTTCTTACAAAGGTATAAAATAATTTTTTTTGTGTGATATTTTGTTTTGGAAAATGAACTGTCTTGTGTAGTAACAGTTGTGCGAATTTATTTATTTATTTATTTATTTATTTTTTTTTATTTTTTTTTATTCTACTATAAACATATTTTGCTAAAATGTATTTCTTCCAAATACATTTTGGTCGGGCGGAATGTTCAGTTTTCAAGTTCCTTTATTATTTGTAAGTGTGCAATAGATCTCTATTCTAAGAAACTCGCGCATATAAACCACTGATTTGACCAAAAATTCAACTTCCCACTCTTGTAAGACCTTTTCGAGAAGCACGAGCGTTCTTAAATATTTTTGACTATTTTAAAAATCTCTCGTCTGTTTCTTTTGAACAGCTAGTTACACTTGTTTGGTGTAAGGCACCCTTATGGTGAAGTAAAGTACATTTATTAAGTGCAAATTTAGGCAAATTACGTTAAGCCGTTCAGCGAGACCAGAGGTACCTCACGAAGACTCGCCCAATCCATCACCAGTTGTGAACCATCCCTTTTGGATAGTTGGGTAAGTCATTTTAGTGGTTCCTTTTTCGTTTTTTTTTGAATAAACGTATTCTATTGCCACAGCACAATTAAATTTATTTAAATTAACAATTAATTAATATATTTATAAACAGTCCACATTAAATCTCTCCTTTAGTCTTTTACTGAGCATCGAAACTATACATATATATATATATGTATATGTATATATATATATATATATATATATATATATATATATATATATATATATATATATATATATATATATATATATATATATATATATATATATATATATATGTATATATATTCAGGGTGATTCACGTTGGATGGAACCTTAGACGGTTTCTGGAGAATGGGTGGATGGATCTTTTTAAAATTTCGCGTACATCCATAAATGACCTTGGTCTACCGTCTTAAAATATTTCCAGGCATACAGTGTTGTTGCTTCTACCCAAAACAGAACATCTCTATTTTAAATGAAATGCTCTTTGTTTTTTTTTCACTTTTTCTGAAACTGCACGTGTTTCTAAGCAACTTTTCTAAACACTTCCTATAGCTCTCTGTAGCCGTTTTCCGGGAACTAATTTAATTGAATTTTTTTTTAATGAGAACAAGACTTTAAATAAATCTGAATTTCTTCTAAGTCTAAAGCAATTTTAATCTGAAATAATACCTTTAGGTATTTGATTTTTTTTTTCATATCTTAGTTGTGGGTGCTCCAGAAATGTATGTTGGTAACTTATAAAAGAGAAGCTGATAAAAGTAGCTTTCTAATAATGTAAACTTTGCCTATACCTAACTCTTCACGTTTTTGATTTATAAGCTTTCTTTATGAAATATCATAATAATGAGTCATTTTCAATGATTTTAGTAGTTTTTATTATTTTAAGTCAAAGTTAAAATGGAAGAAAATAAGTAAATAATACGAATACAGTTACAATGATTTTATTTATTCTGCATGGTCAGTGTGACAAGATTATCAAGAGAACGTGTAGAAAATTTAATGAAATGTTTGTATGTATGTATCCAGATTTACGACAAATGAATATCAGAGAATTCATTTGAATCCAGAACAATTTTAAAGATTTTGCTTCAGCATTAAAACCACTAAGAAATTTAAAATGATAAATAATAAATCAGAAATACAAAAATTAAATAGAAATTTTAAAAATTGTCACTACAGTGATTTTTTGAGCAAGTGTTGAAAATGTTGGCCATTAACCTCTAAACACTTCAATTAACGAGTATTGACACCATCAGTTGTAACTCTTCTTATTTCATTGGGATCAATATACTGACATGCTTCAATGACCCGATGTAATGTGATAAACTTTTTCCTTTCCTTTAGTGTACCCCATAAACGAAAATCTAAAGGAGTAATATCAGGCGATCTTGGGGGCCAATTCCACGTCCTAGACGTCTAAACCATCGGTCATCGAAAATTCGATCTAGTTTTGCAGTCACTTCCACCATACAATGTGCTGGAGCCCCGTCAAGTTGATACCAACAGTTTCGATAATCCTCAAATGCAAGACCATCTGTGAACTCCTCGACCATCATTACAATATCTAAGTATTTTCTGGAAGTGAGTTGTTCATCGTATATCAAATACCTAATTTGATTATCCATTAGCAAACAAAAGACATTAAAACTAAATTTTTCCCGAAATCCTCTCTCTCTTGTAGCGTGCAGATTTTTATTGGCCCAAAAGTGACGATTCCATCAATTCAAATTCAAATTTTTTATTCAGGTTATACATTTCTTTTACAAAACTTTACCATCGTTAATAATTTGCTGGTTTTACAAAAAAAAATATATATATATATATATATATATATATATATATATATATATATATATATATATATAGTATATGTGCCAGCACACAGTTAAGATCTAGCTGGAATACATAATTAAAAATCTGGGAATAAAAACATTAATAATGATACAATTAAGAAATAACTTTAAAACTAAAATATCTGTACAATCATGGTTAAAATAGACACTGATTACTGTACTCTTTAAAATATCACACAAGCACAATTAAAACAGAGAAAACATTAAGAACATTATTCTGTGAAGCCATGCTGCAAAAATTCAGTGATACTATAAAACACATTTTCTATTAAAATTGATCTGACTGACTGCCCAAACTTTGCCCCTGTCATACTTCTCCAAGATCTTGGGAGTTTATTGTAAAAGACTGGACAGTAGTAGTTCACGGAAAGCGAGTCTTTCCAATCTGAGATATTCAATTCTTAAATTCTTTTCTTGTCTAGTATGGTGATGGTGAAAAAAGTTGTTAGTGTTATATTCATTGAGGTGCTTGTGACAATATACCAGACATTCATATATATATATATATATATATATATATATATATATATATATATATCTACAGGGTATTGTTAAGATATTAAGCCTCCTATAAGCCTCTCTTGCATCCTCCCTGCATCCCAGGCCCGCGACAACCCTAACAGCTCTTCTTTGCAATCCAAAGATTCGCTTAGAGTGCGGCGAATGTCCCCAAACCAAGATAGCATATGCGGCAATAGACTGGAACAGGGCATGGAATGCCTGAAGAAGAAAACCTCCCGGTAAAATCCTGGCCAGGGTTCTCAAAAGGTATATTTTGATAGGCGATCCGCTACATGATCAGTGTGGTGTTCAAACCTAAGGGCCGGATCCAGGAACACACCAAGACACTTAACTTCCTCAGGATTGCCACCCCCAAGCTCTCGAAGCCCGAATGTTATTTTTTCAGTTTTAGCATGGTTTAAAGTTAATTTATTTGCCGTGAACCAGTCACTTAGCTTATCTAAACACTCGCTCGCTCTCTCATCCAAGGCATGCAGGTCCCTATCCAACACAGTGACTGAGGTGTCATCAGCAAAAAGTATCAGTTTTGCCCGAGATGCAGTTTTGCAGATATCATTAATGTAAACTAAGAAGAGAAGAAAGCCGAGTACAGAACCCTGAGGCACTCCGTGCGGTACCTCCTCCCAGTTATCTGACACTCTTCCCTGAAACACCGTTTTCTGTTTCCTTACTCGAATGCCTTTGAGAGGTCACAGCATACCTTGTTTGCATATTGCCTCCTCTCAAATGCCCCCACTATGCACTCCAGCAGCTCCAAGATAGCCAATGTGGTCGATCTTCCCTACTTGAAGCCATACTGACTATCTGCAAAAAGCCCCCATTCTTCAAAGAACCTGCAGAGCTGATCCCGGAGTAGACTTTCATACACCTTAGAAAAAACAGGTACTAACGCTATGGGGCGATAGTTGTTCATAATAGTCTTATCACCTTTCTTAAAGACAGGAATTATTTTGGATTGTTTAAGACAGGATGGGAATATACCTGATGTTATACTACGATTGATTAGTTTTGTAAAGGGAATAATTAGAACATCTTTGAGCGAGTTCAATAGAGGGACATTCATGTCATATATATCTTTACTATGTTTACGCTTTAAAGAGTTTACCGCATCTCGCACTTGGTTAAAGCTAACAGTTTCAAAATTAAAAACTTCCTGTGTATGTGGCTCACCGAGAAAAGCAGTATGGTTTTTACCTCTGTTATTGATCTTAGAATAAGGTTTCTTCCGCTATATTTGAAAAATAGTGATTGAATTCAGAGCAAGAGAGACCCTGCTCTGCCACAGATTGTGTCCCCACCCCTCTAAACTCACCCACTACCGGCCATGCTGTTTTTATTTTGTTGGAAGAATTTATGATGTAACTACAATACGATTCTTTTTTAGCCCTTGTTAAAGCCTGCCGGTACTGTTTTTTCTTCTTTAATCTTTAGTCTTTAATTCTGGTTTTAAGTTGATCAGAAGGTTGACTTTTAAAGAGTTCTATTAAAAATCTGAGTGTTTCCCTCATATTTTTTAAGGTATTGTTAAACCACTGGATTTTGTTGGCTCTCTTAGTTTTTTGATGTTTAATAGGCAAATACTCATTCATCCCATTCAAAGAATTTATCAAATTTAAAATCGACACTTTCGCTCCCATCTTCTATAAAACTCCAATCTTGTACTCTCAAATATTCATACATCAATGACACCCCCCTACCTGTTATTGGTCTGCTTATGTGAATACCATCGTCCAGTCCCTGCACAGCCAGGTTTATGCTAATATCGATAGCTAGATGATCAGAAAGCAATGGATCAAAAACAGATGTAGTAAATTGCACAGTATCTGAAAAGTTGGTAAAAATGTTGTCAATACAGTTTACAGTGTTGATATTTTGAAAAATATGATGAGACATGTTGAAGCCGCTCATCAGATCAAGCAAATCTTTTTTTCTTTGACTATTCGAGTTAAAGATAACATTAAAATCACCATTTACGACAACTAATTTATATTTTTTATTAACAAATTGCAGCACACCTTCCAGAATATTTAAAAATAGATCATAGCATCCATCAGGAGAACGGTAGATTGTTACGACAACCAAGTTCCTTTCCTTGACTTCAACGGCAGATATCTCGCAGTGCCTCCATGCCCAAGGCGGGTTCTTGCAAAATACGAACCGACACAGAAATCATTCACCCGCAGAACTTGTACCTCATTTGGTTTTCAATGATGTTCGCTTATGCTTAAAAATACCTTCCCTCGACTCATCGGTCCATACAAGTTTTCTTAAAAAAAGGGGATCTTCCTGTGTATTTGTCAGTAACATTTCACAAAATTCGACTCTGCGGGAAATCTTGAGGTTTACGTGCTTGAACTCTGGTAAACTTGTAGTCGAGCATATTATTTTTTTCTAAAACTCTTTTTATAGATGAAAATGTATCTTCTGCAGCGCCACGTAACAAAACGTTAATTTCATTTTCTTCATTGAAAGTAATATTTATTGGCTGCCAATATACATGTACTACTTACACAGGTCAATATATTCTTAAAAATAAGCAAAAAATAGTCATTATTTAAACAATCATATCCTAAAAGCAGGTAAGTGTACAGTTTAAAAAATAATAAATATACATTACATATAGAGAACAATTAAAATACAAACTAATACATATAACATAATAGATAAAAAACAAATTAAATTAGTATATTACAAGTCAATAGCTCGTTCACAGAGTAAAATGCCTGACCAATGAGACATTTTTTAATTAAACTTTTGTATTGATTGGTAGGTAGTTCTTTAACATGATCTGGAAGTTTATTAAAGAAATGTATTGCTTGGTAACCTGGGCCACTCTGGCACCTCCTCAGACGCCAGCGATTAAGTACTAAATTGTACCTATTTTGTGTATGAAGTGAGTGGATGGAGTCATGTGTGGGATATAGTGCAAAGTTTTTCTTTACATGAAGAAAATTTTCTAGAATAAAGGGAAATGGTAAAGTTAAAATCTTATTTGAAACAAAGGCAGGTTTGCAGTTCTCTGTATAGGATAGTCCATTTATTATCCTTATACTAAATACTGAAAATCTGACGGAGAGGTTGCTGTTGCAGTATTCTGTAATCTAACTAAGGCATTTGACTGTTGGGCATGGAGTACTGCTCAGCAAGCTTGAGGTTTACGGGTTTAGGGGGAAAGCCTATGCCTGCTTTCGTTCCTACTTAGCTGACCATTGTCAGATTGTAAGTGTTAATAATGACCAGTCAGGCACTTTGCTTTTTCTGTTGTATGTTAATAGTCTGCCACTTATTGATATTCAAGGTTCATTCACAATGTTTGCAGATGACACAACTGTCTTATGGCACCACAATGATCCCAACCAGTTGGAGCAAATTGTTAGGGGGGATTTGGATCAAATAAAAAACTAGTGTAATTAAAATTCACTTACACTGAACATAACAAACTCTAATTAATAAAAATAAAAAAAAACTAATAAAAACTAATATATCTTTTAAATGCTCTATTGATGATGTTAAAATGAATGACCAAACAATAGGTATTTGGAATCTCAACAAGTTCTTGGATCTGTATATAGAGAATAAACTTAAATTTGAGAAACATATTTTAAATGTGAACTCCAAAATCACAAAAGGTTGCTACGCGCTTAAAATTGTTTCTTGGGACTTAGATATATCAGTGGCAAAGAGTGTATATCAGGCTTTGATGGCTTGTGTTTCTGGGGAAGCTGCCCTAACTATCTACTGAACTCTACATTCGTTATACAAAAAAGAGCAATCTGATATGTCTAAAGCTAGGACCCGAGAATCCTGCAGACCCTTGTTCAGGTCCTTGAAAATATTGACACTAGCTTTTTTATTTATTCTTGAAATGGTATGTTTGGTTCGAGTGAAATTTGGTCTAGAACTCCTGTCTGAACCTGCATATGCCACAAGAAGTACTCATATAACTAGATTACCTATCTCTTGATCAGACTTGATAAAAAAATCCTTTATTTTCAATGGGAGAAAAATGTTTAAAAAACTTCCTGCAAATTTCAGAAAAACTTCTTGTGGATGAAAATTTAGAGAGCAGGGTAAAAAACTTTTGTTTGTGAAGGCCTATTAGCTCAAGCTCAAGAATGAAACTTCTGTCAAGCAAACTATCATGGCGTCTCAAAACAATTGTTTTCATGGCACACTACTACTAAAATCATTGAAAATGACTCATTATTATTATATTTCATAAAGAAATGCTTATAAATCAAAAACGTGAAGAGTTAGGTATTGGCAAAGTTTACATTATTAGAAAGCTACTTTTATCAGCTTCTCAAATCAGTATTGATATAGAGGGTGTCCCATTTAAGAAAAATCGATTTTCTCTTTTATAAGTTACGAACATAATTTATTTCTGGAGCACCCTGTATGTTTCAAAAAAAATCAAATACTAAAGGTATTATTTAACCGTAGCCCAAATTTCAGATTAAAATTGCTTTAGAGTTGGAAGAGATTCAGATTTATTTAGTCTTGTTCTCATTAAAAGATAATTCAATTAATATAAAGTTGCTTAGAAACACGTGCAGTTTCAGAAAAAGTGAAAAAACAAAGAGCATTTCATTTAAAATAGAGATGTTCTGTTTTGGGTAGAAGCAACAACACTGTATGCCTGAAAATATTTTAAGATGGTAGACCAAGGTCATTTATGGGTGTAAGCGAAATTTTAAAACACCCTATATATATATATATATATATATATATATATATATATATATATATATATATATATATATATACTTTTAACTTCCAAATTAAAACTGTGAAATATATTGTTAATTTAAAAATAATCTGATAAAATACTTCTATTCAAAATTTGGGTTATACGGGCAAAATGTAAAATTATAAGTTTTTTAATATGGACGGTACCTAATAGCGATGTACTAGTGATCCAGAGGTGCGGGTTCGATCTCCGCTCGTACCATAACTTTTTGCTGTTGTTTATAAATATTTTTAACGATATATTTCACAGTTTAAAAATAAACTAATAAAATACTTCTATTCATGGTAACTGGGTATGATGGAATTTATTCCATCATACCCTGTTTGTTAAACGCTTACGAAATCTATGATTTCTACATACTGTACTCAAAAACATAGAGTATATGTAATATTTTGCACTCAACACTCTTTTGAGTAATATGTATAATAGTTTGCCATGTACACTATTTCCTCTGATCAATATTGTTTGTGCATAACTCCTCTTCCCAACTACTTTTTATACTGTTGTATTTGTTTCTTTGATAAGAAAAAATTAATTATGACAAATCCATTGCTATAATAAATTGGCTATTTGAATATTGCGTTTTGTGACTTTAGACATTGATTAAAAAGGTGCATCCGTTTTTTACAACGATAAATACCCCTCCAGATGACGATAAGAACCTCTTTAGGTTTCGTTGCCGAGCAACATAACATATTGTTACAATTTAATCTTTCAAAAACTTTTTGTCAGTGATTTATTATTATTTATTAGTATCTATTCATGCACGGCTTCGTGAATTTACCTAGCTAAAAATGACTCGATCTTATTTTTAAGATCCGTAAACTTTTAATTTATAAACTCAAACTAGATTGCGGTACTATTTTTTATCAGTTTGTCCTTATTAAGTTTCTAAGCAATCTAGTTTTCGTAAAAATAATAGTTTATCCACTAAAAAAATCTCTTGTGCTTTTATGTATGATAAAAATAAGGCAAATACTCTATTTTCGACCTATGCGATCTGCATATATCTTTTAAGGTACATTTAAAAAGAAATTACCATTCAGTAGCTAGACACCGACGGGTATGGGATACCCAAATTTATTAAGCATTACCTGCACCTAACCTAAAGGGTTTTCGAAATATATATATTTTTTTGATAATATCGAATTTTTTTCTTAGGAAACTTCTGAAAATAATCAGGAATCAACTAAGTCGAGGGATTTTAGAGAGAAAACCTCGAACTCCGGTTACGACGTTGCTTGGTTATGAATGCGGTAAACGCGAATCTCTTCATATTGGACAAAATCTCAATCTATAATTTTTTAGGTACTTTTTGTTCCAATTACAAACAAAAAATAGATTAGTTATTAGTTTTTGAGATTAAATAGTGGGTACGGGGAGATTTTACATTTAAATCAAAATATTGAAAATGTTTAGAAAGTAATTAATATTAAAGTTACCTATAACAATCAAACTACAAAACGGCATCGAATCCGTATTAAATTAAAAAAAAAATAAGTATTGGTTTTTAGCAATACAAATCGCCGTTAAACTAGCACAAAACTAGTAATAAATCAAGAATAAACTTATGATAAATCATCACCAAATTGAAATAAGTTACAATTATGTATGAGGTCATTATGTATAGATAAACGGTACTTTCTTTTTAAATAGATAGAGCTAGAATTTAATATTATTTGAGGATATACATTGTGTAAAGTACGTTTTAGTGGAATTCATTGGATTTTATTTACATCTCATTTATATTTAAGAGCCCTCTGGTCCTTGCTCAATAACATTTCATGCCCAGTTCTTCTTCAACAAATCAACTTTCATGTACTGGCTGGATCACCACATAATAATTATATTTTTTGTACCATACTTCCACTGCCGTGTATTCTTATACAGTTCATTTATAAGTAGCATGCGTTCCGCCAGCCTACGCGGGTAGTATATAACGTCGTTTTCGGTGTCAAGATTCGCTAATTTATGTTTCGTAGTCAAAAAAAAATTAATTTTTACGAATGCTATTGTTGCCGTGCTGTTAGGCACGTAAGGCCACGCCCAATTCCCAATTTTTAAAGATACAAAGAAGTTTCAAATAAAAAAAGTTCTTTAACTTTACTTATTACAAAAAAGTGCGAAAGCCTAACTTAATCTAAAGCTAACCTTGACCCAACCGGCTACGCCCAAACTATAATTTAAAAAAAAATAAAGTTTCAAATAAAAAAGTTTCGTTTCGTCGAGTTATTTAACTTCAGTTATTACAAAAAAGTGTGAAAAACCAATAGTTTTCCAGAAAATTGCAAAAAAATGGAAATAGATGGCGGGACACGCTATCCAAAAAATCCAAAAAAAGATCGAATAGTAAAAAATCTCGTAAAATAGAGATTTTGAGCTTCGGAAAAATATTGGTCAAGGTTAAAAACAAAATGGTTAAAGTCAAATTTTTGAGATGAAAATGAAAAACAGCTTCCAAAATCGAAAATTTCAATGAGTACTCCACTTCATTCATGTAAGAAAAAGTGGGGAAAAAAAATTTAAAAAAAAAAGTACTGTCTGAGGGTATTGACCATTGGCTGAATCCGAATCTGCAATCCGTTTTTTTTTTTCAATTTCGCTCCGTTGAGGACCTGTAAGTCGGAGAGCTGACAAATTTTGACAGAAAAAAAAGTCATTCTCGTGTTTCTGTGAAAATTCTACAACCAACTGTTAACTTTGTTTTTCGATAATGTCTTCATTTTCGCGAAATCCCAACTCTCGAATATACTTCTGCGTACTTTTCATATGTGGGGTTAGAACTTCTAAGTTGGGAAATAAGTGCACCAATGCTGACAGCTCCCCCAGGCGTTTACAAGGAACTTACGGAACCTTATTATGGGTTGAGTGCAGTATTATATTCTTGTATTAATTTAACTTAGATTTATTTAATTTTTTAACTGATTTATAGTAATTCTTAGTTTATTTTTAGTATAATTACATATATATTTTTATGATATTTTTTCTTTTTCAATTGTATTTGGAAATACTCATCTATGCCTGTAAATACATAAATAGATAAATGAATATTTGAATTTTTAATTAAAACTTAGGCCAAATTTATTATGAGTGACCTATACGTAAGTTGGAGTGTTTTCGAAATGTTTTACTTTTTTTTTGAAATTATCGATTTTTTGTCAAACTGTGAATGATACGATAAACTGCAAGTTTACTAATGTCTTCTGTCATTAAATATTATACGGAGAGTACAAAAATCCGTGATTTACTTTTGTCAGATCCAATTATTAATAAGATCTTTATTATAAATGATACCCACAGTATGTTTTTACTTTAGGAGAATATGTATTTAATTTCCTATTAAACTATACCAGGATTTTCTACCTAAATGTAATAGTTTTTATTTGCGTGTTTATTAATAAATTTAGCCTAAATTTTTAAAAAAATCAAGTGTACAAAAAAATGTAACTTTATTATGTCACATATTTTTTGCACCATGGCTTAAAATAATTTTAAATTGTAGTTCTATTCTCTCTGATCTGCATATATCCCTCAAGTTATATTTAAACGGGAAAATACCGTTTAGCATGGATAAAGGGTGCCCCAATTTGGTAATGATTTATCGTGGGGTGACTTCTGATTTATTGCTGTTTTTTTGCTAATTTAACGCCATTTTTGTTTTAAAATTGTTTTTATTTTCATCAATCAGAAGTCCTGAAAAATCTTCGTACTCACTTTTTAGCTTTATACATTTAATAATATACTTTTCATCGTTAATTTTTAATTCAATTTTTTCAACAAAAAGTTTTTATGAGGTTTTGTTAATTTGGAAGAGATTCCCTTTTACCGAATTGAAATCCGAGCATCGTAAACGACCCTCGAGGTATTCGCCTTTTTAAGTCAATGGTGCCTGAACTATAAATAATCAAGTGCAAGTTTAACAGGCTTTTATCTACCAGTATTAAGGTCTCCTGTCAATTAATGTTATACGGGGTGTCAATCAAAAATCAGTGGTGTACTTTTCCCAAATTCAATCATTAATAACTTCTTTATTTTAATTGAGACTCCGGTATTTCTTCAGCCCAAGCGGAAGTACATTATAAATTCCGTATGAAACTACATTAGGATTTACTATACCCATAAGTGTAGTGGTGCCGTCTATTAAGACCCTGTATTTAGTGACTTAGTATGTACAACATAAAAGTAAATTATCGATCAACCTGTATTAGGTTTGCCTATAGTTTGCGCTTGTAGTTTCTAACAATTCTTTAGAGATACGAAACTTAAATAATGTCTCGTATCAGTATCAAGGCTACCTCGAATTTTTTATATTAAGTCTCTAGAATATTGTTTTTGGCAAAACTGTAAGACAGGTGTAAGTAAATCTAAAACAGTTTAAGAGATAATTTTATATACATAGTAATTATACATATATACGTATATCTAGTAATTACACATACAGGGTGTGCTTATTAATAATACTAAAAAGATATAGTATTTAGGTATAGGAAACGGTAATGCAGTTTGATGAGGAATTAAAGAAACTTTTTCCTGGAGTAAAAATATACAGGGCGTCTCATCGAGAATGAGTAAGTTATTGTTGATTAAATTTAAGAAAAGTACAAAAGTAATTTTTGGATACCCCATAATATATTGAATGACAGGAGATCTTAATGCTAATAGATCAGAGTATCTAAATCTTCAAAAAATCGATATTTTCAAGAAGAAATAAATATTTTGAAAACCGTTTAATTTAGGTATAGGTAACCCTTAATAAATTTGCTCTAAAATTTAATGGGGCAATTAAACATACTATAAATGCGGCATATTCCAATAAAAAATGTATTTTTGTACGCCTTGTTTTACAACATGAGATACATTAGTACCGTACTTCCATTGCCATTTATTCTTATACAATTTTAAATTACCACATTTTTCAGGAGGGTCACCCAGTCTTGGCATTCAACTGTGACAAAAACATTAATAAAAGACATTCATATACTTTTTGTTTTTGAAGACAAGGGAGAAGGCCAAATGTATGGATTGATCAATACAGATTTAACCCATATTAAACCCAACTATGATGCTATGATCAAACAAGGAACTTTAAAAGTTACTGAAATGGGGATTCAACATGGTATGTATGTACATTTTTAACAATATTAATTTTCTAATATTAAGAGCCGATAATTTGTGATTTTATAGTATAGAGTAATTTCTATTCCAGAAAAATATGTCGGTAATAATAATTTGCATAATGATGGTAATAGTTTTTGTTCAAAAGCGAATTTTTTAGTTTACAGAATTAAAAAAAATATTTTTAATTTTTTTGAAGAGTACAGGGTTTTTTAGGTTATAAATGCTTAAAAGCCTTATTAATTAATATTTCTATAGATATCAAAAAAAGTTAAGTTCAATAGTTTCTTCAAATTGTTTCGAGTTTTTTTAGTGTAGTTTCGATATATACACAGTGTTTAGTTTTTCAGTAATTTAATAGACGGCACCACTACATCAACATCATAAACGTAACACCCTGTGTATTATAGGTCCATTAAATGGTTCTTGCTGATTATAAATATATCAGGTTTGATACCTTTATCTTTAAAGACACCCGAGAAATTTGAGAGAGAGAGAGAGAGAGAGAGAGAGAGAGAGAGAGAGAGAGAGAGAGAGAGAGAGAGAGAGAGAGAGAGAGAGAGAGAGAGAGAGAGAGAGAGAGAGAGAGAGAGAGAGAGAGAGAGAGAGAGAGAGAGAGAGAGAGAGAGAGAGAGAGAGAGAGAGAGAGAGAGAGAGAGAGAGAGAGAGAGAGAGAGAGAGAGAGAGAGAGAGAGAGAGAGAGAGAGAGAGAGAGAGAGAGAGAGAGAGAGAGAGAGTGGAGTCAGTGGATGGGAATACATTGCTTGTTATGGCCAGGTTTTCCTCAAATTTCTCTTGTGTCTGAAGATAAAGGTATCAAACCTGGTATATTTATAATCAGCAAAAAAGGCCTATTTGATGAACATATAATATACAGATTGTTATATTTAAAAAATCAAAGTTGATGTTCACCTCAGAAAAACTAGACACCCTGTATATCTGTAAAATAGACTAAAAAAATCCCATAATTTAAAGAAACTTTTGTATTTAACTTTGATATCTAGAAAAATACGAAAGTTAATAAAATGAGGGGTGCCATTTTTAACCACAAACCCTGTACAGTGTTTCGTCTAAGATCTAGTTAACCAAGAATATGTTAAAACATAGAATATATACCAGATAGCTTTACATCATATCATCCTAGTAAAGATATATATGGCCATAATGTAAAGTGAATAAAAGGAATACAAAATACTATTATAGTTCTCCTAACCAAAGTAGTAATTCTTTGCTTCAGAACTGATTAGCATTACAGATGTCTAGAAACTAGAAAAACTATCACATCTATCTTTAAAAAAGGGGATCCTTCGATCAAAAGTACTTGATAAGTGCTTGTCCATTCAAATGGTAAGTTTCCTGGAGACAAAGGATCTTTCCACTAACTGCCAGTTTAGTTTTAGAAAATTAGCATCACATTCTGAATCTTGTATCCAGCATACTGGAAAGCTTCCACAAAACGCAGTACGGTTTAGTCCTATTTCGCGATTTTATACTAGAAGGTTTCCATAAAATGCAGTTCGTTTTAGTTTTATTTCGCGATTTGTGCAAAGCCTTTGATTGCGATCATGACATCCTTCTCCGGAACCTTGAGCATTACAGCTTCTCTCTTAGTAGTCTAAATATACTAAAATAATTCTTCATACTGTGATACTGGGCCCCATACTTTTTCAAATGTATATCAGCGACCTTCCCGACCAGCATAATTGGGCAAAATACACACTATTTGCCGACGACGCAATAGTATTCTTCGCTGATGCACTGGAGGAGTCGCCGACGAGGATCCATGGCGGCGTTGGAGAAGGCAGAAAAATGGTACTGTTACAATAGGCTGCTTTATAGGTTTTGCTGAATAAGGACCTGTATGTTCTCCTATCTCGGCGCGTTCCAGCTGACTTGACCTGAACCACATACTTGGCCATTTTTCCCTCATACCTTTCATATGCCATTCTTGTTTGGGGGCACTAAGCGAAGGTCAGTAGTACAGCCGAAAAAGCTTCTGGGGGGTTAAAAACTTACCCTTTAACGCATTGCCGGCGGTGCTCTAGTCTTGACGAACTAAGACTTATTTCAGAGTTGTCAAGTAAATTATTCTTACGGAACTTATCGATATAAAATAAAATTATTACGCTTTAAAACAGTTTATACTTATGTAAAACGTAAAAACAAAACTATTTTTCACAAACACTTCCACTATATTTTTTAAAAAACACATAACAAAGTAGGTTCTTCGGACGTTACATGTCGAATGAATAAACATAAGAGAACAATAAAATTTATATAACTAGGTGTAATACAACGATTCGGAAATTTTAAAAATATAAAAGTCTGGGCATTTTTAAGAACTAGCTATAAACTTAAACTACCTACAATTATTGAAATATATTTAACAGAGCTGAATTATTGAGTTCTACATGATCGTTTAACAAACAATTTGAACGTTTGAGTTTATTTATTTCTAGAGACTTAAAGTTTATACTTAAATTTTGGACCTAGGGGTGAACTCCCAAATTCCCCCTCCCCAAATACGCCTCTGGCTTATTTGGCCTAGAATGGAAGGATTCAAGACTACTATCTAAAGTCAAAGTCAAAGTCAAAATATGCTTTATTGCCAATTAAAATCAATATTTTGTTGACAAAGCTGTTTCAATAAGAAACACAAAATACATTTAACAAAAATAATGCTAACTTGATAAAATTGAAATAAAGTACATACATGTAAAAAAGAATACACTCAAAATTACAACAGTTTAAAATACATATTTGAAGTCAAATAGTTTAAAAATTAAAATAAATGTAGAGGAACAGAAAACGATATTTACAAATCCTGTATGTATGAAAATAATTTATTTAAAGGGCCATTCAATTTCTTTTCAGCTTTAGATTTTATTTGTAACTAACATAAATTTATTGCCAATTTTGTATTCAGAGGTACTAGATACTCGTCGAACCTAACTTTCGGTTTTTCTTTTTGCCGTTCTGCCTTTGCCCTAGCGTTTTTGTAAAGTTATTCAATACGATTATTAAGGTCACTTACGTGTTTCGATATTAATTTTTCTAGGTTGTATACAATTTCAGGTGGTCTATTTGACGTGGGAATTTAAAGGGATTTTCTGGAGAGTTTTTGGCTACATTCGCTTTAATCATTTCTGCGAAGGTTGCATTGGTGTCCTGGAACATCTCGTTATATTGAGGGTGATTTACCCTAGAAAAGGCTTTTAAGTTAAATAGTTCACACAGGTCTTTGAATAGTGATTTGTCAAATTGATGCCCACAGTACAATGTATTCTTATGGATATAAAATGGCTGAATTTAAGTGCGATTCTTGCCAAAAAATCGTTTCGGAAAAAGACTGTTACTTTTCGCTGTAGTGGGGAGTGCCGAAGAGATTTTTGTATGGTCTGTACAGGACTGGATAAATCCACGACAAAAGTGCTCTACAAACAAAAATTCAACAACATAAGATTTTTTTGCACTGTTTGCGACTCTCCAACTCTGAAATATTTGCATGATAAAATATCAGATCTCCAAAAGACTCAAATCTCTTCAGAATATCTCGAAGCCCTGGGTTCCTGCTTAAAGAAAAACAACGACATCCTTCCGATCATTGGCGAAATTTACGACATCTTACTCAATCATGACTCCAAATGGAAGATACTGCTAGAAAAAATTGAGGATATTCACAGCCTCCATTCTGGAATATCTGACAGTATACAAGAATCCTTATTTAAATCCATTAAAGAAATTAGGCAGGATACTTTCAATCTATCATCTATTTTAATGGAATCTCAAAATGAATCTGTCAAAGTCCAGGTGCATGATTCATCGAAGGAGCAGTTGACTAAAGAGATGGCTGAGCTGAGGCATAGTGTAAAACAAATGGCACTTACCCTGGAGAAGCTTGCTGATAAGCCTAAACAACAATCAATAAAGAAGATATACACCACCGCAATATCAACCCAAACCGATACAACAGATGTCCAAATGCCTGTCAATAGGTCTCCAAAAAAAGCTGTTTCCTTCCAGCCCAACAAAACACCCATTATAGAGAAATGGCATTATGTAGTGGTATCCTTAATTCCGTCCACGTATAAATCAAATCAGCTTGTACACTACATCAAAGAAAAATTAGGAACCACGAATTTTGTGCGTTGTTTTCCTATGC
Source organism: Kuschelorhynchus macadamiae (assembly GCA_030620095.1). Classification (NCBI taxonomy): domain Eukaryota; kingdom Metazoa; phylum Arthropoda; class Insecta; order Coleoptera; family Curculionidae; genus Kuschelorhynchus; species Kuschelorhynchus macadamiae. Next base: position 78,603 of record JAUTXW010000894.1, on the reverse strand, counting down.
TTAAGAATGCAGACACTTTGCGCTCCGATTTTAAAATTGGGGTGCAAAATAAAGATCACTTAATTCAGCTTAAGAACGCTAGTCTGTGGCCACCTGGTACCATAATTGATCCTACCAATGATTCAGTTTCACCAACCCTTATCCAAACGCCGCCCACTTCCACAGCCCATAATGTCTCATCTTCTAGTCATCAAGATGTCAATATAGATATCCCAAAGAGCCGGGGGCTGTCTCCACCAAAGCCTCAATTATTGGAATCATCAGTGACATTTGTGCCTGAGGAGGATAAGTCAGTCATGATTGGCTCTGACAGGGAGGCCATAGCAGCTTGTAGGTCACTGGCACTGGAGGGTTCTAAATTAAGCATGGAGAAAACTGCAAGGAAAGATGATTTTTTGCAGTTTGATCCAATGACTCCACCAAGAGTGCGGCTGTCCCAAGATTCGGATAAAGCAAATGGTCGCTATATATTAGCCAGATTAAGGGATCCTTCCTTACTAAAGACCTTAAGGCTATTTCTTGCTTATCTACACGACCAGCCATCTAGTGTGTGTTTTGAGGGGCATACAAGTACTAGCATTAAATTATTGCTAGCTTCAGAAGGCCTTCCCAGTGACAAGGACTCCCTGCGCAAGTTGTATTATCGCTTCCACGATGCCTATGGGATTGGTTCATCTGAAGTGGACTCAGACCTTGCAGCGTATAGATCTTTCTACTCCTCGGAAAAAATTTTACGGCTCCAAAAAATTCGTGAAAGTACTGGTAAATATTATTCTAGTGGTTCACCATCAAAAAGTAAAAATTTTTAGTCAATATGACGCGAAAAGAGGATCTAGCACCCTCTAGAAAATTGACCAATAGTAATTTTAATCTTTTTTTTCCTAATATTCAGTCCTTAAGACATAAAACAGACGAATTATATCTTTTGTTAGAAGAGCTAAATTTTCCAGAAGTCATTGCCATCACTGAGCACTGGCTAAATATCAATCAACCTGTTTTTATTAAAAACTATACCACAATTGCCAGATTTAATAGAACTAATTTAACTCATAGAGGCACCATGATAATGTCTTTAAACAACGATTTTTCCGAAATATCAAAGTATAATCATTTATTATCTGAAAAAGTATTTGAATTTTCTATCGTTTATCACAATACTTATGACCTTTATATTATTTGTATTTATAGAACACCTGATGCTGATGTGCAATTATTCTGCCATAACCTTCTAAGTTTGCTCGAGTCCCTTCCTGTAAAAAGCAAATTAATCTTATGTGGTGATTTCAATATTGACTTTTCCAGTGTGTGTGCTGCTCAGGAATGTCTTCAGTCCATCTTTGAGTCATTAGGAATTGCCATGCACGTCAACTCACCAACCAGAATTACTAAGACAAGTGCCAGTACTATAGATTACGTTGTGTCTTCTTTCGATCCTAGCTCCGTCGAATGTAATGTCTTAAGTCCAGGTTTCTCCGATCATGAAGCAATTTTCACAAAATTTTCAATTACATCCAAAGCCAAAAATTCCTCTAGACAAGTAGGCCGTATTTTTTCGGTTAGAAATTTCATTAATTTCAAACACCTATGTCAAATAACTGACTGGGACTCTCACACTTATGATGTCGACACTGAATTTTCTCGTTTTATAAAAACTCTAACTAATATAGCTTCTGAATCTTTTCCTCTTAGGCCTATCAAAAATAAAAGAAGTAAACCCTGGTCCACTAAAGGTTTACGTATATCTTCTAAGAACATGCGGTCACTATCTCATTTAAAGAAATTTTCGGACAGTGTCTTTTTTCATAATTATGTAAAATCATACAGAAAAATTTATCATAAGACTATTAAAGCCGCCAAAGATATTTATTACAATAATAGACTTTCTAACGCCAAAAATGTAGCTAAAGAAACCTGGTCTATCGTAAATGATTTAAGAAACAAAACTCCTTTATCCAACACTATCCTTACCTCTCCTGAGGACCTAAACAATTATTTTGTAAATGTAGCCAAAGATTTGACTAAATCCGTATCTCAATCTAATGACCCAATTTCATATCTCTCTAATCATAGGGTAAACCTGCACAGTTTCTTCTTTTCACCAGTAGTTTTATCAGAACTTCGCAGTACAATTAATGATATCAAAAATAAATCTTCCTCGGGAATTGATGGGCTTACTTTAAAAATGTATTCAAGTCTGCCGTAGTGCACTCTAGAGCATCTGACTGCTTTGATAAATATGTCTTTCCAAAATGGTACTTTTCCAAGCTGCCTTAAAACTGCAATAATCATACCTCTTCACAAAGGAGGTGTTTCAGAAGAAGCTTCGAACTATCGCCCAATTGCACTTCTCCCTACGCTATCTAAGATCATCGAAAGACTGGTTAAAAAAAGGCTTTTATCATTTCTGTCTAGATATGAAATACTTACAAAACATCAATTTGGATTTTTAAGTAACAAATGCACAAGCGATGCCATGTTTTCCCTTCTTAATAGAGTTTACTCCAGCCTAAACAACCATCACGCTACGGCAACAATTTTCTGTGATTTTTCCAAAGCTTTCGATTGTGTGAATCATAATATATTAACTAACAAGCTGCAGTACTATGGATTTAGAGGGGCTCCTCTCGATTGGTTTAAGTCATATCTTAGCAACAGAAATCAAGTTGTGAAAGTTGACAACAGGATGTCTTCTTGTAGGCCAATGGAATATGGAGTGCCTCAAGGCTCGGTACTAGGCCCTATCTTGTTTCTTCTGTTCATAAACGACATGGCTAATTTAAACATTAGTGGAAAAATATGTCTCTTTGCGGACGATACCAGCTTTACGTGGAGCCACCCAGATGTCACGGACCTACATAGGATTGTATCTAATGACCTAATCACCATTAAATCCTGGTGCGATTCTAATCTCCTATGTTTGAACATCTCTAAAACGAAAGTCTTGTCTTATAAAAACACGCTGCAACCTTTTGACCTTAATGGCACCACTATTGATGTCGTAAACTCTGTAAAATTTCTAGGGCTTCTTGTAGATGATTCTTTAAAATGGGATCCACATATCGACGCTTTATCAAGGAAGTTGGGTTCTGCTTGCTTTGCGTTAAGATCTGTTTCCGAGGAGCTTAGCTTTTCTACCTCTAGAACTGTTTATTTTGCTCTTGTTGAGTCGCACCTCAGATATGCTATTCCATTCTGGGGCACATGTTGTGCGACTCAATTTGATCGAATTTTTATACTACAAAAAAGAGCTGTTCGTTACCTACTAAGACTTAACAGTAGAACTCACTGCCGAGATTTCTTTAAAAGATATAAAATACTAACCCTTCCTTGCTTATTCATTTTGGAATCGGTTTGCTTAATTCGTAAGCATGCACCTGCTCTATTAGAGAGACCTTCTCACAACTACCCTCTCAGAAACACTGAGCACGATCTCTATCTTCCAACTCCACACTCAGAGTTAATTAAAAGATCAGTAATCTACAATGCAAAAAAAATGCATAATCACCTGCCATTTAACATCAAATCCATAATATCTCTGACTTCATTTCGCAAGGCTTTGAAATCATTCTTACTGGAAAGCGCTTTCTACACCGTGAACGAGTTTTACAACACATAAATTTATCCTTATGAACCCCTAGTGTGATAGTTGCCATTACCAACCATTTTTACCGAATTTTGTATATGTATTTTTTTAATTGTTTCGTACTTTTTTATTTTTTATTTTTTACTTTGCTTTTTTATTTTTTTTTACATTATATTTATGAAAATGTTTATAACATAGTACGACTGACAAAGTACATTTCTAATGTACTTCTTTTAGGATTCTATTATATTAATATTCTAAATTCTTGATTTAAATATTATTTTTCTATAATATTTATGATGTGTTTTTGTTTTGTTTTGTTTTGTTTGTTAATTTTGATGTTTGTAAACTATTTTTTTTTTTACAACAGCTTTGTCCACAAAATTGTAAAATTTTTTTGACAATAAAGCATTTATTTATTTATTTATTTATTTTATTCCGAAATTTACAATATTAATGGGGTATTCACATTCGTTGCTTTTTTGTCGTCTCTTGCATAAGCTTCTGTGAATTTTGTAAATTTGTCTCGAATCGTGAGTAATATTTGGTTGGGTATTCGAATATGTCAATATTTATTCTTTCAAATGAAGTTTTCGGAGTCTTTCTTATGACAAAGGGCGTACTTAGGAATTTTTTTATGTGAGATATTTTGCACCCTTAAATTATCAAAATATTTTGTCAATTTGGATCAATTCTATTTTTCTCTTACACACCTAAACACCTAACTCTCTCGTTTATTTATCTATGCAAATTGGTTTTCTCCGAATAATAGTGTTCCAAAATTCGGGGTATTTCGTGGCTGGAGTTCTTACAACATTCTGGCAGATTTCGTTGTCAGCAAAAATGAATGAGAAAATTTCGAGGACGAGCAGTGCTAAGCAGTTTTTTACGTAATAAGTTTTGAAAGGGTCGAATTAATTTTGGACTTTTAATACGACATAGGACAAGCGTTGGGCTAATATTTCTGGATCGATTAGTATTGCGATAATGAAATATTTCCTGTTTTACAATTTTGCTGCAAATAATGTTAACGCTTCTGTTTTCTAAATAAAGGTTTTTTTTTAAGCTGTCTTCGATTACTTCATAGTGCATTTGCTCTAGCTAGTTATGCCTGAAAAAGGTAATTTGTTTATGTGATTTATCCAAAAGTTGTGAATTTGAAAATTTGACTCTGAAATAGTCGATTATCTATATCGACAGTATTGTTTTTTTTTATTTTCATTTTCACTATCTTTTCATTATAAGCAAAAATGGGGATTTTAAAGGAAATTTGCGCATTCTTGGAGGTAATTAATTTTGTATATATATATATATATATATATATATATATATATATATATATATATATATATATATATATATATATATATATATATATATGTAGAGGTTCGATAAGAAGGGATTTTTTAAAACTCAAATTCTAAGGGGATGAAACCACCCCTTAAATATAACAAAATTTTTTATTTAAAAAACGGTCAGTTTTTTGGAAAAACGCTTAAAGACGCGTTTTTTAATTTATTTTTTTTTACATATTTTAGGATGTTTTAAAAATTCATACAGGGTGTTCAAAGGGGTGAAACCACCAATTACCTAATACAATTGTAGAGTGTATAACAAAAATAACAATTTTTGTAAACAAACTCCAATTTAATAAAATTATTTAGTTTTAAAGGACACAAGACATCATTCCGTCAACTCTAATGTCAATATCCCTAATAATCTGCTAGGTGGCCTGACTCTTATCTCCATGACTCACTACTTTGTTTACAATACTCGGACCCGTGCCCGTCGATACAAAATTCTCCATGGGCGGGTAATAAATATTTTGTCACAGTCGACCACGCTACTTCTTTTCCGTCCCGGAAAAGCTCTTCACATCTAAATAAAAGAAAAGGAAACATATTAATGCAACTTATTTGAAAATGTATATTATTATTTTCTGAAGCCTTGCAAACGCTATCAATGATGGCCAGTCATCAACAACATCTACAATCCCCAAGAAAACAATAAAAGCAATCACTGAAAATGATTACAAAACAAATACATAATCTGCCTGAAAATAAAAATTAGTTTTCCGAGACTTTCTCAGATTTATCATTCTCTAAGACATTCTCAGATTCAGACCCAGAATCAGACTCGGAGTCACTGCTCATAAATGCAGCTTCAAGGGGTTTTATCCTATCTGCAGAACAGATACCCTAATACTTCTTTTGTGCACGCTTTGACCCCACTAGGTCCTCAATAACATATCGATCATGATCTAAAATCTCTTTAATCTGGTAAGGACCACTAAACTTTGGTATAAGCTTTTTACTTTTACCATCGTTTAAAACATTTGCCCGTCTGAGGACAACTTGATCCCCTACACTATACTTACGACACTTCTTTCTTTTAGCATCGAAATAAGCCTTTTGCTTAATCTAAGCATTGCGGATGTTCGTAGCTGCCTCTTGCCTTGACTTTTCAAGGTCTCTTTGGACAGCATCCTCAACTACCACTACACTCAGAAAAGAGTCACTCATGGCTCTTGGTCTATAGCCAACTAATAATTCGTAGGGACTCTTCCCAGACGAACTATTTATGGCCGAATTTATGCCAAATACAATAGAACGTAACGACTCGTCCCATTTTCTTTCATCATCGTGGGAAGTGGAGATGGCGTTTAATAACGTTTTGTTGTACCGCTCCACTTGCCCGTTGGCCCTTGGGGTTGCTGTCGCATCAAAAGTCAGCTTGATACCCAAATCTTTTACAAAACTAGCAAAAGATTTACTGGTAAAACTAGAGCCTCGGTCACAAATAATGCGTCTTGGAGTTCCAAAAGTAAAAATATGTTTTCCAAAAAGTTAATAACAGGTTTAGTTTGGGCACTGGGAACAGCCTTGGCATGTAGAAACTTCGTAAAAGCATCGACAGCCACTATAAGGTAATTATTCCCCTTTGTGCTCTTGACAAATGGCCCCAAATGATCGATGTGTATCCATTGGGGTTGACTTCTTTTCAATAGGATGTAGGAATCCTTCTTGCCTTCCAGTGGGAGCTTTGTTATATGTACATGGTAGGCAAGCAGATATGTAACGGCTTACATACTTTTTCATCCTTAGAAACCAATATTTGACTACCATGTTCTTAAGCGTCTTTTCAACAGCAAAATGGCCCATATTATCATGATGGAACATTGTCACTACCCGTCTGCTTGCCTTGGGTACATACCATTTTGGACCATCAGATGTTTGTCTATATAATTTGTTGTCCTTCAATACGTAGTCTTTGTGTACTTGCTTTTCGTTGTTATCAGTCGGTTTTCTAGAAAGTATCTTCAATAATTGCTTACATTGGTCATCTTTTACTTGTGCCGACAAAACCCAATCATCAGTCGTTATATCTACTTGTAAGATATCCACTGCTTGCTGTCTATCTAGGGACTCTGAGGTGACAGCATCTTCGACCGGATTTCGACTGAGCGCGTCCACGTGAGCCATCCTTGACCCTGGACGATACTCGACCGTAAAGTTGAACTCTTGGATACTAAGCCACCATCTTCCAATTCTTGGGATTAAATCGCGTTTAGTCATGGCTGTTCTCAAGGCATTGCAGTCAGTTACCACTTTAAACGGTAGCCCTAGGAGATATACCCTAAACCTTTGAAGGGAATTTACCACAGCCAACGCTTCCAATTCGTAAGAATGGTACTTCTGCTCGTCTGGTGTCGTTTGCCGGCTAAAGTAAAGAACTGGTTTTAAATTGTTATCAACCTGTTTTTGAAGCAGAATTCCACCGAGTCCGACTTTCGAAGCATCGGTATGAACCTCTGTCGCTAACTTAGGGTCATATATAGCAAGCAAGGGTCTTTTGATCAAAACTCCTCTAAGTTTTTCAAAAGCACTCTGCTCCGCTACACCCCAGTTAAAAGCAGTATCTTTTTTAGTTAAAGAAGTCAATCGGACGAGCAATTTGTGCAAAGTCTTTTACGTATTTCCTAAAATAGCTGCACAACCCAATGAATTGGCGTATTTGGTGCACATTTTTCGGAACAGGATTTTCTACAGCAGCTATTTTCGTAGTACCGGGCCTTATGCCAGCAGCACTTATTTCGTGACCCAAGTAATCAATGTTTTCTTGGAAAAACCTGCATTTTGACATACGTAATGTGACACCACTTTCCCTAAAGATTTTAAGAACCTCAGCAAGAGCTATGAGACCAGATGAGACACTTGGACTAGGAATTAAGATGTCATCTAAGTAGGCTAGTGCAGTTAGAAATCTCATTGACCCCAGAATCTGATTTACTGTCCTTTGGAACCTGGCTGGAGCGTTGACCAATCCGAATGGCATTCTGAGGAACTCATACTGCCCATCCGGTGTCACGAAAGCCGTTTTACCTTTGGAGTCATCAGCCATGGGTATTTGATGGTAGCCCGATGCCATGTCTAGAGTTGTAAAATATTTAGAGCCCCCAGAACCTCCAAATGGTCGTCAACCCTAGGCAACGGGTAACAATCCTTCACTGTTTTTGCATTGAGGGCACGATAGTCAACACACATTCTAACTTCACCGGTCTTCTTTTTGACTAGGACTATGGGACTTGAATATGGCGAGCTGGATTCTTGAATAATGTTGGCTGACAGCAGTTCGTTAACTATTTTTCTTACAGTCTCTCTTTCGTGAAATGAGAGTCGGTAGGGTCGATAGGTTACCGGTTTATCGTCCGACAAAGTAATTTGCATTTTTACGTTTTTAATTTCACCCAATTCATGCACATTTTCAGCAAAACAATCGCGAAATTTATTTAGAAGTAGCAAGATATTATAAAACTCGGTTTCTGACAGATTTTTAGAAACACAACTATTTAAATTTTCAGGACCAAATTTTGATAACTTACAAATATCAACTTTATGCAAAATACTTACATTTTCTGATTCAGGACTACATGAAGCACCTCTTGCCACCACTTGGCCCTGTTTAAAACAGATTGGCTTCTCAGAAAGGTTAAGAGCTGGTATCTTTGCTTCTGTGGAGGTTGCCACGCACCGAGGTAGGACATATTCCTTGCCAGGCTCAAAACTGTTTCGCAACTCCACAAAAACATCACCCTCATAATCTTCTCTGGGTAGGCAGCTCACAAAACCAATGTTATTAGGAGGAATTGTGGTCGTTTCTTTGGTCATCAGTACTACCTTCTTTGGGGGAAGGTCGTCAAGTTGTGGTAGCTCCAAAATTTCGTTGGTAAAAAGTCTAACTGCCCCCTTTTGAACGACAGTTACAGCATCATTCTGATTTAAAACTGATCTGCCAATCAGAATTGGCATGGTCTGTAAATTGTCGCTCACAACAAACACCGATACCTCAGCCTCAAACAAATCTACTCTTAGATAAGTTTTGGTGGTACCCAACACCTTGCAAACAGCCCCTCCATAGCCATTCAAATGAACATCACTTTCTGTCCAGGTTAAACCAACTGTTTTGGCATCGCTCTCTCTTATTAGAACCACTTCGCACCCTGAATCTATAAGGCCTCGCAAAGTCTGCCCATTTACCTCGCACATAACGTAGTAGCCCTTGTCATTGTCTGGATTTGGCTTGGTTTCGCATATTAAGGCCTTGTGAGGAGCATTTGACTTAGGCTTGCGGCACTTGGCAGCGAGATGACCCAGTTGTTTGCAATTGGAACACTTAACCTTTGGCTTTTGACATTCTTTGAACATATGACCATACTCCCGGCAGTTAAAACATCTTGACCTCTTGAATCTATGCCTCAGATCAGGTCTACCTTCTCGGTCATCTTCTTTACGCTTTTCTTGTTTTCTTGGCAGATCCAGGCGTTCTTTTACTGGCAATATTGAACAGCTAGACAGATAATCTCTAAAAAGTTGTTCAGGGGTAGAATATCTGCCAACTTTTGCCCCAGATTGAATGGTTTTATCGGGTATGCCATCAATAATCATCGCTACTGCATTATTGCCCGAAATACTGCACTGGCGAAGTAGTTGCATTTTATTAAAATAATATTCTGTCCATGATTCTTCCGCCAACTTTTTGCGGTCGATAAGGTTTCTAAGAGCAGTAGGAAAATCGTGGTGATCTGGAAAAGCGTGAATTAAGATGTTCTTCCACTCACTCCATGTGTGTTTGTAATTGTCAAGTTCATTGTACCATGTCTTAGCAAGACCCTCTAGTCTGTTTTGCATATGAAAAATTTTAATATTGTCGTCCCAGTTGTTTATTTGACCCAATTGTTCAATTTTATCAAGCCATTTACTGCAACTTTGGGCCTCTAAACTTGGATTAAACTCTGGGATACAATTTGGGTTTATAACCTTACCCCAGCTGCTGCCACTACGATTTTTGTGTAATAATTGGTTCACCAAATCTTCCAGTTGTCTAATTCGCCTCTGCGAATCGCTTTCTTCAATAATTGAACTACCAATTTGTGATGTAACGTTTACATCATTGGCCTGTTCAATTATGTCAGAATTCCGCTGGTTTTGGTGTTGTTCACTAAAATTACCTGTTGAAGACCCGCCACGGTGACGGGATGAAATAATATCGCGCCTAGGAGGCGTTAAACTTGGCCTATGCACCTGCACAACAGCACTTTCCACCATGGGGCGTCTCTGTGTACGTTTTTCCACATTTAAATTTTCCCTTGACCCTCTTCTATTTCTACCCACTGTTAATGACTCATCTAGACTTACAGTTTTTCTATTTTTTCTTGATTTCCTTTTGTACCGTCCTGTATCCTGGCTAGAAGAGCTAGAACTTGATGATGAATCACTAGAGGAGCTTCTGTATCTTTTATTCCGACCCATTTTAATTCAAAAAAAAAAAATAATAACTGTCCAATCAACACAAAACAAAACAATTTTCACCAATCTCTTCGTAAGAAGTGGTTAGATCCCACCGCTGCACTGTAGAGTTTATAACAAAAATAACAATTTTTGTAAACAAACTCCAATTTAATAAAATTATTTAGTTTTAAAGGACACAAGACATCATTCCGTCAACTCTAATGTCAATATCCCTAATAATCTGCTAGGTGGCCTGACTCTTATCTCCATGACTCACTACTTTGTTTACAATACTCGGACCCGGGCCGGTCGATACAAAATTCTCCATGGGCGGGTAATAAATATTTTGTCACACAATATTTTTTTATTTAAAAACCGGTTAGTTTTTCAAAAAACCCTTGAACATGCATGTCATGCCAGACACCTTTACATATTTTAGGATTTTTAGAAAATTAATACAATGTGTACAAATGGGTAAAACCATCCCTTAAATATTATAATATATATTATTCAAAAAACCGTATATATTCGGAAAACGCTTGAACATATATATATATATATATATTTTTATATATTAAAATATATATATATATATATATATATATATATATATATATATATATATATATATATATAACGTATATATTCGGAAATAAATATATATATATATATATATATATATATATATATATATATATATATATATATATATATAAAATATTGATTATATAT